>NIVC01001259.1:0-224009 GCA_002269645.1 Macrostomum lignano
GTGCACTCCAGTGCGATGCCGCGTTGGTTCTCAAGGCTCGTGGAGGCGCCTTCTTCGGGATGGAGACAATTCTTTGAAGTACGCCAGAGGGGAGCGGCCGTGGCAGCTGGGTCGCCGCCGAGACAGCAGTACTTGTTCAGGATGCTAGTAATGCTGTCTGTGAGCTCTGGCAACTTCAGAACCCTGGGAGGCACTCGGTCGACTCCAGAGGCAGCGTCAGCGCGCATGCTCTTCAGCGCCTTGGTAACTTTCGCGGCGGTGATCGAGCCGGTGTAGAAGTCGCCATGCTGGGCTGGGGTGAAGCGGCGGTGGGGAGAAGGGAGACGTCGGGAGGGGCATTTAAAACTTGCCGGTAGTGGTCGACAAGCAGGCTCTTTCTTTGCTCGGTGGACTCAGCGCCAACGATTTTGGTCGGACGAGGTCCTGTGAGGCGGTTGATTCGCTCGCCAGGCAGCGATGTGCCGGCAGTTGTCGTTGGCGGTCTTGATTTCTTGGACCACCTCCTCAATAAACACTTCAGTTCGTTGGGCGTACGTCACCTGCAGGTTGTCTCTGGCAAGTCTAGCCTGGTCGCTGTCTTCGCCGTAACGCGCAGCGCGCGCTCTGTGCAGAGCGTCTGGCAGTGGCGATCACGGGGTCGCAGTCCCAAAGTGCTCTTGGCTGGTGTCCTATTTGTCTAGGCAGAACTGACGCTGCCGACCCGACGGCACTCGCAAAGGCCTCAGCTGTCTCAGTGATTGCGGGTCTCGCGTTGGAGAGCTCGGTCAGGAAGGCAGTGCGAGTCTCTGGGTTCCTCAGGTCTGCCCAGAGAGGCTTCGGCGGGGGGCGTCTGAATCGCGTCCAAGAGAGGTTCAGTTCTCAGGCAACCAAGCTGTGGTCGGAAGCGACGCATCTGGGGCGGATGTTGATCACTCTGCACACCCTAGAACGCATTGGGAAAAGGCAGAGGATCCAGTCCAGCCTTGTCGTTCTGCCGTTTGGGCCGAAGAAAGTCAGGAAGCTCCGCACCGGAGCTTCGCGAGCCGCTGCCGTAAAGAGCCATTCACTCCGACGAGGTTCCTAGACTGGATGAAGGTCTCCAGGAGGCGGAGTTGGCGTTGGGCACGCCCCAGTTGTTCTTCACCAGGCGGCCATCAGGGGGCCATCAGGGGGCAGGGCGCCATTTGAAGTCTCCAGCCCAAATAAAGGTCGCGAGCCGGGATTGAGTCCAGGAGGTGGCCAAGCCTGTCGTACAGGTCTTCAGTCTCGGCGGGGTCCTCGCTGGTCCTGGGCGGCAGTGGGGGCGTAGATGCAGGCGACGTGCAACCGTCGGTTGCCTACTCGAGAAAGTCACGTGGCCGAGTCGGTTTTGTCAGGAAGCTGATGTTCAGCAGGGCTCTGTGGTGCTGCTGGCGAGAGTAAAAAGCCAATGCCTCCTGTTCACGGAGCGAGGCGGGCGCAGCTTTGAACCGCCATCGAGGCCCAGATCGGCGCTCTCGTCAGTGGCCCTGCTGTGCTCCTGAACTGCCAGGATGGAGATCTGCAGGTCGGAGGCCAGGCGAGCTAGCTCCTGCAGCCGCAGCTTGGCAGGCAGATGGGTTGGCCTGGCACCTGGGACCTCTTCGTCGCGAGCATGTGCAGTGCGGGGGGTCAGACTTGGATGGATGTCTGGCCCTCTCGGCTCCGGCTGGGCAGGCTGCGAGTCCGGGGGGGCGGCGGCGGCGGGCAGCAGCACGAAGCTCCTTGCGCCGAGCATTGAAGCGCTGTTTGCGGCGCTCAGAAGCAGTCGGTGAGTCGCCAGCTTAGTTGCCGCACAGCCCGAGGGCGGCAACACCGTTGGCACCTGGCCCGCAGGAACGGCCGGAGGTGGGCGGCTCTAATTTACAATTGCTCAGAGTAACATGCAATGAATTGAGTCTTCGCAGTAAGAGACCGTCTTTATGTCTCTTCTCTACCGTCTTCACGCGTCTCTAAAATTATGCAAGTGAGGCTGTTAAGGCAGTCAAACATTCAACAAAATTAAATATATTAATACTACTTTTTATTGGAAGATCCGAACCGATTCTGGTTCTGGAATTGGTAATGTAAAAAGCCTACATGAGAATTGCCGCCGAGATTTGCCACGTTCGTTTTGCCCGCGAGTGAATTGCCCGCAGAACTTTGCCACAATGCTTTTTTCCTGCAACGTATTTAGCACGCGGCAGATTTTGTCTGCGTTGCCCCAATGCTTTAGTATTCTTAAGCAGTTATACCATCGAACTAGGTTTTGATCGGGTAAATCTCCCTAATTGAATTCTAAGCATTGTAGGCAAACCTCGGCGGGCACATCTCGGCGGGAAAAATTTGTTTGCTGGCAATTTCGTGGGCCAGGTGACAAAACGGTGTCGCCGTCACTTTCGTGACTGTCGGGGCGGCAACTGAGCTGGAGACCACAGTGGACGCCGAAGTGAGCTGGACTCTGCGCGCCGCCGGCAGCGCTTTAATTTTTGGCGCTAGGAGCTCCGCACCGGAGCCCGAGTGCCAGCACCTCCACCCAACCGGCAACCCGCCGCAATGCACGCGCAAGCAAAACAGACGCAGAGACGAGCCGACCAACCAACACTTTTGGCCCAGATTCGGCTCGCCAACTTTTAACACCCGCGCACCCTGATCAGTCACCCGCTGTAGGCTGCAGCTGGAGCTGACCCGGTTGGCGGCCGACTGCTGGGCATCTCAGTTCTGGCTGTCCAAGAGCATTGCAGGAGCACGGACGAAAGCGCAGGCCTGGGCCTCGGTGGCGGCCTTGAATTGGCTTCGGGGGGTGTTGGCTTCCTGCCCTCGCCCGCCGCTTCCAATGCAAAGCCCTGCTGGACATCCGGCCGGTTTCCCCTCTTAAGCGCCTTGGTCAAGCGGCTTTTGCCCTGAAGGACAGGCGCGCCTGCATGTTGTCTGCGTGTATGCCCGATAGCCCCTTGCACCAGCAAGAATCCCGCAGAGACTGAGGTCCTCTACGATACCCTGGTCACCTGCTGGATCTAATTCCATCCCGCGATATCTTGTTTTCGTTGTCGGTGACTTCAATGCGCCTTTGCCGGCTGATGGCCGCCTGGTGAAGAATTTCTGAAGAATTACCGATCGCCAAGTCTGCCTATCTGTCCAGCTTCACCCAGGCAAGGACCACTAGAAGTTACCGTTGTATCAGGACGTAACAGTCTTCTTAAATATTGCAAAAATATTTGAGGGCCTGTCTGTTTGAAGCATCAGCTAAATGTTACGAGCGCTAGAAATAAAAGAGAAATATTCGCTCACGCCAGTGCGGTTGCACTCCTGAAAGCAGGCAGAGAGACCAAATGAACATATGCGTGACGGAAATTTCCAATCAACCTCTTTCCCCAGCAGAAAAAATTAAAGATGTGACACAAAATTTGAAGCTGGGAATACAAAAATAATCTCTACACATCATGTATGAATACGCAAATGTCTATTTGCGCCTCCAAAATGCCTTGAAAATGCACAACCCATACCATTTATTTAGCTTACATTTATACTCGTACAAGTAAATTAATTCAAGGAATCACATGTAGCTATATATAATACACGTTCGCACTCGTGCAAAAGGTCAATAAGCATTTGCCTTCAATTTTGCTGAATCATTTTAATTCACCGCATTCTCAATCGTATCTGTAGTGCCGGGCCAGTTCTCCGCATGGTCGAATATAAAGAAACAACTAAAATTTCAACGAAGAAGTGGCAAAAAATTCGCAAACACCTAAGGTGCGTGACCTATCTTTTGAGCCTGTAGGACCATAAGGCGAATCTCCCAGCAGACTGCACTCAGTTCGGATCGATATAAAAGCTAGGGAATGTTCAACTAGGACGTGTCGGAATCAAACTTTTAATACTTCGGGAAGCCAGCTGCACCTTTGTTAATTTGATTTCTAGCTAGCACGCCAGGATCGAGGCAGAATGAAGTTGATATTCGCTTTGCTGCTGCTTGCATTGTCGGCTCAGCTGCTATTCGTTGATGCCGCCCAGCTGCTCAACAGGCAGCGCAGGCGCATCGACCAGCTGGGTCACATGATCTCCGCCACCACCGGCCATCACTATGCCGCGTACATCGGCTACGGCAACTACTGCGGCCCCGGCGGCGCGGGCGTGCCGGTGGACAATCTGGATGCGTGAGTGCGGGCTGGGGAGCGTTCTCGTCCAAGATTTGATATTTATGCGCTTTGATACTACTGAAATTAATATCTACTGCAATGCTCGAAGCTCAACATGATAATGTGAAAGTGATTTCACCTTGGTTCAAACAATGAAATGGCGCCTCTCTCTCAAACGAAATGGCGCCTCTCTCTATCAAATGAAATAGCGCCTCTCTCTCAAATGATATGGCGCCTCTCTCTCAAATGAAATAGCGCCTCTCTCTCAAATGAAATAGCGCCTCTCTCTCAAATGATATGGCGCCTCTCTCTCAAATGAAATGGCGCCTCTCTCTCTCAAATGAAATGGCGCCTCTCTCTCAAATGATATGGCGCCTCTCTCTCTCAAATGAAATGGCGCCTCTCTCTCAAATGATATGGCGCCTCTCTCTCTCAAATGAAATGGCGCCTCTCTCTCTCAAATTGAATGGCACCTCTCTCTCAAATGAAATGGCGCCTCTCTCTCTCAAATAAAAATAGCGCCTCTCTCTCTCAAATAAAAATAGCGCCTCTCTCTCTCAAATAAAATGGCGCCTCTCTCTCAAATGAAATGGCGCCTCTCTCTCAAATGATATGGCGCCTCTCTCTCAAATGAAATGGCACCTCTCTCTCAAATTAAATAGCGCCTCTCTCTCAAATAAAATGGCGCCTCTCTCTCAAATGATATGGCGCCTCTCTCTCACAAATGATAAGGCGCCTCTCTCTCAAATGAAATGGCGCCTCTCTCTCAAATTGAATGGCGCCTCTCTCTCAGATAAAATGGCGCCTCTTTCTCAAATGAAATAGCGCCTTTCTTAAATGAAATGGCGCCTCTCTCAAATCAAATGGCGCCTATCTTAAACGAAATGGCGCCTCTCTCAAATGAAATGGCGCCTATCTTAAATGAAATGGCGCCTCTCTCTCAAATTAAATGGCGCATTTCACACAAATGAAATGTCTTTCTCTTTTTCAGATGAAATGGCGCCTCTCTCTCAAATGAAATGGCGCCTCTCTCTCTCAAATGAAATGGCGCTTCTCTCTCAAACGAAATTGCGGCTCTCTCTCTAAAATGAAATGGCGCCTCTCTCTCAAACGAAATTGCGGCTCTCTCTTTCAAACGAAATGGCGCCTCTCTCTCTTAAACGAAATGGCGCCTCTCTCTCAAACGAAATGGCGCCTCTCTCTCAAATGTAATGGCGCCTCTCAAATGTAATGGCGCCTCTCAAATGAAATGGTGCCTCTTCTCTCAAATGAAATGGCGCCTCTCTCTCAAATTAAATAACGCCTCTCAAATGAAATGGCGCCTCTCTCTCAAATTAAATAACGCCTCTCAAATGAAATGGCGCCTCTCTCTCTTTCTCAAATGAAATGGTGCCTCTTTGACTTACTTTACTTAGCTGCAGGGTCTCCGTGCGTCCGGAAACAGCGAGGAGGCGTTGCCGCCCATTTCGCTAGGAGGTGGATTGTCGCTCGCCCGGTAGCCCTTAGATAGCGGATGAGCTGGCAGAGATTCTCGGGCCTGAAAACGTCGGAGAGGTCCGGGTTTGGGCCGAGGTAGGTGAGCCTGTCCTGAGTAAAGGCGGGGCATTCACAGATGAAGTGCTCCGCATTCTCGACACCGGAGAGGCAGAAAGGGCACTCCTCACTGCGGATTTTCCCCTGGAGGTGACGATGCCTGGCAAAGCAGCCATGACCCTAGAGGGCCATGGTCACCGTCCTGATGTCCCTGCGGTTGAGTCCAAGCAGGGCCCTGCGCAGGGCGGAGGAAGGACAGGGGACAGCCGCGCGGGATTGCCGGCAGTCGGGGCGTTAGCCCACCTCTCCCTGTGCTTAGAAGCCACCCACTGTTTGATCCGAGTGGTGACAACGGCGATGGGGGTGGGGGCCACGGGCAGGGGACCAGTGAAAGAACCGGTCGAGCCAGCCTTGGCCAGGCGATGCAGTCGAGGACTGTACGCAAGCAGGTGGTGGTGCGCTCAAGGGCGTGAATCGCCGCTTGACTGTCTGAGTGGAGGGTTATCTCCTTCCCCCAGACGCGCTGATTGTACAGCTCCATGGCGCAGGAGCTGATGGCGAGAACTTCGTTCTGGAAGACGGTGAGCAGGTGCCGGTGTGTTGGGAGAAGGTCGCCACAGTTCTCCCTCCAGACACGATGCAGTAGCCGTAGCCAGAGGCGAAGTTGATTTGGATTTGGATTTGGTCAAGCAGACGGCGGGTTGTTCTCATTGCCTCCCCTCTAACAAAGAGGTCGAGGGGGAATGTCCAAGAAGGAGTTCATGCCGGCAAAGGGCGTAGAGGGAGCCGCGCTCATGATAGCTCGACAAGCGCGGCCTTGCACCCTATTTAGAACCTCAAGAACCCCTTTCACCTCTAGGGCACTATTCCAAATGAAGCCGGCGAAGGAGATGGCCGGTCTAACAATGGCAGTGTAGATCCACCGAAGGCGGCGGGGGTGAGGCCCCAGGTAGCACCGAAAGCTCCGCGGATCTGCGCGAGAGTCGCGAGAGCTTTGCGGGCTTTGGTTTGGACGTGCGGGGTCCAGCTCAACCTGTGGTCGAGGGTGACGCCCAGACATCTGGTTTGTTTCTCCATGGCAACAGGTTTGCCATAGAGGGAGAGCGGTTCGATCCTCAGTTTCGGCGGCTGGTGAACATGATAGCCACGGTTTTAGACTCAGAGAACCTGAGACCGCAGCTATGTGCTCAGCGCTCGGCACGGTGGATGAAGGCTTGAAGGAGGTCCCTGAGGACCGCGGGTGATGGTCCAGCCACAGTGACGGTAACATCGTCCGCATAGCCGACCTCCTGAACTGGGTCCGGATGCGGGCTGCAAAGCAGCTCGTCCATGACTAAATTCCAGAGGATCGGGTTGAGGACTCCACCTCGCGGTCCGCCTTTCTGGACTTCCACGGAGCGTGAGTGTCCCAGGAGGTGGCAGTACGATGGGAGACCATGTACATGATCCAGCGAGTGAGGTGCTCATGCGTGCCCCGGGATTCCAGGGCCCGCTTAAAGGCATCAAAGAGCACATTATTGAAAGCACCATCAATGTCGAGGAAAAGCGACAGCGCGTATCCACTGCCAAGCACGGCGCGCTCCAGCTTGTCGACAATTGCGTGCAGCGCACTTTCGATGGAGCGTCCAGGACGAAAGGCGTGCTGATTAGGGGAGAGCGGGGAGTTCCTCAGCTCAACGAGGAGGCGTCAGAGCACCAGCCGTTCCATCAGTTTGAGGAAGAAAGACGTCAGACTGATAGGGCGGTAAGCTTTGGCAGAATGATAGTCTCCCTTCCCTGGTAGTCTCATCTTGCCAGGCTTTTGGCACGTACCCGAGGGTAATGCTGGCCTTGAAGAGGTTGCAGAGGAGGCCGAGAAACCTGTCATTTTTAACTACCTCATGGAGGAAGGCAGGATAAATGCTGTCAGGTCCCGGTGACTTGAAAGGAGAGAAGGATTTTGCGGCGCGAGCCATCCTCTCTCTGGTAATGATGGTCGAAGCCAGGATCTGTCCGCCCGGAGAGTGGTCCGGTGGGCCTAGCTGCGGTGCGGCACGTGGGAAAAAAGAGCTGGTGAGCATAATGTCCAGCGATTCCCCAGGGTTCTCAGCGAGCCGGCCGTCCGGTCTTTTAATGACTGAGAGCTTTGACATTTTGTCGAGGGTGAGAGCCTTAACTACGCGCGAAGTAGGGCGGGTGCCTTCTAACTCCGCGCAGTATTGGCGCCATTTGTCGGACTTGGCTTTCCTGGTTTCACGCTTAAAGTCGCGGATCGCTTCTTGGTAGGCGGCCAGGTCAGCTGGGTCCTTGCTCTTGCGAGCTTTCCGTTGGAGGCTCGCCTTTGCCTTGCGCCGGAGGGATCCAAGCGCCGGGTGCCACCAGGGGGCGGATTTTTTGCCTTTGTAGGCTTTAAGAGGACAGGAAGCCTGATGGGCTGTCAGGACGGTCTTGCTGAGCAAGTCTGCAAGGTCATCCACTTCCTGACAGGTGGTTGGAGCGGCGGTAGACAGCTGATCTGTCTGGCATTTCAGGGTTTCCGTGAAAGCCGTCCAGTCAGTGTTCCGGACGTTCCTTTTCCACAGGATGTGAGGCTTGGGGCAAGAGGATTGCAATCGAAAACGAACGAAGCGATGGTCAGACAGAGATTCCTCTTCGTCCCACACCTCCCAGTCCTTGACTAAAGGAGTCAAGCCATGGGAGACGAGGGTAACGTCGAGGGCCTCCGTCCATCGCCCGTTGTCAAAGGTGGGGGTTCCACCAATGTTGCAAAACTCAGTATTGGTGGTGCAGATGTAAGCAAGGAGTTCCTCGCCTCTGCTGTTGGAAGTATTACTGCCCCAGTGGGTGTGGTGAGCGTTGACGTCGCCCGCCACCAACAGCTCGAACCTACGGTTAGAGCAGTAGTCCACGAGGGAGATGAGGTTGGGTGGAACCGCGGGGCCATCGCCAGGGATATAAATCGAGGCGATGATGACCGTGCGGTTGGTGATAAATGGTTGAATTGAATGACACAAAGGTCTCTGTCAGAGAGGTCCGGTCTGTGCCAAGCTTTGAGATGGGTTAACATGGCTGCTCTGGGGTTTTGGGGGTCTTGAAAGCAGTCAAAACCAGCAGGAATATTCAGAATCTTACCTTTCTTTGTCCAGGGCTCCTGGATTAGGATAATGCCCGGTTTCACAAAGTTTGCCACCCGCATCAGGTTGGTCGAGGCCGCGATGCAGTGGTGTAGGTTTAGCTGCAGGATGTCCACTCCGGGGAATCCACGAGTGGTCCGCGCAGCTTCCTGCCGGCTCAAGGCGAGTTGTGCAGGAGAGTCGCCTCTTCTGCCTCGCCGATAGCTCCAGGCTCCAGTTCCATGGGCTCCTCCCGGATGGTCTCCATGGTCGAGGGCGGGCCGCCACCTGGGCGGCATTCTCGCTCTCGGCCCGGTTTTCCGGGGGGCCGCAGTGGTGACACTGGGCTGGGGGTTGCTGCGGTTGTGGGCCCTGGCGGTGTCCAGCAGCTGCTTTGCGCGCTGAGTCAGACCAGAGCGTATGGTCTTCCGGGCGGGTTTCCGGCCCTTTCCACGTCCGCCTGTTGCTGCAGCTTTCGCGGCTTTCCCCCTGACGGGGTCCACGTCCTCGGAGGGGTCGTGACGACCGGGAGCTTCTTTTACTGGGCGTTTCCGCCCGGCAGAGTCCCCGCTCGCCCGCCTACGTTTCTCCGGGGGCGGTGGACGGGTGGCGTCAGACTCAAAGCTAAAGAGCTGAATCTGCATCAGCCCGACAGAGATGAGAGACATGTCCGGATAGCGGAGCATCCAGCTATCCGACAGTCCAAGAATAGCCGTGAAGTCGTTTCCGCCCGGCTTGGAGATGGTCTCGTGAACTACGACACCGTTTGCCGGTAGCTCCGGGTTGGTAGCCACTAGCAGGTGACGCAGCTCGTCGGCCTTGGTGATGCAGCTGCGAGCCGGGATCCAGGCACGGTGCCGGTGTGTCCGGGGTCGTTCATCCTCCCTGTAGATAAACAGGTTTTCCAGCTCGGTGCCCCAGTCGAAGGTTTTCAGCAGCTCGAGGAGCTGCTGTCCTGACTGGCTGTCGGCGGGCTGGATATGGAGGGCTTGGTCCTCGACTTTCGTCTTTTGGACTGGAATGGTGGTGCCGCTCAAGGCCATCTTGACCAGGTGGGAGTCCAACCTGCGCCAGATAAGGTCGAGCTGTTCGGCCGTAAGAGGCGTCTCCTGGCCTTGGATAACCTGGGCCGGCCGCCTCTTGGCCATAGCCGCGTAGGTGCGCTTCGGCTTGGTGGTTTGGCCAGCGCCCCCCGTTTTGGATCCCTCCACGGCCGTGGGAGCTTCCACACTGCAGAGGTCCCGCCACGGGAGGGGCCAGCCGCACCAGGAGCTTCGGCGGCACCTGATGCATCTGGCCGGCGCGCGGGGTCCACCCCCTTGTCGGATGTCGGCTCCTCCGCGGGGTTCGCAGAGTTCCGGCACCCTCCTCGGAGGGCGGCTTTCGCATTCCTCCGTTCCTCCGCTTTGCGCTGGAGAAAGACTACGGGCCCTCGTTTTAGAAATCTGAGGTCCGCTGTCTTGTTGTCCAGCCACTCCGGTGTTGTCCTGAGCGGCGGCAGCGGCAGACTGAGAGAGGCACCGGAGGTTCCGGTGTTGCGAATGTCCGGCTGGGCCGCGGTACCAACCTCGGTTGGTGCTCCAGCAGCCTCGGGCGTGTTGGATGTAAATGAATACTCCATGAGTCGCTGAAAGGCGAATGGGGACCAGAGGTGAGAAGCTGCTGGGCCGTAACCCCAAACCCACCAGCCAGGCCAAGAGGTAGCGACCGGGGGCTGGTTTAAGCCCTTACCGGCCCGACCGCTAGCAACCGAGAAACTTGGCTAAGAGCCCGGCTTGGAAAAACCAGAGGCCGAAACCAAAGTACCATCAGCGCGGTACTACACTGGGCCCTTGAGGGAAGCAGGAGGAGTGCCTCCGGAGCCTGCGGACTGGCCGCATACCCTGTTAAGGTCATAGGGTGATACCTGTTCCTCAGAGCCGTGACCAGAGGTACCTGATACGCACAGGTTCACTTCCGGGCGGAGCCCGTACCCAACTTGGCCAACAGGCCACGGATGGGTTGCCGCCGCCGGAGCCCAGTCAGTCCAGCAGCCCTAGAGCTGCCTTGAACACATGCGGGGCGTGAACCCCTGGGTCGGCTTGTGAGTCAGCTTGGAGAGAGTTCTCCCGCCATTCCTGCACCAGAATAGAGGGGGTGCAGGTGTGTAGGATCGCAGACCTTAGCTCGTAGGCCTGGTCTGTCTCATGCTACACAGGCGTGCTGAACCCACCTTGCATGCATGGTGCCTCTCTCTCTCTCTCTCTCTCTCTCTCTCTTTCTCTCTCTCTCTCTCTCTCTCTCTCTCTCTCTCTCTCAAATGAAATGGCGCCTCTCAAATGAAATGGCGCCTCTCAAATGAAATGGCGCCTCTCAAATGAAATGGTGCTTCTCAAATGAAATGGTGCCTCTCTCTCTCAAATGAAATGGCACCTCTCAAATGAAATGGCACCTCTCAAATGAAATGGCACCTCTCAAATGAAATGGCGCCTCTCAAATGAAATGGCGCCTCTTGAATGAAATGGTGCCTCTCTCTCTCAAATGAAATGGCGCCTCTCAAATGAAATGGCGCCTCTCAAATGAAATGGTGCCCCTCTCTCAAATTGCGGTGCCCCTTAATAAACGGCTCGCACAGGGAATTTTAAATTAATTGAAAATGTACTCAACAATTTCCTTTTTCAAATTCAATAAACGTCAAGTTTACCTAAAATTCTAATTGCTAACTAGTGAAGCCAATCAAACTAAATTTTAAGTGGTTCACAAAAAACTAGTCAAAAGCGTATCCCAATCTACAAATAGTGGTAATAGCTAACAAAAAGCAATTCCCCGCCCCAATTTTCAGCAAAGGGAGGGGTTACCTCACCTGAAAATAATTATGTTTCTCTTGCATAAAGCAGAGCGAAAAATGCTTACAACTCTAAAATTACTATAAAATTAACAGGTGCTGCCAGGTGCACGACTACTGCTACGATGATCTGATGGAAAAGAAGAACGCTGGAAAGTGCGGCTCAGGCAGCGGCCCCGTGTTCAATCAGTACCTGTCCAGGTTTAACTACAAGGAGAAGAGCAACGGCCAACTGGAGTGCCGTAAGAACTTCTTTGATGTGCATTTCAGTTCCTGCCTCTTCATTTCCTCTTTTCCTATCTCAAGGTCTTCTTGTGTCTTAGGTCTTCGTGTGTCTTTTGTCTACTTGTGTCTTTGGTCTTCTTGTGTCTTAGGTCTTCTTGTGTCTTAGGTCTTCTTGTGTCTTTTGTCTACTTGTGTCTTTGGTCTTCTTGTGTCTTTGGTCTTCTTGTGTCTTAGGTCTTCTTGTGTCTTAGGTCTTCGTGCGTCTTTTGTCTACTTGTGTCTTAGGTCTTCTTGTGTCTTAGGTCTTCTTGTGTCTTAGGTCTTCGTGCGTCTTTTGTCTACTTGTGTCTTTGGTCTTCTTGTGTCTTTGGTCTTCTTGTGTCTTTGGTCTTCTTGTGTTTTTAGGTCTTCTTGTGTTTTTAGGTCTTCTTGTGTCTTTGGCCTTCGTGTGTCATAGGTCTTCCCCTGGGTCTTGGGTCTTCCTGTGTCGTAGGTCGTCCTGTGTCCTTGGCGTTCCCGTCTTCACCTCTGTCTCTGAGGAACTGCCTTCAAAGTGCATGGTTCACACTCATGATATAGATGACGAGATCTATACCTCCAAGACTCTTCAGCCCGCCAGCTCGCACCCTATCTAATTGTGTTTCAGTGGATGATCGTAGCACCGACTACTCCAACTGCTTGTACGAACTGTGCCAGTGCGACAAAGTGTTTGCCGACTGCCTTCGCCCAATCAAGGATCAATACAATATTGAGAACCTGAAGGAGAGCCAGAAGTACCTTCGCAGTCTGGTGCTGCTGATCGAGACTGCTCCGAGCGTAGCCGACTGGGTGTGGCGCATTGTTGAGTCCCTGCTAGCTGCTTGAGCAAGCTTTGAGCACAATAACCGATTGTGACTTCTCTGACTTGGACAGTGAAATACAGTCTATGATATGTTAATTTCCAAATATGATCTCTGATGCAAAATGTTTTGAGTCCCTCTTAAAACTTCATTTTTAATTTTTATAACGTAATTTAGCTCCTGGCACTACCCCACCTGTATCCTCAGCTGTCTGTCACCTCTACCCCACCTGTATCCTCAGCTGTCTGTCACCTCTACCCCACCTGTATCCTCAGCTGTCTGTCACCTCTACCCCACCTGTATCCTCAGCTGTCTGTCACCTCTACCCCACCTGTATCCTCAGCTGTCTGTCGCCTCTACCACACCTGTATCCTCAGCTGTCTGTCACCTCTACCCCACCTGTATCCTCAGCTGTCTGTCACCTCTACCTCACCTGTATCCTCAGCTGTCTGTCACCTCTACCCCACCTGTATCCTCAGCTGTCTGTCACCTCTACCTCACCTGTATCCTCAGCTGTCTGTCACCTCTACCTCACCTGTATCCTCAGCTGTCTGTCACCTCTACCCCACCTGTATCCTCAGCTGTCTGTCACCTCTACCCCACCTGTATCCTCAGCTGTCTGTCACCTCTACCCCACCTGTATCCTCAGCTGTCTGTCACCTCTACCCCACCTGTATCCTCAGCTGTCTGTCACCTCTACCTCACCTGTATCCTCAGCTGTCTGTCACCTCTACCCCACCTGTATCCTCAGCTGTCTGTCACCTCTACCCCACCTGTATCCTCAGCTGTCTGTCACCTCTACCTCACCTGTATCCTCAGCTGTCTGTCACCTCTACCTCACCTGTATCCTCAGCTGTCTGTCACCTCTACCCCACCTGTATCCTCAGCTGTCTGTCACCTCTACCCCACCTGTATCCTCAGCTGTCTGTCACCTCTACCCCACCTGTATCCTCAGCTGTCTGTCACCTCTACCTCACCTGTATCCTCAGCTGTCTGTCACCTCTACCTCACCTGTATCCTCAGCTGTCTGTCACCTCTACCCCACCTGTATCCTCAGCTGTCTGTCACCTCTACCCCACCTGTATCCTCAGCTGTCTGTCACCTCTACCCCACCTGTATCCTCAGCTGTCTGTCACCTCTACCTCACCTGTATCCTCAGCTGTCTGTCACCTCTACCCCACCTTTTCCGTAACCCAAAGCCACATACAGCTCTGCATATTTTCAGAGTTCAGGCGCCATGAGAATTTCACTGAGTCTGGCCTCGCTTCTGCTTGTACTCGTAATTGCAACGGCGGTGGTACATGCGCAGGAGGACTCTACTCGCCTGGTCCGCAAGCGCAGGCGTCTCGACCAACTGGCCCGCGTACTGAGCGCTGCCACGGGCCAGAGCTACGCGAGTTACGTCGGCTACGGAAACTACTGCGGCAAAGAGGGCAGCGGACAGCCGGTCGATAAAATTGACGCGTGAGTGCGGCACGAACGCATGATTAGGGTGCGTGTAGCTTTACTGGATTAATAGCCGAGTGTATATAGAGTTAATATTGGGTAAGATTAGGTCTAATACGTGTCTTTGTGATGTTCTGTCGGATAAATACCTGTCTAGATGGTGTTATGTTGGATAAATACCTGTCTAGATGATGTTCTGTTGGATAAATACCTGTCTAGATGGTGTTCTGTTGGATAAATACCTGTCTAGATGATGTTCTGTTGGATAAATACCTGTCTAGATGGTGTTCTGTTGGATAAATACCTGTCTAGATTGTGTTCTGTCGGATAAATACCTGTCTAGATGGTGTTCTGTTGGATAAATACCTGTCTAGATGGTGTTCTGTTGGATAAATACCTGTCTAGATGGTGTTCTGTTGGATAAATACCTGTCTAGATGGTGTTCTGTTGGATAAATACCTGTCTAGATGGTGTTCTGTTGGATAAATACCTGTCTAGATATGTTCTGTTGGATAAATACCTGTCTAGATGGTGTTCTGTTGGATAAATACCTGTCTAGATGGTGTTCTGTTGGATAAATACCTGTCTAAATGGTGTTCTGTTGGATAAATACCTGTCTAGATGGTGTTCTGTTGGATAAATACCTGTCTAGATGGTGTTCTGTTGGATAAATACCTGTCTAGATGGTGTTCTGTTGGATAAATACCTGTCTAGATATGTTCTGTTGGATAAATACCTGTCTAGATGGTGTTCTGTTGGATAAATACCTGTCTAGATGGTGTTCTGTTGGATAAATACCTGTCTAAATGGTGTTCTGTTGGATAAATACCTGTCTAGATGGTGTTCTGTTGGATAAATACCTGTCTAAATGGTGTTCTGTCGAATAAATACCTGTCTAGATGGTTTTCTGTCGAATAAATACCTGTCTAGATGGTGTTCTGTTGGATAAATACCTGTCTAGATGGTGTTCTGTTGGATAAATACCTGTCTAGATGGTGTTCTGTTGGATAAATACCTGTCTAGATGGTGTTCTGTTGGATAAATACCTGTCTAGATGGTGTTCTGTTGGATAAATACCTGTCTAGATGGTGTTCTGTTGGATAAATACCTGTCTAAATGGTGTTCTGTTGGATAAATACCTGTCTAGATGGTGTTCTGTTGGATAAATACCTGTCTAGATGGTGTTCTGTTGGATAAATACCTGTCTAGATGGTGTTCTGTTGGATAAATACCTGTCTAGCTGGTGCCCAGCTTGATAAATGCATGTGCTCAACTCATCATCGAATGCATCGACAATTCCAGCTGCTGCTTACAGCACGATCACTGCTACGACAGACTGAACGCCAAAGACAAAAGGAACCAGTGCGGCTTCTTGTTCGGCACGTACATAACAGCGTACTCGTACCAGAATGCGGACAACGGGCTGATACTCTGCGGTAAGAATTCAGAGGCAGCTCTGCGGTAAACCCGCCTGACTCTCGCGTCAGAACCCCTTGTTCGACCCACATTCATTTGGGGTGTTTGTGCATGAAAATTGTCCTGCGGGTTGTTTACGTGTTATTCAAACCCCTTTGTGTGCACCCTTTGTGAGCGGTGTATTAGAGCGTGCCTGCGTACAGCACACCGGAAAGAAAGCAGAATCCTGCCACTGAACTGCTGTTCCATCCTCAGTGATCCTTCAAATTTTCAGTTGACAACGGCAAAACTGCCAAATCCAAGTGCAAGCGAGAGCTGTGCCGGTGCGACCTGGAGTTCGTGCGCTGCCTCCAGCCAGTCCAGCACCTGTACAACACGGCCAACTTAAAACGCCAGAAGGCGCAGCGAGTCATGGCGGGGATTGTGGAAAAAACTGGACGGCTGTTTAGAAATGCGAAGGACACGATTTTGTCCTGGATTGGTTGAAGCTGGTTGACAACTGGCAAAATTTTCTGCATAGCATAACCAGATGCCGATGGTTGAACAAAACTTTACAAATAAATAAATCCTTGCTACTCGGAGACACTTATAATTACTTATAAAACCATAGTACTTGACTTATTGTACTTGGATTATGGGGTTAAAAATACACACACACATTCAGCCAAAACATTCTGCAAGCAAACATCCTGCAGACACAAGCATCTATCCTGCAGACACAAGCATCTATCCTGCAGACACAAGCATCTATCCTGCAGACGCAAACATCCTGCAGACGCAAAAATCCTGCAGACGCAAACATCCTGCAGACGCAAACATCCTGCAGACACAAGCATCCTGCAGACACAAGCATCTATCCTCCAGACACAAACATCCTGCAGACGCAAACATCTATCCTCCAGACACAAACATCCTGCAGACGCAAACATCCTGCAGACACAAACATCCTGCAGACACAAACATCCTGCAGACACAAGCATCTATCCTGCAGACGCAAACATCCTGCAGACACAAACATCCTGCAGACACAAACATCCTGCAGACACAAGCATCTATCCTGCAGACTTTTTTATTAGAGGCAGGGGGGTGTGTGCACCCTGGTGCACTTTAAGCGACATAGGCACACAACCGGCGAGAGGCATTACTGCCCATTCTGCCGACTCCCCTGAGCAGGCATACAAACGCGCGGATACGTACGCAGGCACACACTCACACAGGAGTGTACAGCGGCCCTAACTTTATATTATCGTTAGGCATGTACACTTCACTGCGCCTTGGGGGGTTGGCTCTCAAGGCCGTTAATTGCACGAGCAGAGCCAAGCCGAGATTCCAATTCAGCCCCAAATTAATGTGACTGCACTTGGAATCGAGCCTGGGTCGCTGGCACGCCAGAGCCTGCGCTACCGCTGGGCTACGGCCCCCCTATATCCTGCAGACACAAACATCCTGCAGACACAAACATCCTGCAGACACAAACATCCTGCAGACACAAACATCCTGCAGACACAAACATCCTGCAGACACAAACATCCTGCAGACACAAACATCCTGCAGACACAAACATCCTGCAGACACAAACATCCTGCAGACACAAACATCCTGCAGACACAAACATCCTGCAGACACAAGCATCTATCCTCCAGACACAAACATCCTGCAGACGCAAATATCCTGCAGACACAAACATCCTGCAGACACAAGCATCCTGCAGACACAAACATCCTGCAGACACAAACATCCTGCAGACACAAACATCCTGCAGACACAAACATCCTGCAGACACAAACATCCTGCAGACACAAACATCCTGCAGACACAAACATCCTGCAGACGCAAACATCCTGCAGACACAAACATCCTGCAGACACAAACATCCTGCAGACACAAGCATCCTGCAGACACAAACATCCTGCAGACACGAACATCCTGCAGACGCAAACATCCTGCAGACACAAACATCCTGCAGACACAAGCATCCTGCAGACACAAACATCCTGCAGACACAAGCATCCTGCAGACACAAACATCCTGCAGACACAAGCATCTATCCTCCAGACACAAACATCCTGCAGACGCAAATATCCTGCAGACACAAACATCCTGCAGACACAAGCATCCTGCAGACACAAACATCCTGCAGACACAAACATCCTGCAGACACAAACATCCTGCAGACACAAACATCCTGCAGACACAAACATCCTGCAGACGCAAACATCCTGCAGACACAAACATCCTGCAGACGCAAACATCCTGCAGACACAAACATCCTGCAGACACAAACATCCTGCAGACACAAGCATCCTGCAGACACAAACATCCTGCAGACACGAACATCCTGCAGACGCAAACATCCTGCAGACACAAACATCCTGCAGACACAAGCATCCTGCAGACACAAACATCCTGCAGACACAAGCATCCTGCAGACACAAACATCCTGCAGACACAAGCATCCTGCAGACACAAACATCCTGCAGACACGAACATCCTGCAGACGCAAACATCCTGCAGACACAAACATCCTGCAGACACAAGCATCCTGCAGACACAAACATCCTGCAGACACAAGCATCCTGCAGACACAAACATCCTGCTTCACAATCACAATCTAATATACTAAAAATGGTTTGTCGGTAGGTATCTTCGCATAACTAAAAATTCTCATTCACCCAAAAATTTGAATTCCCTCAAATGTTTAAACTGCACTGTTTAAGCAAGAAAGAAGAAGCAAGCAAAGCATGTCTCAGACTCAGTCTATTAGAAATGCATCTGGCACACTGATGAGGGGCCTTCGGGCCATAGACATGACCGGGCGGGGAAGCGCTGGGCCCCAGGGGGGCGAAGGCAAAGTTCTGCACGATTTTATTAATACTGAATTCGCTTAGGCCCAGCACAGCCGCAGAGGGACGTCAGAAAAAGAAGTCAACACAGCCGATTTATCTCAGCTCTGCACCCTCGCTAATGGCAGCAGCGGGCAGGGCGACGGCGTCGGGCAGGTCGTCAATCGACAGTCGTTCGTTTCCAAAATTCCAGCCGATGCCGTCGAACGCGAACAACAGAGGCTGGCAGAGGCAGCAGCAGTCCACGCAGCAACAGGCGCCGCCGACTCAGGCTGGCGGGCAGCACTGCGGCCGCTCGCACTCTGTCAAGCAGCAGAACCTCTGCCCAGGCCAGCAGGACGATGACTCCGACGCCAGGCAGGTCTGCTGCTCCGCGCACCCCAACGTGGCCGGCTGCTGCTCGGCCAGACCGCCCGCCCTGCCGCTTGGGGCCGCCGGCTACTCAGCCTGCCAGCGGCCCTACAAGCCGCCGCCGCCACTCGGCGGCAACTGCGGCCGCGCCGTACCGCTGGCCTCGCTAACCAGAATCTACAGGCCCGAGGATGAGCAGCCGAGTGCCGAGGAGGGCGCTGGTGGCCCTGACTGGGAGACGGACGGCGGCGAGGGCCAGACGGCTACCGCGACGGCCACCGCCACCACGGGGGTGCGCACCGATGACGCGGCGACCGCAGGCACCGGGGCAGCTGACGAAGGCGCCGACCTGGTGGCTACGCACAGCTGTCCGGTGAGCTCGGTCAGTCCGGAGTCCCGCCAGGGCTGCTGCCGAAGGCCGCCTGGCCAGACGCCGCCGCTGTCGCAGCTGCAGGTCCTCATCCAGCAGCCACCGCAGCCTCAGTTGGAAGCCGCTCCTGCCAACGCCAACCAGACGGACGCGGCCAAGCCCGACAATGCCCGGCGACACAGGCGCCGCCGGCTGTTCTTTCCGTCGCTCTCCCGACGCAAGAAGCAAACAGCTGACGGCGGCAGCGGCGGCGGGCAGAGAAGGCGCTCAACAACTGAACCACCGCCGACACAGCCGCCGCCATCGGAGCCGCAACTGACTCAGCCGGTGCAGGAACTGCAGCAACCGCGGGTGCAGCAGCAGCAGCAGCGACAGAGACAGCAGAGCATCTCAATGCGGACGGCCCCGTTGTCATCCAGCCGCCCGTGGTGGCAGCAGCAGCAGCACAATCAGTACCAGCAGCGCCACAGCAAGCAGAGCCAGCAGCCGCTGTTTTTGCAGTCGCTGTCCTCTCCGGCACCGCTGGGAGATTCGACAATCTACGCCTGCGGCAGCGGCGGCGGCGGCGGCGGCGGCGCTTCCCGCCGTACGCCAGACTTCGAACCAGAGACAGAGCGCAGTCCGCCACGGCTGCACCCCTGCCAGCGCCACCGTGTGCAGCAGCAGCAGCAGCAGCAGCAGCAGCTCACCAACCGAGGCCCCTTTTCTGGCCTGGTCCGGTCAAGGGACAGCTTCTCTGCCCAGCACTACTACAGCAGCCGAAGCAGCTCGGCCTCTGACTTGTATTGAAGCACTGAATAATATTGAAACAATCGAAATAGACTTTTTGAGTTGTTGCAATTTTTTTCAAAGTCCCGATGTTGAATTTACTTTTTTGAGTCGCTTTTCGTGTGTGTCCGCCTTGTTTTGCAGCTCGATACGCCTCCATCTCCATTCTCCCCTATGCTCAGAGAGCAACTTTTTTAAAGCTGGGCTAATAATCTCAGAAACAAAAGAATAGCAAACCCAGAGAACGCTTTAACAGCGATGCCCTCGCTTTCATTTGCGATGTTGCCCTGCAGTGAGTTCAACTTTTTGCCTAATTCATTTTCACAATTTTATTTTCTCTCGAATAAAGCAAAGGAGAAATTACGTGTACAATTTTCAAAACGGCCTTCTGGATGGCTGGGATTGAAATGTGCAATTTATTGCTAACAGATGGGGCTGTGGAGCCACTGAGATATCTAGTATTGGTTTGAATCAATGAGAAAGTAAGTTTGGAGTCCTCCACCCAGCTTTTTGGACTGTCACCCTTTGCTGTTCAGTTGGGCTGCAAACCCCTCTTGGTTTTATTAGGCTGCAAACCCCTCTTGGTTTTATTGGGCTGCAAACCCCTCTTGGTTTTATTAGGCTGCAAACCCCTCTTGGTTTTATTAGGCTGCAAACCCCTCTTGGTATCATTGGGCTGCCAACCCCTCCCGGTTTTATTGGGCTGCCAACCCCTCCCGGTTTTATTGGGCTGCCAGCCCCTCCCGGTTTTATTGGGCTGCCAACCCCTCCCGGTTTTATTGGGCTGCCGAACCGGGGGCCCATCACAAGCTCGAAAAATCACATCGTCGAAAAGCATCCACCATCATAAGCTCGAAAAATCACATCGTCGAAAAGTTTAGCAACCACCATCACAAGCTCGAAAAGTCATAAGCTCGAAAAATCATATCGTCGAAAAGGTTAGCAACCACCATCACAAGCTTGAATAGGGTTAGGGTTAGAGCTTGTGCCTTAGGGTTAGAGTTTAGGGTTGGGGTCGGGATTAGAACTAGTGCCTTTAAGTTAGGGTTTAGGGTTAGGTTAGGGTTGGGGTTAGGGTTATGCTTCAGGGTTAGACTAGGGTACTGGTGCCTTAGGGTTAGGGTTAGTGCCTTGGGGTTAGGGTTAGAGCTTGTGTCTTTTCGAGCTTGTGATGGTGGTTGCTAAATCAGTTTTCGACGATGTGATTTTTCGAGTTTGTGACTTTTCGAGCTTGTGATGGAGCCTTGTTTTCGACGATGTGATTTTTCGAGCTTATGATGGCGACCCGCCGAACCCTCTCGGTTTTATTAGGCTGCAAATCCCTCTTGGTTTATTGGGCTGCAAACCCCTCTTGGTTTTATTGGGCTGCAAACCCCTCTTGGTTTTATTGGGCTGCCAACCCCTCTTGGTATCATTTGGCTGCCAACCCCTCCCGGTTTTATTGGGCTGCCAACCCCTCCCGGTTTTATTGGGCTGCCAACCCTTCCCGGTTTTATTGGGCTGCCAGCCCTTCCCGGTTTGATTGGGCTGCCAACCCCTCCCTGTTTATTAAGCTGCTACCCCATGTTTTATTGGCCTGCAACTCTGCAACGTTTATACTGGGCTGCCATCCCTTCTTTACTTGACTTAGCCGCAGAGACCTGCAGTGCCACCCCTTCTGCGTTTTAACAAACACTTTGCCTACAAGCCAGAAGTAAATAAGAAGGCAGTTCAAATTACAGTCTGTGACAGACATGACTACAGCAAACGGAGTCGCGGAGGTACATAATTCTACAGTCATAAGCGCGTCAGATGACTGTATCTGAGGCTCTGAGGCCCAGAGAGTGCTAAATCATAATTTATTAGTTCAGAATATTAAAGAGGAAGAGATAAAGAGGAACTCTGTGACATAACTGGTGCATATAGCTGCTATAATTAATAATCGAAAATAACAATAATATTAATAATAATAATAGTAATATCTCGCACTGGTTTAAACAAAGAACAGTTATAGTTTTTCCAGTTCGTTGTATGTGCATGCTAGTGTTAAAATTATAATAAATTAAAAATAGTTCTTGGATTAAGGCAATTAGAGGAAAGAGGGAGAACAAAGTGCGCTTTCAAAGAAAAAAGTCTAATCTCGGTACTAACGGAAGAATAAAGTTGCTTTATTGTCATCAAACGGGACCCATGTACGGGGACGAAGAATACAATGCGAAAAAATTAAAAGAGAAAAGACAGAAAAGAAGAAAAAAACGCAAATAAAAAATGGTTCAGTTGACGCTGAGCAATGGACTACACATAGATGAGATATCGTCAGCAATGCTTTCCTTGCAACCAAATGTGCTTTAAAAGGATATTGTAAAGTTTTCGATGCTTTTTGATGACAAAATTTCAACCTGCCCATAAAAAATATCAGATAAATAGAGATCGACATGCGCTTTTCGTCTACTAACAGTAAACTAGCGCATTAAAAAACTTTTTCGATGCTCGAGAAACTATTCGTTGGCTCGAAGTGTCGCAGTTGTACAACAGGAAAAATCGGTTCGAATGGGAGAACTGACAGACAACCTGCTTCCAGTGGCCAGTAAAAGCTTTAGATGAGATTTCACGGTTTAACACTCGCACTGTCGCACAAAACGTTTCCACTCCAGACTCTTGCATTGGTACTCCACGGCTGAGTTTGAGATTGCAATCTGAGTTCAGCCAGGAAGTGATCGGTCAAGCAGAAATTAACACCGTTTTTATGACGCTTTTATGACTTATGAGGCGGGATAAAACCTGCTTTTAATACAACAAAAAGGAAACGACGAGTTGAAGAAAGTGCAAAAATCCGGATGGTGACAAGGAATGAGCCGTTAGCAAAAAAATTGCTTGACAACCAGCGGATTAATGATTGAAGTTCGAGTGACTATCAATAAGAACAATAACTTCAATGATGTGCCAACCACCTGGTTTTCGCTTTTTAGTTAAAAAAAACGCTGGATGACTTTGCGAGCATTATGGAGAATGAAATATTTCCACCAATATTTGCAACAAAGGAAATCGAGGATTCAGAAAATATTGTTTGAAAATTTGTTTCAAAGAAGTACAAATAACCTTTTTTCTGCATCCGGGGTTCGAATTTTTAACAGATACCATTGGAAACCCGATTGGAACCTGCTTGGAAACCCACCGGAACCTGTTTGTAAACCCACCGGAACCTGTTTGTAAACCCACCGGAACCTGCTTGGAAACCCACCGGAACCTGTTTGGAAACCCACCGGAACCTGTTTGGAAACCCACCGGAACCTGTTTGGAAATCACAGAGACGTCATTTCAGCTGCGCCCACAACAATCCATTGCTGTCCCCAAATTTCCAAGAACTTTTCACAGTTCGTCACGGTCGCGGAGTTCCAGCCAGGGGGTTCAGGACTTCTCCGGCATCTCCTGCAGCGTGTGCCACTGGGCGATGGGCCGCCTGGGATTGGCCAGCATGTCCGACCAATGGCGCAGCTCGGCCTGCGTGGCCGTGCAGCCCAGCACGACGCGGCCAATCGGCTCGCTGGTGCCGATGCGGTCGTAGTCAACCACCGTGACGATGAGCGTCACCTTCTGGATCTGCTCGAACGGAACTTCGAAGGTGAACGACTCGTTATAATAAGGGTTCAACGTGCACTTCTTAATAGTGGTCTTCTTCTTCTTCAACCGCTTGCCGTTCATCATCAGCGACAGTTTGACGTAAGGATCCGACAGGCCGCCGACGTCCATCTTCTTGAGGTTCTTGGCCTCCAGGATCACGATGGTCAGCTTGCCGGCCGTGGGCACGTAGCGCAGCGAGAAGCAGATGTCGCCGAGCTTGTTGCTCTTGTCGTCCTCGCTCTCCGGCGGATCGACGTCTTTCCACTCTTCGATGACGCGGGCGAGGTCCATGCAGCCGAGGGGCAGCTTGATCAGGCCGATCTGGTCGTGCTTGGAGAACCTGTCGAAGTCGTAGATGGCAAACACCAGCGTCTTCGAGGGCACGTCGGCGTACGGCACCTTGAAGACGAAGGTCTCGTTGAACACCGGGTTGAGCGTCTTGCGGTGCACCTTGGTCTCGAATTTCTTCTTCTTGTCCGGCAGGATGTACGTCTTCACGTAGGGGTCCGAGGTGCCGCCCATGTCCATGGCCGGCAGGTCCGCGGCTTGGATGACGCCCACGGACAGCTCGCCCTTCTGGAAGTCGTAGTCCAGCGAGTACTGCAGCTTGCCCAGCTTTTCCGCCTCCTTCTCCTCGGCTCCTTCGTTGTCCTCCATCGCGTCGGCCAGCTCCTCCATGTCCGGCTGCACTTTCTCTTTGCCGAGCTCGCCGCCAAGCAGCTGCACATTCTTCATGTCCACCGCGCCTTTGCCCTTCTTGCCGTCTTTGCCGCCCTTCTTCTTGCCTTTGCAGATGCAGCGGCGGCAAATGCAGAACAGAATGAGCAGCACAAGCAGCGCCGCGCCCACCAGGATGGCCACCACGGCCGCCTTCGACATGTGCATCTTCTCCGATAGGAAGTCCAGCGCTACATTCGCCTGCTTCAGCGCCTTCTCACTGTTGCTCTTCTCTGTGGAGCCCGGCGTGCCTTCGCCGCCTCCGCTGGGAGTCGTGCCGTCATCGCCGTCTGCCGGCTTGCCCGCCGTCTCCTTGGTCATCGCCTTATGGTTCGGGTATGCGGAATCGCTCGCTGGCAGGGGGTTTTTGCTCCGCTGAGATCTGGGATCGGGGCTGAGCTGGGGGGGATGCGGCAGTTAGGCCAATATTTAACGTAAAAGCCCGGCCGAGCTGCGGACTCCGGTGGTCACCGCGCGCAGCCCAAGCAAATCGATTGCCGATTCCCCCGCCGCCCTCACCCTCCACCCCGCCAGCGCCATCTGCCCCTCTCCGCTGGCGCATCCCCTCCCCGCCCCACCCTTCGGTCCCGACCACCAGCAGCAGCGCCAACCTCAATTCCGCTGCTCAGTTGCCCCCGGCAACCCGCGGGATCCAGCAGGAGCGGATCGATACTGAAGGGGCCTCCGCTCCCCACCACCTCTAGTCTGCCAACCCCGCGAGCCTGTAGGAGGGTCGGAGGGGATGAGGGAAACAAGCTTGGCTCTTCCCATTCCTGGCCCTCCCCCACCAGCGCCTGCAGCTCTGGGAGCTGAGTTGGAAACGGTTGGCTGGGAGGAAGAGAACTCTCTTTCTAGTTTTTTCACTAGGGGGGATTTGGGAGGATTTAGGAGAATAGGAAATGCGGCTGGCAGTCCGCTGGGGGGATGAGTGCAGCGGAGGGGAGGGCGGCTCTGCAGGCCGGCGGGGTCGATGTGTCCGGAGGCCAGAGGCGGACCAAGAAACACAAGGAGCTATTGAGGCCTCTAATTTTAGACTTTTGGCTTAGCCCTGGAGCTGCTCCATTCTCCCCACTTCTCCCACCAACCCTCCTTCGCTCTGGGCTCTCTCACACACACTAGCAGCTAAGCCTCAGAGGCATCTGCGCTCTCCCTCTCTCCTCCCCTCTCTCACTCTGCCGTGCTGCCCTATTAAGCAATAGGGCTACGCAGGGCTGCAGTGCGCACACAATTGACAGAGCAGATTGGAACTGGCCAACTGTGTAGAGGCTATGGAAGTGGGGCTGAGTCTGAGAGATCACGGTGTGTCTCTTCTGCCTGTCATACAGATCAAACAGACGTATTTTAGCAACTAATAATTCAATGGTTCTGGATGCTAGTGAACAAATTGTGGCAAGTGATGGATCGAAAATATTGCCACTTATAAGCGTCCAGCCAGGAAAGTGGGGGTCAGAGAGTGGATAGTGGCGGATCAGAGAGTGGATAGTGGCGGATCAGAGAGTGGATAGTGGCGGATCAGAGTGGATAGTGGCGGATCAGAGAGTGGATAGTGGCGGATCAGAGAGTGGATAGTGGCGGATCAGAGAGTGAATAGTGGCGGATCAGAGAGTGGATAGTGGCGGATCAGGGAGTGGATAGTGGCGGATCAGAGTGGATAGTGGTGGATCAGGGAGTGGATAGTGGCGGATCAGAGTGGATAGTGGCGGATATGAGAGTGGATAGTGGCGGATCAGAGAGTGGATAGTGGCGGATCAGAGAGTGGATAGTGGCGGATCAGAGAGTGAATAGTGGCGGATCAGAGAGTGGATAGTGGCGGATCAGGGAGTGGATAGTGGCGGATCAGAGTGGATAGTGGTGGATCAGGGAGTGGATAGTGGCGGATCAGAGTGGATAGTGGCGGATATGAGAGTGGATAGTGGCGGATCAGAGAGTGGATAGTGGCGGATCAGAGAGTGGATAGTGGCGGATCAGAGAGTGGATAGTGGCGGATCAGAGAGTGAATAGTGGCGGATCAGAGAGTGGATAGTGGCGGATCAGAGAGTGGATAGTGGCGGATCAGAGTGGATAGTGGTGGATCAGGGAGTGGATAGTGGCGGATCAGAGTGGATAGTGGCGGATATGAGAGTGGATAGTGGCGGATCAGAGTGGATAGTGGCGATCAGAGAGTGGATAGTGGCGATCAGAGAGTGGATAGTGGTGGATCAGGGAGTGGATAGTGGCGGATCAGGGAGTGGATAGTGGCGGATCAGAGTGGATAGTGGCGGATCAGAGTGGATAGTGGCGGATCAGAGAGTGGATAGTGGCGGATCAGAGAGTGGATAGTGGCGGATCAGAGAGTGGATAGTGGCGGATCAGAGAGTGAATAGTGGCGGATCAGAGAGTGGATAGTGGCGGATCAGGGAGTGGATAGTGGCGGATCAGAGTGGATAGTGGTGGATCAGGGAGTGGATAGTGGCGGATCAGAGTGGATAGTGGCGGATATGAGAGTGGATAGTGGCGGATCAGAGTGGATAGTGGCGATCAGAGAGTGGATAGTGGCGATCAGAGAGTGGATAGTGGTGGATTAGGGAGTGGATAGTGGCGGATCAGGGAGTGGATAGTGGCGGATCAGAGTGGATAGTGGCGGATCAGAGTGGATAGTGGCGGATCAGAGAGTGGATAGTGGCGGATCAGAGAGTGGATAGTGGTGGATCAGAGTGGATAGTGGCGGATCAGAGTGGATAGTGGCGGATCAGAGTGGATAGTGGCGATCAGAGAGTGGATAGTGGCGATCAGAGAGTGGATAGTGGCGATCAGAGAGTGGATAGTGGCGGATCAGAGTGGATAGTGGTGGATCAGGGAGTGGATAGTGGCGGATCAGAGAGTGGATAGTGGCGGATCAGAGAGTGGATAGTGGCGGATCAGAGAGTGGATAGTGGCGGATCAGAGAGTGGATAGTGGCGGATCAGAGTGGATAGTGGCGGATCAGAGAGTGGATAGTGGCGGATCAGAGAGTGGATAGTGGCGGATCAGAGAGTGGATAGTGGCGGATCAGAGAGTGGATAGTGGCGGATCAGAGAGTGGATAGTGGCGGATCAGAGAGTGGATAGTGGCGGATCAGAGTGGATAGTGGCGGATCAGAGAGTGGATAGTGGCGGATCAGAGTGGATAGTGGCGATCAGAGAGTGGATAGTGGCGGATCAGAGAGTGGATAGTGGCGGATCAGAGTGGATAGTGGCGATCAGAGAGTGGATAGTGGCGGATCAGAGAGTGAATAGTGGCGGATCAGAGTGGATAGTGGCGGATCAGAGAGTGGATAGTGGCGGATCAGAGAGTGGATAGCAGCAGCAGACCAAGGAGGTGACAGTCAGCCATAAGATCCAACAAGCCAATGCCCAATCCCATTATCCAGTAAGCAAGCAAAGTACACGCCAGACTTTCATCTCGGTGCAACTCAAGCTCTCCATCAGACAGAAGTGGCAAACCAAATCAGCCTGGGAAGAAACTGGTCCCCCCGCCAGGGCCTGCAAATCCAAGATAAGCAGGTCCCGCAGCAGCAGCAGCCATGAATATCGCCATCAATTTGCTGCTTGTATCGGCTCCCTGAAATTCTCTTCCCAAAAACTGGCAATTTTATATACTGACGAATTTCCGCAGTTCCGAAAAAAATGGGAAACATGTTTGATGCAGGGACCGCGTGCTGCAGAAGAGAGAAACCAGCATGATTGCTTTGACGACAGGGAGTTCACGGACAGACAGACAGTCAGCTGGTATGGAACTGGTATTAGCCAAGCAGCAAACTCTGCACTTGGCTGGATTTCCCCTGGGAGACTGTCGTAGGGGATGGGATTGAGTTAGCGGTGCCTACTGCCGGCCAGGAGGGTCTCCCAGGAGACGAGATGGATGGCGACAGGTTTGGCCATGGATGCACGGACCCTAACGAGATGACGGTGCAAGCTGTTTAGTGCAACCGAGTCTGCCGAGCCATCAATCATGGCATAAATCAATTACGAGAGATGAATAGAACGTTTCGATTCTATTATAATACTTCAATTTGCAAGCAATTTCGGTTTATTTCCACATTTATTCACAACATTGAGTTATCGATATTTTTCCGGGATTCGAATGTTTACAATAATTAGCACGTATATTAAACAGAAAGCAGGTGATAGCAGCACAATTAAGGGCCACAAGCAGGTGATAGCGGCACAATTAAGGACCAGAAGCAGGTGATAGCGGCACAATTCAGGACCAGAAGCAGGTGATAGCGGCACAATTAAGGGCCACAAGCAGGTGGTAGCGGCACAATTAAGGGCCACAAGCAGGTGATAGCGGCACAATTAAGGACCAGAAGCAGGTGATAGCGGCACAATTAAGGGCCACAAGCAGGTGATAGCGGCACAATTCAGGACCAGAAGTACTCGATAATCATCAGCAGCCCGGGCAGTGCAGCTCGCAAGCCCAATCAAATCAGCAGCCGCATTCCCTCAGCAGCAGGCCCGACCGTGTCAAGCCGGACGGCCGGTGGCCGCGAGCCCGGACAGCGTGGCAGACCAGACAGGCCAGGCAGATCATGGCCGGGTACAGCAGCGGCAGGCTGGCCAGCCCGGAGCCAGGCGGGGTGTCGGCCAGCCACACAGCCGCAAAGCAGAACAGGAAGATGAGCAGCTTATCGGAGTTGCGCATTAAGCTAGCCGGCAAGCGCCTATATTAAAAAACAGTATAGCTGTTGACTCAAGGCCGGAGAGGAGCTGAAAATCTGCATTTTCTGCCGCCGGGAACGCTGCCGTTAAATTAATAATGCAACACACAAGCTGGGTTTAGAGGGTCTCCGTGCCCCAGCAACTATTAGTGCTAGTGCAACATGGGTCTCCTGCTCTCGCAGTGAATTGGCTGCTTTCTCTGCGCTGTCAGCAGAGAAATCCAATGCCTCGGGGGGAGACCGGCTGCGAGCGAGAAATTTCTGCCAGGTAAAGAAACCCGACGACTCAGGTGGCAGACACACCCGAAGGCTTAAATACTCTCACAGAATGGCAACTGCCCCACCTGAAGGCTTAAATACCCTCACAGAATGGCAGCTGCCTCACCTGAAGGCTTAAATACCCTCACAGAATGGCAACTGCCTCACCTGAAGGCTTAAATACCCTCACAGAATGGCAACTGCCTCACCTGAAGGCTTAAATACCCTCACAGAATGGCAACTGCCTCACCTGAAGGCTTAAATACCCTCACAGAATGGCAACTGCCTCACCTGAAGGCTTAAATACCCTCACAGAATGGCAACTGCCTCACCTGAAGGCTTAAATACCCTCACAGAATGGCAGCTGCCTCACCTGAAGGCTTAAATACCCTCACAGAATGGCAACTGTCTCACATGAAGGCTTAAATACCCTCACAGAATGGCAGCTGCCTCACCTGAAGGCTTAAATACCCTCACAGAATGGCAACTGTCTCACCTGAAGGCTTAAATACCCCCACAGAATGGCAGCTACCACATCTGGACAAGAATATAAAAAAAGAAACTTCGACAAAAATTAATGTTAAATTTGTTGCAAGAGAAAATCTTTACCCGAAAAATATTTCTGGTCGATTCGTTCGTTCAAGCTTAAACATTTTTTATTTTCAATTTATGTTGTTAAATAATAAGCTGAACACCGGATTGCTACTTAAAGTAGCTAATTAGAATTTGCAAACTGCCGACAGTCAAATGCATATATACGAACTGCAATATAGCAAGTGGACAGGTAAGCAGGCATATTTAATCTTATAATTGCAGAAAAAAGTTTAATAAAGTTCATTTAACCAAGCAAGTTTGATTAAAGTAGGCAAATAAACGCTAGATTTAAGCTACCAATTCGGATAATTATTGCGTTTAGTAGACTACTGACAATTTCTTGCCTACTGAAGAGATTCGAGTTTTGCTCCTAGAAGACACTCAACAGTTATGCTCCTAGAAGAAGACATTCAACAGTTGTGCTCCTAGAAGAAGACATTCAACAGTTGTGCTCCTAGAAGAAGACACTCAACAGTATTGCTCCTAGAAGAAGACATTCAACAGTTGTGCTCTTAGAAGAAGACACTCAACAGTTATGCTCCTAGAAGAAGACACTCAACAGTATTGCTCCTAGAAGAAGACATTCAACAGTTGTGCTCCTAGAAGAAGACATTCACCAGTTGCGCTCCTAGAAGAAGACATTCACCAGTTGTGCTTTTAGAAGAAGACACTCAACAGTTGTGCTCCTAGAAGAAGACACTCAACAGTATTGCTCCTAGAAGAAGACATTCAACAGTTGTGCTCCTAGAAGAAGACATTCAACAGTTTTGCTCCTAGAAGAAGACACTCAACAGTATTGCTCCTAGAAGACATTCAACAGTTGTGCTCCTAGAAGAAGACATTCACCAGTTGCGCTCCTAGAAGAAGACATTCAACAGTTGTTCTCCTAGAGGAGATTCGACAGTCCTGCTACTAAAAGAACCTGGCAGAAAGCGCAGTGAAACACACGAGAGCCACAGCAACCAATCACCGAGTCAGCTTGGCAGCCGCCCGATCCTGAGCCAGCTGGAAGGCACGCAGCCGGTGCAGCCAGGCTGACCAGGCCGGCAGCAGCTGGTCGACGCCCAGCCGAAGGCAGGCGGCCGGCGAGCCGTCCGGATAGGCATAGACCAGAATAGCCGAATCAACTGGCGGCAAGCTATCCTCGTTGCCATGACAACATGCCATGGCATTTGATTAAGCGCGCCCAGATACGAGGCCAACTGCAGCGGCGCATCGTAGGCATCTTTCAGGCCGGCAATTTTGCGTTCGTGAGCCGTTTTCCATTCGATCAGCAGCTCCGGCCGCTGCCTTCCGCTGTTGACGTCGCCTTCGTCTGGGCGCAGTCGAGCCAGGCAATCAAGTCGGCCTTTGTAGCCCAGCTGCTGGTGGACCACCAGCGCCTCCTGCGACTGCACGGATTCAACTGTACGCAGAATCTGTTTTTTGTAGGGTTTGCAGATATATGGGATACAATTGTGCAGAAAGAATTGCGAGCAGATTATGTGTTAAGAGGGGTCTTTGTTTAGTGGAGAAGACTCACATCCCTGAGTCTTTGTACATTTAGGAGATTCCCATCATATAGTCTTTGTCCAGTGGAGATTCCTGCTATATAGTATTTGTCCAGTGGCGAAGATTCCTCTCATATAGTCTTTGTCCAGTGGAGATTCCTGTCATATAGTCTTTGTCCAGTTAAGGATATTCGCGTCATTTAGTCTTTATTCCAGTTGACTATATTGACTAGATTAGGGTTCTTTTTCAAATAAAAGAGAAACGCTAGGCGTCGTAGTCATTTTTCAGCATACATGCGCAACAGTCGGCCGAGTCGGCCGATCCGGCCGACTGATTTGGCAGCCAACCAAGGAAGTCGCAAAAATGCCCACCCAAAAAATACCCACGCAGTAGTACTAAGTAGCTGACGAGGCATTTTTGCCTGATAAGACAGTCATAGTTACTCCCGCCGTTTACCCAAAGTTGCGTTAATTTTGCTTTCCTTTTTTTTACAGGTAAGTCGCATTTTTGGCCAAAAACTACGTCGCATTTTTGTTAAAACTAAGTCGCACGGCCGACCGAATTTTGGACGTTGCGCATGTATGTTTTTCAGTGACGGTAGGTCTCAATGATAGCGATGCGGTGTGTATCAAAGTGATAATTATGACTCTTGATAGTCTATTGAAGGTGCTAAAGAATATTTGATTTGGTGGATGTCTCATGAGGTCCTTAGTTGATGGGTGTCACCGAGTCCTCGTATTTCACAGCAGCGATTAAAGGCTCTAGTTAAACGAAAAAATAATCAGCCCCATACATGCGCAACCTCCAAATTTCGGTTGGCCGTGCGACTTAGTTTTAACAAAAATGCGACGCAGTTTTTGGCCAAAAATGCGACTTACATGTAAAAAAACCCGAAAGCAAAATTAACGCAACTTTGGGTAAACGGCAGGAGTAACTATGACTGTATTATAAAGCCTCGTCAGCTACTTAGTACTACTACTCTGTTTTTTCGGGTCGGCATTTTTGCGACTTCCTTGGTTGGCCGCCAAATCGGCCGACTGTTGCGCATGTATGATCAGCCCCCAGCCAGACTCACTGGCAGCACAGATTGAAAGAAGCCGGCCACTTCAGCCTCTGGCTGGGCGTCGCCAGACTCCAGATAGCTCCAGATGCTGCGGTGCAGCTGCGTGCCAGCCGACAGCAACCCGGCCCTGTAACGGGCGAATCCTTCGGGCCCGAGAGCCTCCTGCTTCTTGCGCAACCACCGAGCGAGAGCGATGGCGCTTTCTGGCGGCCGGGTCCTGTCCAGCACGGTGGTGACGCTGGGCAGACTGGCCGACTGTCCGTCAGTGTCCGACTGCGGGGGCACCGCTGCGCCTAGAAATGGATAGTCCTCGGTGCCAGTTGAGCACAGCAACCGTCGGCTGCTACTCAAGCGAACGGCGCGGATTAACCGAGAGAGAATCTGCAATTAGAAAGAAATCTAGAAGAGGTCAAAGCAGTCAAAGACTTCCAGGAAAGAATACAACTTGCATCACTTGCAATGCCAACTTATATAAACAAAAAAGCAATTCATTTTTTATACAACTGAAACCCTCCTGCTCCACCTTACAAAAAATTGCTCCATGGCACCTAAGCAAATTTGCATATAAGCTAATTTTAGTACAAAACTAGCAATCTACGCCCCCCGTTGGGGAGCCAAAGAAATGCAATACACGTTTTTTTAATAAGCTACATGTATCCTTGAAATCTTAAAAAATCTCCTGTCAAACCTTGTAAGCCTTGACATGTCAGTTATCCCCCCCACAAGCTTTAACATATCAACTTCCCCCCTTGACATCTCAGCAATGCCCCCAATAAGCCTTGGAAATCTAAAAATATCTGTCAACCTTCTAACCCTAACCCTAGCCTAACCCTAACCCTAACCCTAACCCTAACCTAACCCTAAAGCATTGAAATTTCAGTAATTCTCCCTAAGAGTCATTATAGCACTACTACAGCATTATAGCGATTCCTTGCAAGCCTCAACATCGTAGGGATTCCCAAATGAATCTCTTAACTTCGACATGAAGCTTCTTTTATTTTTTACATTACGCTTTTTTATCAGCGATCCCTCCCCTGAGGAGGCATCAAATAATGTAATAAAAAGTTTTCAATAAACTACATGTAGCTTCTGACTTTAGCCTTGAAATCTCATTTATACCCCCGTGAGCCTTGACATCTCAGCTATTCCCCCCGTAAGCCTTGACATGTCAGCGATGGCCCCATAAACCTTGAAATCTAAAAAATCCCCTGTTAACCTTGAAACCCGATAAAATATAACCCTCAACCCACACCTGACCTAAACCTAACTTTAACCCAACCTAAAGCCTTGAAATCTCAGCAATTCTTCTCCCCTAAGCCTTAACATTTTAGTGATTCTTTCTTTAAGAATCACAGCACTATAACGATTTCCACCAAGCTTTGACATCGTAGCAATTCCCAAATGAATCTTTTAACTTCGACATGACTTTTCTTTTATGTATACATAGTGCTACTTTTATTTTTTACATGACTTTTCTTCTATCAGCGCCCCCCCCGTGACGAGCCAACAAAGAATGCAATAAAAAAATGGAGTAAAGTACATGAACTTTGAAGTAGCTTCTGACTTTTGCTTTGACATCTCAGAAACCCCCCCCCCGTAATCTCAGTTATTCTCTGAGAGCCTTGACGTCTCAGTTTTTCTCCCCAGCACAGCTAATAGTTGCATTTAATTTTTACATGAACCCTTTATGTCTGACATGACGTTTCTTTTATTCTACCGAGACGCTTCTTAATTTTTTAAATGACACTTTCATTAGTTTTTAAATGAGGCTTATATGATTTTTTCTTGACGCTTTATGATTTTTACATGACGCTTCTATGATTTTTTCTGACGCTTCTATGATTTTTACATGACGCTTCTATGATTTTTTACATGACGCTTCTATGATTGTTTACATGACGCTTCTATGATTTTTATATGACGCTTCTATGATTGTTTACATGACGCTTCTATGATTGTTTACATGACGCTTCTATGATTGTTTACATGACGCTTCTATGATTGTTTACATGACGCTTCTATGATTGTTTACATGACGCTTCTATGATTGTTTACATGACGCTTCTATGATTTTTATATGACGCTTCTATGATTTTTTACATGACGCTTCTATGATTTTTTACATGACGCTTCTATGATTGTTTACATGACGCTTCTATGATTGTTTACATGACGCTTCTATGATTGTTTACATGACGCTTCTATGATTGTTTACATGACGCTTCTATGATTTTTACATGACGCTTCTATGATTTTTACATGACGCTTCTATGATTGTTTACATGACGCTTCTATGATTGTTTACATGACGCTTCTATGATTGTTTACATGACGCTTCTATGATTGTTTACATGACGCTTCTATGATTTTTACATGACGCTTCTATGATTTTTACATGACGCTTCTATGATTGTTTACATGACGCTTCTATGATTTTTTACATGACGCTTCTATGATTTTTTACATGACGCTTCTATGATTTTTTACATGACGCTTCTATGATTGTTTACATGACGCTTCTATGATTTTTATATGACGCTTCTATGATTTTTACATGACGCTTCTATGATTTTTACATGACGCTTCTATGATTGTTTACATGACGCTTCTATGATTGTTTACATGACGCTTCTATGATTGTTTACATGACGCTTCTATGATTGTTTACATGACGCTTCTATGATTTTTACATGACGCTTCTATGATTGTTTACATGACGCTTCTATGATTTTTATATGACGCTTCTATGATTGTTTACATGACGCTTCTATGATTGTTTACATGACGCTTCTATGATTTTTATATGACGCTTCTATGATTGTTTACATGACGCTTCTATGATTGTTTACATGACGCTTCTATGATTTTTACATGACGCTTCTATGATTTTTTACATGACGCTTCTATGATTGTTTACATGACGCTTCTATGATTTTTTACATGACGCTTCTATGATTTTTTACATGACGCTTCTATGATTGTTTACATGACGCTTCTATGATTTTTTACATGACGCTTCTATGATTGTTTACATGACGCTTCTATGATTGTTTACATGACGCTTCTATGATTGTTTACATGACGCTTCTATGATTTTTTACATGACGCTTCTATGATTTTTTACATGACGCTTCTATGATTTTTACATGACGCTTCTATGATTGTTTACATGACGCTTCTATGATTTTTACATGACGCTTCTATGATTTTTACATGACGCTTCTATGATTGTTTACATGACGCTTCTATGATTTTTATGACGCTTCTATGATTTTTACATGACGCTTCTATGATTGTTTACATGACGCTTCTATGATTTTTACATGACGCTTCTATGATTGTTTACATGACGCTTCTATGATTGTTTACATGACGCTTCTATGATTGTTTACATGACGCTTCTATGATTTTTTACATGACGCTTCTATGATTGTTTACATGACGCTTCTATGATTTTTACATGACGCTTCTATGATTTTTACATGACGCTTCTATGATTGTTTACATGACGCTTCTATGATTGTTTACATGACGCTTCTATGATTGTTTACATGACGCTTCTATGATTTTTACATGACGCTTCTATGATTGTTTACATGACGCTTCTATGATTTTTACATGACGCTTCTATGATTGTTTACATGACGCTTCTATGATTGTTTACATGACGCTTCTATGATTTTTACATGACGCTTCTATGATTTTTACATGACGCTTCTATGATTGTTTACATGACGCTTCTATGATTGTTTACATGACGCTTCTATGATTGTTTACATGACGCTTCTATGATTTTTTACATGACGCTTCTATGATTTTTTACATGACGCTTCTATGATTGTTTACATGACGCTTCTATGATTTTTATGACGCTTCTATGATTTTTACATGACGCTTCTATGATTTTTTACATGACGCTTCTATGATTGTTACATGACGCTTCTATGATTTTTACATGACGCTTCTATGATTGTTTACATGACGCTTCTATGATTGTTTACATGACGCTTCTATGATTTTTTACATGACGCTTCTATGATTTTTACATGACGCTTCTATGATTTTTTACATGACGCTTCTATGATTGTTTTCATGACGCTTCTATGATTGTTTACATGACGCTTCTATGATTTTTTACATGACGCTTCTATGATTGTTTACATGACGCTTTATGATTGTTTACATGACGCTTCTATGATTTTTATATGACGCTTCTATGATTTTTACATGACGCTTCTATGATTTTTTACATGACGCTTCTATGATTTTTTACATGACGCTTCTATGATTGTTTACATGACGCTTCTATGATTTTTTACATGACGCTTCTATGATTGTTTACATGACGCTTCTATGATTGTTTACATGACGCTTCTATGATTGTTTACATGACGCTTCTATGATTTTTACATGACGCTTCTATGATTTTTACATGACGCTTCTATGATTGTTTTCATGACGCTTCTATGATTTTTTACATGACGCTTCTATGATTTTTTACATGACGCTTCTATGATTGTTTACATGACGCTTCTATGATTGTTTACATGACGCTTCTATGATTGTTTACATGACGCTTCTATGATTTTTTACATGACGCTTCTATGATTGTTTACATGACGCTTCTATGATTTTTACATGACGCTTCTATGATTGTTTACATGACGCTTCTATGATTGTTTACATGACGCTTCTATGATTTTTTACATGACGCTTCTATGATTTTTTACATGACGCTTCTATGATTTTTTACATGACGCTTCTATGATTGTTTACATGACGCTTCTATGATTTTTATATGACGCTTCTATGATTTTTTACATGACGCTTCTATGATTGTTTACATGACGCTTCTATGATTGTTTACATGACGCTTCTATGATTGTTTACATGACGCTTCTATGATTGTTTACATGACGCTTCTATGATTGTTTACATGACGCTTCTATGATTGTTTACATGACGCTTCTATGATTTTTTACATGACGCTTCTATGATTTTTTACATGACGCTTCTATGATTGTTTACATGACGCTTCTATGATTTTTACATGACGCTTCTATGATTGTTTACATGACGCTTCTATGATTTTTTACATGACGCTTCTATGATTGTTACATGACGCTTCTATGATTTTTTACATGACGCTTCTATGATTGTTTACATGACGCTTCTTGATTTTTACATGACGCTTCTATGATTGTTTACATGACGCTTCTAATTTTTTACATGACGCTTCTACGATTTTTTACATGACGCTTCTATGATTGTTTTCATGACGCTTCTATGATTGTTTACATGACGCTTCTAAGATTTTTTACATGACGCTTCTATGATTGTTTACATGACGCTTTTTGATTGTTTACATGACGCTTCTACGATTTTTATATGACGCTTCTATGATTTTTTACATGACGCTTCTATGATTTTTACATGACGCTTCTATGATTGTTTACATGACGCTTCTATGATTTTTTACATGACGCTTCTATGATTGTTTACATGACGCTTCTATGATTGTTTACATGACGCTTCTATGATTGTTTACATGACGCTTCTAATTTTTTACATGACGCTTCTATGATTTTTTACATGACGCTTTATGATTGTTTTCATGACGCTTCTATGATTTTTACATGACGCTTCTATGATTTTTACATGACGCTTCTATGATTGTTTACATGACGCTTCTATGATTGTTTACATGACGCTTCTATGATTGTTTACATGACGCTTCTATGATTTTTACATGACGCTTCTATGATTTTTTGACGCTTCTATGATTGTTTACATGACGCTTCTATGATTTTTTACATGGCGCTTGTATGATTGTTTACATGACGCTTCTATGATTGTTTACATGACGCTTCTACGATTTTTATATGACGCTTCTTTTTAAAAAGTCTTTTAGTTTTCCTGACGTTGAAAAGCTTTAATTAAAAAAACTATACTCAAATTCAAACCATCGAAAATTCAAACCATCGTCACTGCATTTAGCAGTTCAGTTTGTTCACCTTTAGGCTAGCTCTCATCATTTTGATAACATCAACTTTTGCACTTATATAACTCAACACTTTTAAATCCAAGCATAGAGTAAATCACACGAAGCAGTTATGACATAATCAGTTTCTCAGTCAGTCAGTATCAGTTAACAATATGGTTACGCAATTTAAATCAAGTCTGGTGCTACGCTTCCACACTGCATTTTCAATTCAAGTCGGAGTTACAATTCAGTTATGATGCAATCTATTTCAGAGTCAGAATTCAACCAGTCAGTTTTTTCTCTAGCATTCTTACAATGCATTTCAAGTCAAAAAGTTTGCTTGACCTTTGCAAAAAAGCATGTTTTTCGAATATTTAATGCCTTTAGCATCGAGCAATTTCTTAGCCACGATGCATGTACCGTCACGGGAAAATTTCTGATCGAACAGTGCAAGTTCGAACAAAATCGGTCCAGCCATTTTTTCTCTAATCTATCACATATATATATATAGACATCACATTTTTAGTATATACGAGGCCAACTCCTCCTCTGGAGGAGAAAGGGGAAGAACTCCCATCACCGGAATTCCATTCCCTGATCTCCATCAGCTGAATCCCATCATCTAACTGTTCTCCAAATCCATTAAAATCCTCTCCGTGAAACTGAACACCATCGAAATCCTCTCCGCGAAACAGAAATCCTCTCCGCGAAACTGGACCCAATCGAAATTTTCTCCGTCAAACAGAACTCAACTCTCAGGATTCATTAGTTAGGGTTAGGGTTAGAGCTGCACAGAGCTGCGGGTTGAAAGGCGCCGATAAAAATGTGAATTAATTGAATCAATTTATTGCGCAACCGTTTTCTCATTCAGTCAGTATCAGGCTCAGGTAAAGTTAACGAAATGATTGCGCAATCTAAATCAACCCTCCAATACACAGCGACTGACCCCCTTCCGCAGTGGCAATTAAAAGTTGAACCGCCCCCCCCTCCCACCAACTGTTGGGGGGTTGGTCGAACCCCCATTGAACCCCAAAATGAGTACAATATTTCCAGAAAGTAAAAAGTATGGAAGTTGTTTTCGATCGCTGTGTTTTTTCTTTTCACATTTAAAACAAACAACTTATATCCCCGAACTCAGTGTTGCGAGACCTTTCCAGCAATATAAGTATATTCTTTTAAAGTTTAGAACTCGAGGAACAGTTTGCGTTTGAAATGTCCCGATTTAAAGCATTGAAGTATCGAGTGTACGTTCACCTGCCTGCTAAAAAGGCTCGCAAGTTGATGCATTGAATTTCAGTGTGCAAAAAATACACCGGGCTGCCTAATTGAAAATCAGAGCACATATCGTTGCGCAATTGTCTATACAGTCAGCCCGTGCGCCAAGGTCCAAGTGTACACACGCCGCCACTGAGAACGCAAGCACCCCCCACTGGAGAGAAAATACACTGCAGAGATAGGAGAAAGTTATGGCGCAATCGCTCAAAATTCATGCAAGTTTTCAGCTCCAAGCAGAAAGAGGGGACAAATAAGATTATCAAAGGTCAATATTGCAGTTTTTTGCTTTTTTCGGGATCTTAAAATGCAAAAATAAAAAATTGAAATAGCCCACTGCCATCCTCGGAAAATTTGCAGTTTTCCCATATAAGTCTCGACGCTGACTTGCAAGTCGTCTAGGAGGAGATATGTATCACACAGACAAACAACGCACCACTTTTAGTATTTAGACGAGGCCAACTCCTCCGCTGGAGGAGAAAGGGGAAGAACTCCCATCACCGGAATTCCATTCCCTGAAATCCACCAACTGAATCCCATCATCCAACTCCTCACCGCAAAACTGAACACCATCGAAATCCTCTCCGCGAAACAGAAATCCTCTCCGTGAAACTGAACTCCAAGGAAATCCTCTGCGTGAAACTAAAATCCATCAAAATTGTCTCCGTAAAACAGAAATACATCAAAATTCTCTCCGCAAGACAGAAATCCTCTCCAAGAAACTGAAAACCATTGAAATTCCCTCCGTGAAACTGGATTCAATCGAAATTTTCTCCGTCAAAGGGAATTAACTCCCAGGATTCAATGGTTAGGGTTAGGGTTAGGGTTATGGTTAGAGCTACACACAGCAGCGTGTTGAAAGGCGCCGATAAAAAAATTGAACCAATTGAATCAGTTGAATGCGCAACCAATTTCATAGTCATTCAGTATCAGTCTCGGTAAAATTAGGAAAAAAAATTGCGCAATCTAAATCAACCCTCCAATACACAGCGACCGACCCCTTCCAATACGCAGTGAAGGTTAGAAATTCAACCCCCCCCCCCCTAACTGTTGGGGTGTCGGTCGAACCCCCATTGAACCCGTAAAATGAGTACAATCTTTGCAGAGAGTTAAAAGTATTGAAATATCGTCTTTGCTTTTGCTTTGCTTTTTGCTTTCATATTTAAAGCAAACAACTTATATCCTCGAAGTCAGCATTGAAAGATCTTTCCAGCAATATAAGTCTCTTCTCTCAGAGTTCAAAACTCGAGGAACAGTTGGCGTTTGAAATATCCAAATTTAAAGCATTGAACTATCGAGTGTACGCATACGTGCACTGCCTGCTAAAAAGGCTTGCAAGTTTATTCATTAAATTCCACTGCCGCCCCAGCACCCTCAACACAGGGGGGTTTGGTTAAGTTCTCAGTGCACACAGTTGTGGCGCAATCGCTAAAAATTGATGTCAACCGGCCCAGCTTACACCCCTTCAGTTGAAAGAATACACTGCACAGATAGGCCGGCTGTTGTGGCGCAATAATTGTAAATTACGCAAGATGTTCATATTCCCCTATTGTTTTACTACTTCTGCTTTTTTAGGGATCTTAAGACGTGAAAATAAAAAATTGAAATAGCCCACTGCCATCCTCGGAAAATTTGCAGTTTTCCCATATAAGTTTCAACGCTGACTTGCAAGTCGTCTAGGAGGAGATGTGTATCACACAAACAGACAAACAACGCACCAACTTTAGTATTAAGACGAGGCCAACTCCTCCTTCGGAGGAGAAAGGGGAAGAACTCCCATCACCGGAATTCCATTCCCTGAAATATCCATCAACTGAAATTCCATGTCTTGAACCCTATCTTCCAAATCGTCTCCAAATTCTTTACAAAATCTTTGAAAGACCATAGCTCAAAGACTCTCACGTCTCTCATATCTCCTCTCTCTTCTATTCGCTATTATCGTGACTCTCTTCTCTCTCCTCTCTCTCATCTCATCTCTACCCCTACTCCCTTATTTATCTCTTCTCCCTCGTCTTTCGTTTGTACCCTCTCCTGTCTCTTGTCTCCTCTCTTCTCTCATATCTCTCCTCTTCACTTCTGTCTCCTGTCTCCTCTCTTCTCTCTTATCTCTCCCTCTTCTCTCCTCTCTCATATGTCATCTCTTCTTACTTATCTATCGTCTCTCTTAACCCTCTCTCTCTTCTCTTTTCTCTCCTATCTGCTTCTCATTTCTCATATCTCATATACGCTCTCACACTCTACTTTCTTGTCTCCCATCTTTCTTTCCTCCTTACCACTATCCCCTATCTCTTCTCTTCTCTCTTTTCTATCCTCTCCATTCTCTCTTCTCTCCTCTCCTTTCTCATTTCATCTTCTCCCCTCTCTTCTCTAATCTCTAATCTCTTCTCTCTTATGTTCTCACTCATCTCTTTTCTCATCGCATCTCTCATTTCTCCCCTCTTTTCTCCTCTCTTCTCTCTCATCTCTCATCCCTCATCTCACTCCTTCTTTCTCCTCTACTCTCCCCTCTTTTCTATTACCTCTGTACGCTCTTATCCCTCATCTCTATTCTCTCTCCTATCATCTCTCTTGTCTCCCTCTGCTATCTCATATCTCCCCTCTCGTCTCCTCTCTCCTCTTCTCTTCTCTCTCCTTCGTTCCCGCCTTACTCCCCTCTTTTCTCCCATCTGTCATGTCTAATCTCTCGTCTCATTTCTACTCTGTTTTCTATCATCTCATCTCTCTTCTCTTTTCATTCTTCTCTTTACTCTCTTCTCTGACTGACTGAAGATGCCAAATCCATCAAAATCCTCTCCGCAAAGCAGAAATCCTGTCCGTTCAAATGAAAACCATCGAAATCCTCTCCATGAAACTGGACTCCTTCGAAATCCTCTCATTGAAACTTAAATCCATCAAAATCGTCTCGATAAAACAGAAATCAATCATAAATTATCTCCGCGAAACAGAAATCCTCACTGTGAAGATGAACGTGATCGAAATCCTCTCCGTGAAACTGAACACCATCGAAATCCTCTCCACGAAACAGAAATTCTCTCCGTCAAAATTTAAACATTGAAATCGTCTCCGCTAAACTTGACTTAATCGATTTTTTTCCGTCAAACAACTCAACTCTCCGGATTCATTGGTTAGGGTTAGGGTTAGGGTTAGGGTTAGAACTATACGCACAGCTTCGTGTTAAAAGGCACTGATAAAAATATTGAACTAATTGAATCAATTCATTGCGCAACCGATTTCACAGTCAGTCAGTATCAGTCTCAGTTAAAGTTAACAAAAACATTGCGCAATCTAAATCAACCCTCCAATACACAGCAGCAGTGAGAAGTTGAACCCTCCCCCAACTTTATCTATTACGTCTCGCAAAACTGAGTACAATTTTTGCAGAAAGTTAAAAGTATGGAAATAGTTTTTCAAATGCTGTGCATTTTCTTTTCATATTTAAAGCAAACAACTTATATTCCCGAACTCAGCGTTGCAAGATCTTTCCAGCAATATAAGTTTCTCCTCTCAAAGTTTAAAACTCGAGGAACAGTTAGCGTTTGAAATTTACCGATTTCCCGACTGCTTGCTAGAGAAGCTCGCAAGTTTATTCATTGAAATTCACTGCCCAGCTAATACACAGGGCCGATAATAAAACCAATTGAATCTCGGCACAGTTCTATCTTTTTAAAACAGCTATGTACACTCAGCCCAAGCCCAACCCCCCCGTTTCGGGGAATCATTAAATTTAACTCAACCCCTCAACTAAAATCTTCCTACAATCTTTGCAGGAAGTTAAAAGTATGGAAATCGTTTTTTGAATCCCGCGCTTTTAGTTTTCATATTTAAAGCAAACAATTTATATCCCCGAACTCAGCGTTGCAAGTTCTTTCCAGCAATATAAGTCTCTCCTCTCAAAGTTAAAAAATCCAGCAACAGTCTGAGTTTGAAATTTGCCGATTTATAAGCATTGCAATATTGAGTGTACGTTCATACGTTCACTGCCTGCTAAAGAGGCCCGCAAGTTTATTCATTGAATTTCACTGTCTAACCAATGCACAGGGCAGTCAATTGAAAGGTGCTGATAATAAAACCAATTGAATCTCAGCACAATAGCCATATAATTGCGCTTACTTACCCACCACCCCACGAAATACACACAGTTCAATTTTTCAGCCGGGGTCCGCTTGTACACACGCTGCCACTGAGAACGCGACCAACCCCCACTGGCGAGAAAATACACTACAGAGATAGGAGAAAGTTGTGGCGCAATCGCTCAAAATCATGCAAATTTTCGGCTCCGAGCAGAAAAAGTGTCCAGAGAAGGTTAGGAAATCAGTTTTCTGCTTTTTTAGGGATCTTAAAATGTGAAAATAAAAAATTGAAATAGCCCACTGCAGTCCCCGGAAAATTTGCAGTTTCCCCATATAAGTTTCAACGCTGACTTGCAAGTATTCTAGGAGGAGTTATGCAACACACAAACAAACAGACAAACAAACAAACAATCATCGCACCAACTTTAGTATTAGGACGAGTGGAACTCCTCCTTCGGAGGAGAAAGGGGAAGAACTCCCATCACCGGAATTCTATTCCCTGAAATATCCATCAACTGAAATTCCATGTCTTTAACCCTATCTTCCAAATCGTCTCCAAATTCTTTACAAAATCTTTCAAAGACCATAGCTCAAAGACTCTCAAGTCTCTCATATCTCCTCTCTCCTCTCTTTCATCTCATCTCTACCCCTGTTCCCTTATTTATCTCTTCTCCCTCGTCTTTCGTCTGTACCTTCTCCTGTCTTCTGTCTCCTCTCTTCACTCTTATCTCTCCCTCTTCTCTCCTCTCTCATATGTCATCTCTACTCACTTATCTATCGTCTCTCTTAACCCTCTCTCTCTCTTCTCTTTTCTCTTCTCTCTGCTCTCATTTCTCATATTTCATATACGCTCTGACACTACTTTCTTGTCTCCCATCTTTCTTCCTCCTTTTCACTATCCCCTGTCTCTTCTCTTCTCTCTTTTCTATTCTCTCCATTCTCTCTTTTCTCCTTTCCTTGCTCCTTTCATCTCTCTCCTCTCTCCTCACTCTCTTCTCCTTTCGCTTCTCTCTCCTCTCTCTCCTCTCATCTTTACTACCTTATTTATATCTTCTCCCTAGTCTTTCGTCTGTACTCTCTCCTGTCTCCTCTCTCCCCTCCTCTCTCATCCCTCATCTCCTCATCTCCTCATCTCACTCTTTCTTTCTCCTCTACTCTCCCCTCTCTTCTATTGCCTCTGTACGCTCTTATCCCTCATCTATTCTCTCTCCTATCATCTCCAATCTGTCATGTCTAATCTCTCCACTCAATTTTACTCTGTTTTCTATCATCTCTTCTCTCTTCTCTTTTCAGTCTTCTCTTTACTCTCTTCTCTGACTGATTGAAGATGCCAAATCCATCAAAATCCTCTCCGCGAAGCAAAAATCCTGTCTGTGCAACTAAAAACCATCGTAATCCTCTCAGTGAAACTGGACTCCTTCGAAATCCTCTCCTTGAAACCTGAATCCATCAAAATTGTTTCCATAAAACAGAAATCAATCATAAATTATCTCAGCGAAACAGAAAGCCTCTCCGTGAAGCTGAACATGATCGAAATCCTCTCCGTGAAACTGAACACCATGGAAATCCTTTCGTGAAACTGAACATCATCGAAATCCTCTCCACGAAACAGAAATCTTCTCCGTCAGAATTTAAACATTGAAATCGTCTCCGCTAAACTTGACTTAATCGAATTTTTTCCGTCAAACAACTCAACTCGCCAGATTCATTAGGGTTAGGGTTAGGGTTAGGGTTAGAACTACGCACAGCTTCGTGTTAAAAGGCACAGATAAAAATATTGAACTAATTGAATCAATTCATTGCGCAACCGATTTCACAGTCAGTCAGTATCAGCCTCAGGTAAAGTTAACAAAAGATTGCGCAATCTAAATCAACCCTCCAATCCACAGCTGTAGTGAGAAGTTGAACCCTCCCCCCAACTTTATCTATTACGTCTTGCAAAACTGAGTACAATATTTGCAAAAAGTTAAAAGTATGGAAATAGTTTTCCAAATGCTGTGCTTTTTCTTTTCATAGTTAAAGCAAACAACTTATATCCCCGAACTCAGCGTTGCAAGATCTTGCCAGCAATATAAGTTTCTCCTCTCAAAGTTTAAAACTCGAGGAACAGTTAGCGTTTGAAACTGTCTGATTTATAGCATTGAAGTATCGAGTGTACGTTCACTGCCTGCTTGCAAGTTGATGCATTGAATTTCAATGTCCAACAAATACACAGGACTGCCCATTGATAGGCAGGAAAACTTATCAGTAGCCATATCATTGCGCAATTATCTATAAAGTCAGCCAGTGAGCCAGGGTCCAATTGTACACACGCCGCCAATGAGAACGCGCCCATTCCCCCACAGGAGAGAAAATGCACTGGCGACATAGGAAAAAGTTGTGGCGTAATCACTCAAAATTTATGCCAATTTTCAGCTCCGAGCAGAAAGAGGGGACAATTAAGATTATCAAAGGTCAAGACCGCCGTTTTCTGCTTTTTTAGGGATCTTAAAAATTGAAAATGAAAGATTAAAATAGCCTAAAGCCATCCTCGGAAAATTTGCAGTTTTCCCATATAAGTTTCAACGCTGAGTTGCAAGTATTCTAGGAGGAGTTATCGAACTGACATACAGACAGACAAACAACGCGTCAACTTTAGTATATACGAGTGGAACTCCTCCTTCGGAGGAGAAAGGGGAAGAACTCCCATCACCGGAATTCTATTCCCTGAAATATCCATCAACTGAAATTCCATATCTTTAACCCTATCTTCCAAATCGTCTCCAAATTCTTTACAAAATCTTTCAAAGACCATAGCTCAAAGACTCTCAAGTCTCTCATATCTCCTCTCTCCTCTCTCTCATCTCATCTCTACCCCTGCTCCCTTATTTATCTCTTCTCCCTCGTCTTTCGTCTGTACCTTCTCCTGTCTTCTGTCTCCTCTCTTCACTCTTATCTCTCCCTCTTCTCTCCTCTCTCATATGTCATCTCTACTCACTTATCTATCGTCTCTCTTAACCCTCTCTCTCTCTTCTCTTTTCTCTTCTCTCTGCTCTCATTTCTCATATTTCATATACGCTCTGACACTACTTTCTTGTCTCCCATCTTTCTTCCTCCTTTTCACTATCCCCTGTCTCTTCTCTTCTCTCTTTTCTATTCTCTCCATTCTCTCTTTTCTCCTTTCCTTGCTCCTTTCATATCTCTCCTCTCTCCTCACTCTCTTCTCTTTCGCTTCTCTCTCCTCTCTCTCCTCTCATCTTTACTACCTTATTTATATCTTCTCCCTAGTCTTTCGTCTGTACTCTCTCCTGTCTCCTCTCTCCCCTCCTCTCTCATTCCTCATCTCCTCATCTCACTCTTTCTTTCTCCTCTACTCTCCCCTCTCTTCTATTGCCTCTGTACGCTCTTATCCCTCATCTATTCTCTCTCCTATCATCTCCAATCTGTCATGTCTAATCTCTCCACTCAATTATACTCTGTTTTCTATCATCTCTTCTCTCTTCTCTTTTCAGTCTTCTCTTTACTCTCTTCTCTGACTGATTGAAGATGCCAAATCCATCAAGATCCTCTCCGCGAAGCAAAAATCCTGTCTGTGCAACTAAAAACCATCGAAATCCTCTCCGTGAAACTGGACTCCTTCGAAATCCTCTCCTTGAAACTTAAATCCATCAAAATTGTTTCCATAAAACAGAAATCAATCATAAATTATCTCCGCGAAACAGAAAGCCTCTCCGTGAAGCTGAACATGATCGAAATCCTCTCCGTGAAACTGAACACCATGGAAATCCTTTCGTGAAACTGAACATCATCGAAATCCTCTCCACGAAACAGAAATCTTCTCCGTCAAAATTAAAACATTGAAATCGTCTCCGCTAAACTTGACTTAATCGAATTTTTTTCCGTCAAACAACTCAACTCGCCAGATTCATTAGGGTTAGGGTTAGGGTTAGGGTTAGGGTTAGAACTACGCACAGCTTCGTGTTAAAAGGCACAGATAAAAATATTGAACTAATTGAATCAATTCATTGCGCAACCGATTTCACAGTCAGTCAGTATCAGCCTCAGGTAAAGTTAACAAAAACATTGCGCAATCTAAATCAACCCTCCAATACACAGCAGCAGTGAGAAGTTGAACCCTCCCCCAACAATCTTTGCAGAATAAAGTACAATCTTTGCAGAAAGTTAAAAGTATGGAAATAGTTTTTCAAATGCTGTGCTTTTTCTTTTCATATTTAAAGCAAACAACTTACATCCCCGAACTCTGCGTGGCAAGATCTTGCCAGCAATATAAGTTTCTCCTCTCAAAGTTTAAAACTCGAGGAACAGTTAGCGTTTGAAACTGTCTGATTTATAGCATTGAAGTATCGAGTGTACGTTCACTGCCTGCTTGCAAGTTGATGCATTGAATTTCAATGTCCAACAAATACACAGGACTGCCCATTGAAAGGCAGGAAAACTTATCAGTAGCCATATCATTGCGCAATTATCTATAAAGTCAGCCAGTGAGCCAGGGTCCAAGTGTACACACGCAGCCACTGAGAACGCTCCCACCCCCCACTGGAAAGAAAATACACTACAGAGATAGGGAAAAGTTGTGGCGCAATCACTAAAAATTCATGCATTTTTTTAGCTCCAAGCAGAAAGAGGGGACAATTAAGATTATCAAAGGTCAAGATTCAAGTTTTCTGCTTTTTTGAGGATCTTAGAAATTAAAATTTCAGAATTAAAATAGCCTATAGCCGACCTCGGATAATTTCCAATCTTCCCATATAAGTTTCAACGCTGAGTTGCCACTATTCAAGGAGGAGTTGTCGAAATGACACACACACACACACACACACAGACAGACAGACAAACAACACGTCAACTTTAGTATATATAGACGAGGCCAACTCCTCCTTCGGAGAAGAAAGGGGAAGAACTCCAATCAGCGGAATTCCATTCCCTGAACTCCATCAGCGGAATCCCATTTTCCAACACCTCTCCGCGCAACAGAAATCGTCTCCGTGAAACTGAACACTATCGAAATCCTCTCCGTGAAACTGAACACCATCGAAATATTCTCCGCGAAATAGAAATCCTCTCCGTGAAACTGGACTAAATCGAAATTTCTACGTCAAACAGCCTAGCTCTCAGAATTCATTGGTTAGGGTTAGGGTTAGGGTTAGAGCTACACACAGCTGCGTGTTGAAAGGCGCCGTAAAAACATTGAACCAATTAAATTGCGCAACTTATTTCTCAGGCAGTCAGTATCAGCCTCAGTTAAAGTTAACACAAAGATTGCGCAATCTAAATCAACCCTCCAATACACAGCAACCGACCCCCCTTCCAATACGCAGTGCAGCTAGAAATTGAACCCCCCCACCAACTATTGGGGGGTCGGTCGAACCCCCATTGAACTCCAAAATGAGAACAATCTTTGCAGAAAGCTAAAAGTATGAAAATCTTTTCTTGAATGCTGTGAATTTAATTTTCATATTTAAAGCAAAAAACTTATATCCCCGAACTCAGCGCTGCAAGCTCTTTCCAGCAATAAAAGTCTCGTCTCTCAAAGTTAAAAAATCGAGCAACAGTTAGCGTTTGAAACTTTCTGATTTTAAGCATTGAAATATCGAGTGTACCTTCACTGCCTGCTAAAGATGCTCGCGAGTTTATGCATTAAAATGCACTGAATTTCACTGTGCAAAAAATACACAGGGCTTCCTGTTAAAAAACAGAACACAAATAGTTGCGCAATTGTCTATAAAGTCAGCCAGTGAGCCAGGGTCCGATTGTACACACGCCGCCAATGAGAACGCGCCCATTCCCCCACAGGAGAGAAAATGCACTGGCGACATAGGAAAAAGTTGTGGCGTAATCACTCAAAATTTATGCCAATTTTCAGCTCCGAGCAGAAAAAGTGTCCAGAGAAGGTTAGGAAATCAGATTTCTGCTTTTTTAGGGATCTTAAAATTAAAAAATGAAAGATTAAAACAGCCTAAAGCCGATTCCGGAAAATTTGCAGTATTCCCATATAAGTTTCAACGCTGAGTTGCACGTAGTCTAGGAGGAGATATCCTACAAACAAACAGACAAACAAACAAACAAACAACGCACCAACTTTAGTATATATAGATAGATAGATAGAGAGGATAGTTTTAGTAGAGACATTATAATATAATTTAAGAGTTTATTCTCTAACTGGGCCTCTTACCTATTAATTCATATTTTTACACAAATTTATACAAGTAACTACCCATCCAACATCCAATTTTATTACCTTATTTGGTGCTATAGACTTTTGTTGCCTACTGCTGCCATGTAAATTTTCAGTGGCATTTGAACTGATATTTACAAGCCAGTCAAAATACCTTCATAAGCTCTATCCTACTAATAGTAATCAGCTAAGCAAATCAACATACGTAATTATGGTGTCAAAACTTTGGTGTCTACCACTTGAACGACTGTGCTGCTAAATGACTGCTTGACTACGATTACGACTACCCTCCCCAGACTTGAGACCCCAGCAGCCAGAGTAAAACAGGAGAAATTCATTGTGGTTTGTTTACACGATTTTTCTAAACTATTTGTGCAAACACAACGCCGGCAGAAATTCAAAGTTAAAACCGCCCCACTTCATGGGTGTCAGCAAACCATCCAATCTACCAACCTATTTCTCTATCCCACCTCACTGGTGACAGCTAAGTGGGATAACGAAATGCCAAAACCCCTTCAACAAGTCATTCAAATGTTATGTTATGGCTTCTACTAATTCTACAGCCGTGGATGCAACAGCCGACGCTGCAGGTCCCAACAATTCAATGACAAGACCAACCTATGATGAGATGATTTGCATGGTAACCAAAGAGGTATGACGGCAACTGGAGCAGACCAGCCTGGGCCACCCACAACACCATCATACCAGCAGCCCCAGCAGCCAGATCGAGCTCTAGCGCCGAAACTGGTCAAGATTCAGCAGTACACGCCAAACCAAGTCTTCGACATGCATCTGGATCCAGGCTCTTGAGGAGCAATGCAAAGACAAAAGAAGGCGGAGGTCCTCATGAATATGGACATCACCACAACCTATCCTGCAGTTGTCAGGATGGAGCTGAAAGATAATCTAATGTTTGGTGAGTTTAAACAACAATTGTCTGAATGCTTTATGCATATGGCTGAAATGCTGTAGTATTGGGAGCAATTCCAATACTGTCAGCAAGACAAGAACACTAGCCTGGCTCAGCAAGTAGCACCGCCGCCAGTGAGACATGTCCGGGTTCTTGAGGATGATGACAGTCAGATGCCCACTGGGATGCAACATGACAGAGACAGAGTCACAGACACAGAAGCAGAAGCCGACTTGAACAGCCTAGAGCTTAGAAGTGTCCTGCGGCTTCACAGAGGTGCGGACAAAGCCAACACCCGATGTGGCCAGCGACGCCAACGCCGCGCCCACGCCACGGTAGACATAAACCCGGGAAAGAGCCCGGACAAGTATTCTGTATCCTGCAGATCAACTGCAATGGCCTTAGAGCCCATCACATGGAGTTGTCTGCGTGGCTCCACCAGAAGCCCGCCTTGGTACTGGTGCAGAAATCGAAGCTCATACCAAACTAGAGCTACAATCCGCCAACCAGGTACTGTGTTGCTGCCCGATGTGATGGTGTCACCAAAATGACACAGACATAAGCTGACCAACCAACAAGCAGCTCCCCACAAGAGCTGAGGCAGATGATGCGGATGGATTGAAACCATGGCCGGTTCCTAGGCCCAGGGGGCCGACACGTGATGCGCCTAAGATGCTAACTGCGGTGACCCGCCAACAAAACCAAGTGGTGCGGCAGCTGCTGGAGCAGCTGCGCATGCTCCTACTGCAACGAACTGCTGCCGTCTCTGCACAGGTCACTTGAACCTCCGCTGGCTGAACCGACTAAGCAAGCGCCACCACCACAGCCCCCACTGCCACCAACGCAACAACAGGCTCATGAATGAGAGGCCCAGCCGCCCCAGCAGACCCAGCAGGCCTGGCTGGCTCCTCGATATTGCCACCACCATCCTCCACCCCAAGGGAGGGGACACCATCCTCTTCTCCTCTGTCTATGTCCCACCCAACAGCCAACAGTGACAAGACAACTGGCAATCATCGCTCCACCTGATCCCGACCCACCACCAAGCAATCATTGGTGGCGACTTCAACAGGCACGGGACCTGGGATGCCTATCAGGAAGAAGACGAGCGAGGACGACTTCTGGAAATGTGGGCTGCCGTGAACAACCTCCACCTTGCAAACAACGGCAGCCACACGCGCACCAACCCAGCGACAGGAGGCCTATCAGCCCCAGACCTGACCTGGTGCACCCAGAATATGCACCGTACCGTAGCTGACGGCTGGCGCACCAAGGCTGACATGCGCTCGGACATCTGCCAATCAGCTTCCCACTTGTCGCCCAGACCAAGCCGAGGAGTAATGAACTGGGACCAGCACGCTGGAGCTTCTTTAAGGCAAGGCAGTGCATCATGACCTACAACAGAGAACCTATTCAAATGGCAGGCCAACTTACTATCAAAGTTAAGATTAGCAATTTTGAGCCTACAGTCAAGTTTCTGTTAAAGGGATCACATGACAACATCTTAGGCTTCGAGTTCCTGGAAAAGTATAGCAACTTACTGGACCTCGCAGCTGGGATGCTGTTCTTCAAGGACAGCACTGCTGCACCACTTTGCTACATGCGAACTAAAGCTACCACATATAGAATTTATATGGCTGAGAGCACAACTGTGCCGCCACTATTGTCAGCCTGAATCAAAATTAAATTAGCAAAAGGATGAGAAGAAAATCAAGGGACACCCGCTGTGATTGAGCTGCTAAAGCGGGCCTGACGCAAAGACGATGTGCAGCACCTGAATGCTGGCCCTGCCTTAATATCTATGGTGAACAGAGAAGGCGCTATCGAAATGATTAACCAAGGTACAATATCGATTAAAGTGCAAGCAAATGCACTTGTTGGGATAGCAAGACCACTTTGACTGCCCAAATTACAATGATTCCCACTGCTGAAGCGAGAAGCTTTAGTCAATCAGGTCCAAGATGAAGACCCTGACACTTGGATCAAGGAGATTGACATTGGCAAGGACCTGTCTAGTGACTAGCATGCTCAAGTCATTGAGCTATTGAAGAAGTACAAGACCATCTTCTCCCAAGGGCCACACAATCTTGGCCAAACTCACCTGGTCACCTACAACATTGTGCTAAAGGACAGAGATCCTGTACATTTGCTGACACGAAGGATTCAGCCCAAGGTGGATCAGCTGCTTGACGATCTACTTGCCAAGGAAGTGATTCAACCGAGCTTCTCTAGCTACAACACCCCGCTGGTGATCATCCCAAAGAAGGATGGCAGCCTGAGAATTGTACAAGACTTCAGGAGTCTGAATCAGAAGTGTGAGTACTTTCTGTACCCAATACCAAACATCCAAGAAGCATTCGCCAGCCTCAAAGGAAGCTAGCTATTTAGCACATTCAATTTAAATAGCAGCTATTATCAGATTCCTCTGCATCTAGAAGACCAAGACCTGACTGCTTTCGCCATGCTGCACTGCAAACAATTCGCCTACAATGTTATGCCTATAGAATTAAGCTCAGCACTAGCCAGTTTCATGTGACTCATGAATGCTATGCTCAATGGGATTGCTTACAAAAGTGCAATAGCCTATCTGGATGATGTCATTGTTTATTCTAAGAAATTCACTGACTATCTACAATATATGTAAGAAGTTTTCGAATGAATACAGGAAGCTAATCTAAAGTTCAAAGGCAAGAAGTGCCACCTATTTTGGGCAAGTCTAAATTATCTGGGACATATAGTAACTTAGGATGAATCAAGACTGACCTAGCAAAGATTGAGGCAATTCAAACCTGGCTGAAACCAAGAATGGCCCATCAACTTAAAAGCTTTGTCTGCACATGCACTTATTTATTATGCTAAATTTGTACATGGCTATGCAGAACTTGCAGCTCTGCTCCACAATCTAATTAAAAAGAAAATCTGCTACTTCAATTGTTTATGGGGAAAAGCCTAGCAAGATGCATTTAACCAGCTTAAGGCAGCTATAACTTTGACATCAGTGCTCACATATCTGCAGTTCACTGAGGATCCTGGCATAATATTTGTCTTTAATACATGGATGCTTTTGCAACCAAAATCAGAGCCTACCTAAGCCAATGCCAAGCTGACAAAGACGAGTGCCCAATTGGCTATTCCTCCCAGCAACTCAAACTGGCTGAGGCCCAATATCCAATTATCAGATATCCTGTTATCCAATATCTGAGGCCCGACACTTCAAGGATTCAAGGATGAATGCATGGAGGAGGCTCAACGCAAGGTAGCTGATGAGGACCAAAGTAAACAGCCAGCCATGATATCTGGCACAGTGGTGCTAAAGGTCCACAATAGCAGCCACTGTAGCCCTCCACTGAGCAAGAAACTATCAACCTACCAGAATAGACAAAAACTGCTAACAAAGCCACTTAAACAACTGTGCTGCTAAACAACTGAAAACTACGATTAAGACTACCTCCCAGATTTGAGACCACCACAGCCAGAGTAAAATAGGAGAAATTTGTTGTGATTTGTCAGCACATTTTTTTCTAGAAATATTTATACAAACACAATACTAGCGAAAATTCAAAGTTAAAACTGCCCTACCTTTTTGGTGTCAGAAAACCAATTGACTTTTTTTCTCTACCCCCACCTTATATTATTAGGATAGAAATGGTAAACTAAAAATCTTAAACTAAAATTCAAAAAACCTAAAAAATTATATATAATATATAGTTTGATTCCTAAAACTTATTAGTGTTTAGGCCTATCATCATATCTATAGGTTTTTTTGATAGCTTTTGATATGCAACTAGGCCTATGGGTTTTTTGAAAAGTATTCCAATAGGGCTAATCAATAAATTACATAATAATCAATTAGATAGCTTTATTAGGAAAAAATGATTGACAAATATTGTTTATAATATTGCCATGGCCATATAGGATGGCATTTTTATAATTTTAAAGGCTAAGGATATAAGTTAAATTTGTAAAATATTGTTAAAATTTAATACAATAGGTGAATAGGGCCTAGCAATGGGATTTCTAGTTTTAGCATATGGCCATGGCCCATAAGGAGTCTATATAGAATCAAAGCTTATTTGCCTTTTAATTATGAATATGACAATAGATCTATATTTATATAGGCCTATGCTTATGATTTAATTTTGTTATGTTCGATCCTGAAATTAGCATTAGATTAAAGACCAGTGGGCCACATATTTAACTTAGCTTGAAGTGGTAAGGTCAAAACTATAACATAAGCAATTGTCAACTCAACCATGCAATATCAGCTTTGTCAACTGTTAGTTTCAATGGGTGCCAGTCAATTCGTCTGCGCATTTTTTCCAGAATTATTTATGCAAACGCAGACGAATGGCGGCAGACAAATCAACTGGAAACCGTTTTAATTAGGTTAAGATGTCTAGGTTTATGTTTTAATAATGGATTACTTCATTACTTGAGACTTATTTACAGATGAATCTAATAAATTGCATTGGATCATTGGCTAAAATGAAGTTGAAATTATATAAAATAGAATATCTCAAATGCGATTTAACCAAAATATATTATTTATGAATGAAATTATGAGCTAAGCTGTTCAAGCGAGCTCCAAGGATCAAGGTTGAGGCGGGGCCCGCGGCCCGTGCGCTCGTTTGCACGTTTTTATTAATTTTGAATTTGCGCAAACCTTCTGGGAAAAATGCAAATAACAAGAAAATAATTGCAAAACGCTTGCATTTTAAATATACTCAAAAACATTGAAAAGTCGCAGCTTTGAGAGTTCGCAGTAAATTCTAGCTCAGAAATGACTTTTGAATGACGCAACTTGCGCCACGCGACACAGAGTTGGGCTGGATGAGGAGAGGTTGGGAAGAGCGGAGGGCGAAGATTGGATGGATAGAAGCTTTCGCCGGGTTTTCATTGTTTTTAAGCATTTTTAAATATCAAAATGGTTAGCCAGGTGACATTGACGCTGGTCGAAAGACACTGCTCACTGGGACAAAGGGTGGCAAATTTTGAATGTTGCTGAGTATATGCACACGTGCTCAGTATATGTCTTATTGAAGAAGAAGTTATAGATCTAATGTTTTAATTCATAACATTTCGCTATAGCTTGCAGCATCTTCAGGCTAGAAGTCAAAACGGTGAGTGCTTAAAAGTTTAAAATATTAATTGGATTCAGATTCACCACAAAGTTGTAAGTACACTCCAGCCCCTTCTTCCGCCGACTCGATCATGTATGATTAATGTACATGTACCTTAACCTCTAAGTACACCAACCGCCTTACTCCCTCGCTACCAAAATTTTAACCAATCACAGCGCGACTAGCCGACTAGCTACAGTAGGCATGTTCAGTCTCGTCACTTTTTAAAGCGATGCCGGTCATGCAGTCCAAGGCGGGTCAATGTCTATCTGTTCATACGTTACGTGCATGTGTGCTGCGTGACTTCAGCCAGTGGTGGATTTAGGGGAGGTGGACAGCTGAGCCGCCCTCCCCCCGTTGAGTTAGAATTTTTTAATTTTTTATATGGAAAATACACATTATCGCTCGTGTACATGTACATGTATAGTAATCTGCGCCCCCCATACAAAATTTTCTGGATTCGCACCTGACTTTAGCTCTAAATATAAGCAAAAAAGCTCAATTATACATCGATCCCTTGCTTACGAGGGAAATTACATGAGCTTCATTGACACATCGATTCGTATTACCCTAACGATATTTTTATTGAACTTGTACTCATAATTTTTTAAATTTTGTCCTATGCTTCAATTGCAATATCAGCAATAACATTAACTACAGTACATGTTATACGCCAAGCTTATTTACATTTAGCTAGTCAATATATTATATAATTATGAATTAAATTATGAATGAAAAGTAGGGTATTTTTATTTTCACAACACAAAATATCTCAACTCGTCTTTGTCAGAGAACACAAAAAATTAATTTTTACACGTATATAAATATAACAGTACACAGTGTACTTCAGTTATACCACTGATGTACATTTACAAAGTATGTGCAACAAAATGTTTAAGGTGAATTTTTCTATACATTTAGTTAATCTTTTTTACAAATTAGTTAGTGACGTTCATGCCATGGATTAATATTATTATAATTGTGCATCCGTTTCACCAGATCACTGCTGACCACCAAGATGATTAACCATGACTGACAGGCCAACAATAAGACCAACCACGATAATAAACGGCAGCCAGGTGAGGACGAGGCGAGGCCAGCTGCAATTTTTGTTTCGAAAAAAATAAAAATTTCCTTTATTGGAATTGAATTAACAATCAATAACTCACTCACCTAACGTAGCGACAGTGCAGTGTGAAGAGAAAAAAGATGCGGACCATGTTCCACGTCTTGCAGCCGGAGTACTCCATCTTGTTAAGCGCCATGGCCACATGACTGTGACAGTTGTCGCAGAATAAATTGTGCTGCAGATGGTTTGCGTAAGAATTTCACTGTGAATTTGATGCTGGGTGAAATTCTCTGCCCAGATCATAGTCTGCTCTCCCGCACTGCACCCAGGTCATAGAGTCTGCTCTCCCGCACTGCACCCAGGTCATAGAGTCTGCTCTCCCGCACTGCACCCAGGTCATAGAGTCTGCTCTCCCGCACTGCACCCAGGTCATAGAGTCTGCTCTCCCGCACTGCACCCAGGTCATAGAGTCTGCTCTCCCGCACTGCACCCAGGTCATAGAGTCTGCTCTCCCGCACTGCACCCAGGTCATAGAGTCTGCTCTCCCGCACTGCACCCAGGTCATAGAGTCTGCTCTCCCGCACTGCACCCAGGTCATAGAGTCTGCTCTCCCGCACTGCACCCAGGTCATAGAGTCTGCTCTCCCGCACTGCACCCAGGTCATAGAGTCTGCTCTCCCGCACTGCACCCAGGTCATAGAGTCTGCTCTCCCGCACTGCACCCAGGTCATAGAGTCTGCTCTCCCGCACTGCACCCAGGTCATAGAGTCTGCTCTCCCCCCGCTTCTCCCAGGTCATAGAGTCTGCTCTCCCGCACTGCACCCAGGTCATAGAGTCTGCTCTCCCCCCGCTTCTCCCAGGTCATAGAGTCTGCTCTCCCGCACTGCACCCAGGTCATAGAGTCTGCTCTCCCGCACTGCACCCAGGTCATAGAGTCTGCTCTCCCGCACTGCACCCAGGTCATAGAGTCTGCTCTCCTGCACTGCACCCAGGTCATAGAGTCTGCTCTCCTGCACTGCACCCAGGTCATAGAGTCTGCTCTGCTGCACTGCACCCAGGTCATAGAGTCTGCTCTCCCCCCGCTTCTCCCAGGTCATAGAGTCTGCTCTCCCGCACTGCACCCAGGTCATAGAGTCTGCTCTGCTGCACTGCACCCAGGTCATAGAGTCTGCTCTGCTGCACTGCACCCAGGTCATAGAGTCTGCTCTCCCGCACTGCACCCAGGTCATAGAGTCTGCTCTGCTGCACTGCACCCAGGTCATAGAGTCTGCTCTCCCGCACTGCACCCAGGTCATAGAGTCTGCTCTCCCGCACTGCACCCAGGTCATAGAGTCTGCTCTCCCCCCGCTTCTCCCAGGTCATAAAGTTTGCTCTCCCGCACTGCACCCAGGTCATAGAGTCTGCTCTCCCCCTGCTTCTCCCAGGTCATAGAGTCTGCTCTCCCCCTGCTTCTCCCAGGTCATAGAGTTTGCTCTCCCGCACTGCACCCAGGTCATAGAGTCTGCTCTCCCCCTGCTTCTCCCAGGTCATAGAGTCTGCTCTCCCCCTGCTTCTCCCAGGTCATAGAGTTTGCTTTCCCGCACTGCACCCAGGTCATAGAGTCTGCTCTCCCGCACTGCACGCAGGTCATAGAGTCTGCTCTCCCCCCGCTTCTCCCAGGTCATAGAGTTTGCTCTCCCGCACTGCACCCAGGTCATAGAGTCTGCTCTCCCACCGCTTCTCCCAGGTCATAGAGTTTGCTCTCCCGCACTGCACCCAGGTCATAGAGTCTGCTCTCCCGCACTGCACCCAGGTCATAGAGTCTGCTCTCCCGCACTGCACCCAGGTCATAGAGTCTGCTCTCCCGCACTGCACCCAGGTCATAGAGTCTGCTCTCCCGCACTGCACGCAGGTCATAGAGTCTGCTCTTCCCCGCTGATATTCTGCTTTCTGCTCTGCTTTTGCTCCCAGTTCACCAGAGTCTGCCTACCTGTATCTAAATTCAAAATAGACTACTTAAAAAGCACTCAGATAAAGCAATAGACACATATAGCTAATCCATACCATGCGACCCTTGTAGACCTCGCTAGCATCATAGACAGCCCTGTCATAGACATCCCGTCCAACGGAGTCGATGTCCAGCTGCCAGTACTTGTAGGGCCAGCCAAAAGCCATTTGGTCCTCGCTTACTTCATATGGGCCAGCAAAATCGCGAACAATTCCAGCACTGGTGCAAATGCCCAGGTGGCCAATGAGGGGAATCAGCCAGCTGTGGCAGTGGTAGAGAGGAGTTCATTCATTAATGCATTTCTTCCTTGCACTAATATATTTATCCCACTAATCCCATATTAGTTTTTTGCTTTGTTAATTTAAACCTATTGTTGGAATTTCTTCATTTCAATTTTTTATAGCTGTATTAACTACTTATTATAGTAATTCAACAATCAATATAGGCAGGTTACTTATTGCTGTTTATTTTAGGGATCTCCCCATTAAATGTACCTACCCAAATGTAAAACTATTTTAGGATCTTGGTTGGCAATGGATTTCTACCTATTGACTGTATTTGGAGACTTTTATTGGCATAAAGTTACTTTTGAAGGAAGCTATAAGACTTCTGCTAAGAAATAGTAGTCATAATATTATTATAAAACTGAATTATTTTTTAGAAAAAAGTGCTTATTTTCACTCCGATTATTGGAAGTATAAATAACTCTTAAGTCATTTTATACAGAATTTTAACACAAATACCATGCAAAAAGAATTAGAAAAAATTATCAAGCAGTTATTCTATAATATGCATTCAAAGTCAGGCAACTCTATACATGTAAGGACTCAAGTAAGATGTTTAAAAAAGGAAATTTCTAACTTTATTAACTAATATATTGTTAGAACCTAATGAAATAAGTGTTTTGATACTTCATTTATGAAATTTGGTCAAATAATCTGAAGTCATAGCATTTTAGTGCCTTGATTTTTTATTATTGAATGTTATTAATTAAAAAACTTTTTTGGAGCAAAATGATAATAGGGCCTTATAGCCAGGATGGAATCTTTATATGACAATTTTAGAACAAAAAGTTGTGTGCAATTTTTGTGCAAGGCTTTTAGCCTAAACTGCACAATTTTTTAGTACTTGAATTTTGAGAAACTTTTTTATGATGTTTTATTAAAGTTTAAATAAAACTTAAAAAATAAATTTTATAATTCTCTTTTTAAGTTTCATATAGTTCTTAGTGGCTTTGTTTTTAATATGCAACTTTGTTTTACTGTAACAAGTGCAATATTCAAAATTTTCAAATAAAATTATGCAAGATTTCTTAGAACAATAAGCTGTAAGATGTAAACCTTTTAAAGTTGCGCAAGTTTGCCAGAAATGTGCACACAAGTGCGCAAGTTTTTTTCAGCATGCACAGAATGTGTCTAGGATTTTGTACAAAAATTCCATTCTGGCCTTATAGGAAGAATATAATTATTGTACATTATTGTCCTGAACAAACCAAAATAAAAAATGAGACTAAAAATGCAATAAATTAAGTAATTTTATTACTTAACCAAATTTCAAAAATGAGGTATCAAAAAACATGTCACTAAGTTTTAACAGATAAAAAATTGGTAAAAAATCAAAATTTAAATCTTTCAATATTTTGCTGGAGTGGAGTTGCTACCATTATAAAAATTGTCATTGACATTAGTAACAGCAGTAGAACTGAAGAAAACCCCTAGTAATACTTAGTAGCAGCATACGTTGTCAGCATTCTGCTAAAACTAAAGTCATGCGTAGCATACCTAATACAAGGGAGTGGAGTCCAGACAACACAATGAGGATAGCGATGCTTCGAAGGATTTATTCTTTTTTCCATATGGTCTTTCTTTGTTTCGGCTGGTTCTGATTCTGATTTCTGCTGCATAAATCTTTTTAAAAAGCATCAACTCAGAAAACAGTGATTTTTTATTCACGTAGTACAATCAGATCAAAAACAACTAACCACAGTTTATATAATTTGTAAGTTTGTCAACGGATTGTAAAGAAAAATTGTATTCTTAATTGAACCCTAAGGCCGCTTGCTTGTTTACATTACAGTTTTGTTCACAATTGAAAAATATTAAAATCTATAAATTTTCAAGCAACTATGGTTTAAAAATAAACCGGAATTATATTCAGAGGTTAAAAAATAAACTCTTTTTGTTTAAATGTTTTACAGTCTTAACTCGGCATGCAATGGCCCCTTTTTCATGACGCTATCTTCCAAGAAGAAAAGCAGTAAGCTATTTAACTTTGTTGAATGTTTGACTGCTTAACAGCTTCACTTTGCACAATGTTTCACTTTTCTACTTGGCTATTGCCATTAAATATTACAATTTTTTCGCACGCATATCCCTCTAGTTTAGGAGAAAAAAGTTATACTAGAAAAATTGGATCTGGTTCTAGAACCAGAACAAGCAAAACATGAAAAGACCCATATAGTGAGACTTAAGTGTCGGCAATTGAGGTTTCTTATCGTGCTAGTCGCAGCGTCATTTTATTTAGCGGAATATCTTACGTTAAATAAAAAGGCAGAGTGATTTAGGCTATCAAAATGCAACAATGATGAAAAATACAGTGGCAAATCATGGGGGTCAAGCGGCTGACCCGGAGAAAACTGGGGGTCATGATCGAGCCCTGAAAAAAAAACAGAAAAAGTGTTCGTTTGCCCTAATTCTTAATTATAGTTATATTGCTTGAAAAGTGAACTCGCGATCACTGGAGAATCCAATTATGAGGGGGCCGTGTCAAGGGTGTCGGGTGAAACCCCCCCCCCCAGAAAAAACCTGGTAGATCCACCACTGAACAGATAATCACAAATCATTATATTTACTGTATGCAAAGTGATGAGGACGCACTTTTTCGCAAATTCCACGCTAGCACATGGGCTCTAAACTTGCTAGCCTACTAACAGCAGCTGCTATGGGCATTTTTCTCCATTTTCTCTAAATTTTCATAGAATTCATACTAATTATATGATCTTGCCATACTAGTAGTTATAATAACATAGGCGCGGCTTTTGGGTCATAAATCATCGCGTTTGAAGCTGGTCTGACAGCCACACCTGCGCCTCACTCAGTGCTGAGACTGGCGCCAGATGGTCTGAGGGGATGCGGGCGGTAGCTTTTTCTCATCATTTTGACAGGCCATCAAGATTTATGAGGTGCTTTGACAGCTATGCGTTTTACCAATAAAAGTACGTTGGGATTAGCGATTAGCGATTTCTCTTTATTATCTTCACTTTCTACTTAATAAGAGCTAATTTCTAGTGTATATTTTTTCATTAATTTTTGTCATTCCTACGCGAAAGGTCATAAATCAATATGCAGCGATTTTGATTGATTTATGACCGCACCTGTCGTATTTTTATGGCCCCGAGGGAACTGATAGGATCTCTTGGTCACGTGAGTTTGGGTGGCAACAGAAAATTCGACGTGCGTTATAACAAATCGGCTCAGCCAATCAGAATCGAGGTGTTCCATTATAACAAATTGCGGTCCAGTTGGCGGCTATTTAAACCGGTGTTTTTGGCCCACTTGGACTCCAACCGTTGCACTCTCGGGACACTCTCTGGACCATTGCGCTCCACCCGGTTCCACTTCTGGTTCCCGGAGCTCTTGATCCCCGGATCGCGGCTCCCCCCGTCACCATCAAGGACGAATTTCCCCGGTCGTCATCAGCGAACATCAAAGTAAAGATCATCACCTGCTAGCTATCTGCGAAGATTGTGACATCAGCACCATCCCGGGTCTACAGCTGCGAAGCACTAAGCCGATTCGGTCACTGTGGATTACCTGCGTGGTCTCCGGCTGTTGAGTTTCTGATTGGTTGGGTGAGAGGCTACCTAGACTTGCTTGATTGGGTGATTCCTTATCTGTCCCCTATTTCAGCAGCTGGATTAGGCGCACACTTTTGCTCATTTTGTTCAACAGGCAGAAATCACTAATTAATAATACTGTTAGTAGTCTAAAACTCCAATTCAATCTGAGGTGTGAAGTGAATCAGGAGAAGGTTAACAGTTATTTTTATCGGTTTTATTTCTTTGTTCGCCGATGGCTCAGATGAGTAGCTAAGCTAGTAGGAGCCGGTCACAGTGGACCAATGGCAAGGCGGTTCTCAGTCGATCAATCTATCAAACCAGTGAGCAAAATTGCCAATAGTGCAAAATCGGCGCTAGAGATGTACTTTGTGCACTCTAGGTTTGCCAAGCGGCTCGGGTAATGAATCATGCGGTCTCTGAGGTTCGAGTTAGCTTCTATCATCAGCGCTACGAGAGGCTAGTTCGCGCGTTGAAGGCCAAAAGTACAATTCCTCGTATTTAGCAATGTAATAGTACATGTAGCTACCCCATAGTCTCGAGTCTCGCCACTGCAAGAATCCCCTGCACAAGTCCCCTCTGTACCTGCATGGCCAATGCGATCTAGTCCCAGCACTGTCCCTTAACATCGGCTATGACTTCGAGATTGACAGCAAAAAGACACTAGTTGGCAGGTAAGTGCTAAGCCCCCTCTAGTCGGAAGCCCGATTTCGAAAGTTCCGGTTTGGTGAGCCAGAATGCACGGGCTGGTGGCAGCAGGTTAGCTAATCTCTACCTTCAAAACTCTCCCTGCTTGTCTCTCGCTGTCCCTCTCTTAGCTATAGGACCTAGACGCTCGCCACAGATCAAGCTTCTTGGGGCTGACCATCTGACAGGAGTGGGGGGCCGGGACTCTAACTGATTTATTTCTGAGACCTGAGGCCCGAAGGCTTCCCCACAAGGGGGCCGAAAGGTCGAAACCATCAAAAGGTACTAATATTAATTGTATTCCTCATCAGTACTTATTGACAAATTTGCGATTCCTGTTTTTTCACTGATTGTTTAACATCGCAATATTTTAACCAATGAACATGTAGTAGCGCGCTACATGTATACCATCTTTATTTCTCTCATCCAAAGCTCCTTACTCCCTAGAGTCTTAAGGCTCTCCTGCATGCCTGCTGTTCTTGGAGCATGAAGACAATGATATGATGCAAATCAGTGTTACATTAATACACACAGTATAAAAGTAATTAATACGGAACGTATGATGGATCGAATTAATGCTAAAATGCAAAGATATTGGAATAGTTTATAGGATAAGGCCTACCACTGTTAGGTTCTGAGTTATATACACGTACATACGGGCGTACTCACGTGCATTTTTCAAACATACAGTTAAGTTCAGTACTTTAGCAGGGGGCCCATCACAAGCTCGAAAAATCACATCGTCGAAAAGGTTAACAACCACCATCACAAGCTCGAATAGGGTTAGGGTTAGAGCTTGTGCCTTAGGGTTAGGGTTAGGGTTTAGGGCTAGGTTAGGGTTGGGGTTGGGGTTAGTGTCTTGGGGTTAGGGTTAGAGCTTGGGATTTTTCGAGCTTGTGATGGTGGCTTTAGCACGTAAAATCCTAGAAAAATGCATGGGTTACAATTTCTACACAAAGTACATGTATCAGACTTCTTGCGTATCTTACAGTATGCGCGTTTTGCAATGCCTCAGTGCGGATCGGATATCGGAGCTTGCATATGTTTACGTGTACGTGACGAAATGAGGTCGTTCTGAATTCAACAACTCTAATTGCTAAATATCCATAAGCTAGTGTTGAGATAGTCAGATAGCAGTTAGATTCCCTTACATCAGGGGTTGACAAACTTATTTACCTCAAGGGTCAGCTAAATAATCAGCTCACGACTGCGGGCCAGATAGATGCGAGAGAAGAGGAGAAGGAATAGTAGATGGAAGAGGAAAGAGAAGATGAGAGATAACAGAAAGAGAGGAGAAGGGAGAGGCGAGAGAGGTGTTTTCGTAGAAATCTATCTGCAGCATGTTTTTCACATTTCTGAATAACAATTGACCCGTATACAACTGCCTAAACAAGTAATTTTTAAGTATGAACAATCGCATTCTGTTAAGGTAATGATAATTGTTAATGATAACAATTGGACTTCCTTGAGACATCCTCCGGGGTGCTTCAGGGAGATACGCTTGCGCCGTTCCTGTTGGTCCTGGTGCTTGACTGGATGCTGCGGACCGCTCTCCCTTCTACCGACGACGGCTTTCTGCTGCAGCGACGCGTGGGTCGACGCCAACCGGAGAGGCGGCTCAGCGTGCTTGCCTGCTCCGACGGTCTCGTCATGTTGTCGTCGACCGTCGAGGGCGCCCAGCACCAGCTGGACCGGCTGGTGAGCGTTTCAGCGAGTGTTGGCCTGGTGGTCAACACTCAGAAGACCGCGTGCTCTGCATGCCTGCCGGACGACATCAAAGCAACTATTTTGTGCGGACAGGTGACGAGGCTTCCCCGCTGTCAACAGTTTGTCTACCTCGGCGGTCTGGTGCCTGGCGTTTGCGAGGACCTGCGACGCCGCCGTGGACTTGCCTGGGCTGCCTTCCGTTCCGCGAGGGTCGTCCTGCAGTCTGAGGCCCTGCCTGATCGTTAGAGGGCGGTGCTGCTTCAGGCGGTGATCGAGACCGTCCTGTTGTACAACGCCGAGACCTGGACGCTGACGGATTCGCTCGAACAACTGGTCGATGCGGCGCACGCTGGCCTGCTGCGCGCCGCCTTCAAGATCGGCTACGAGCGAGTCACCAATGCGGCACTCTATCGCTGCACCGGCCCAGCGAACTGTTGCGCCATCGGCGACTCCAGCTGGTAGGCCTTATTATCCAAGCTGAGTCGTAGTGCCCGCTGCCGGTGCAGGAGGTGCTGTTGCTCACGCTGCAGGCACCCTACCGGCGGGTGATGCCGGCGCCCCGGACACTGCCGGCGGTGCGCCCTATACTGTATAATTTCTGCTAATCACGGTAGCTACGAATATTTGCAATAATTGGTGCAATTGGCATTTTAAAAAATTACAATTTAATTCATCGTTAGTCTGCTCGCGTGTGAACGAATAAATGAAAGTACGAGCTACATCATAGCTTAAAAAAAACAACTCAAACCAGGCAGTCAGTTGCCAGTCAGCTGAGAGAGGAGTGTGTTAATTTTATTCCTCGCTTGCTCACCCGTAGGTATGGTGGGAAGGCGCTCCCACCCGCGGGATCGGGGGGGGGGGCACTCCTTGTCGCGTGCCCAATCCCCGCTCGCCTCCCTAACCATAAGGCTTCCTCTAACGGAAGGGGGGTTGGCCAAAGCCTCTCACTTTTCCCTGAATTTGTTTTGCTTCATCATTTCAGTCCCGGCTGCTCAGCTCGGCCTGTCCCTACCTGCCCGCCTTCAGCCAGAGCCATGGCCAAGCTGCCGGAGTCTCCTCAGCGCCTGCAAGCCCAGCCAAGAAGCCGGTCGTTCAGCGCCTCCCGGGCCTCCTCCCTGCTGGACATGCTCGGCCGGCGCCGATCGAGGATGTTTTCTAAGAAACGCCGGGCTTCGCCCAGGCCAGCGGATCAGGAAAAGGGTCAGCAGCGGCACAAGCTGACCATCCCACTGCAGATAGTCATCAGCGAGCTGTGCACTGATCGAACTGGTGCCGAGTTCGAAGTTCGATGGACCGCCTTCGACTCCTCCTGGCCGGACGATGCCACCGACGACAATCAGTGGCATGGCCGACCTGGCCAGCAGGGTCAGAAGCAGCAGCAGCGGAGGCCCCGATCGCACAGCAGTCCGGAGATGCAGCTGAGCCAGTCTGCCCAGGACAGCCTGCAGGAGGCGTCGTCGGCTGCTCAGCGGCAGCTGTTGGAGGCCGATCTCAAAGCTTTCCTCCGCTCAGAGCGCGGCAGCCAAAGGCGCAACGGACTGTGCCTGGAGCTGGACAGGCGACTGCACGACTCGGCTCTGTCCAGATTCTGCGAGCACGCGGCCATTGTTGACGCGATGAAGCAGTGCTTCTGACTCTGTGATTCGCCTCTAGCAGCTTACCGAGCTGGGCCAGTTGGGCTTGGGGTGCGCGTTTGGACTCGCCATTTCATTTTTGAGGAAGTGCCAAGGATGCTGCAAAGCTGCTAGTAAAGGTGGGCGAAGCTGCTAGTAAGGGGGGGCACAGCTGCTAGTAAGGGAGGGCAAAGCTGCTAGTAAGGGGGGCACAGCTGCTAGTAAGGGAGGGCAAAGCTGCTAGTAAGGGGGGCACAGCTGCTAGTAAGGGGGGCAAAGCTGCTAGTAGGGGGGGGCACAGCTGCTAGTAAGGGGGGCAAAGCTGCTAGTAAGGGAGGGCAAAGCTGCTAGTAAGGGGGGGGCAAAGCTGCTAGTAAGGGGGGCAAAGCTGCTAGTAAGGGGGGGCGAAGCTACTAGTAGGGGGGGCAAAGCTGCTAGTAAGGGAGGGCAAAGCTGCTAGTAAGGGGGGGCAAAGCTGCTAGTAAGGGGGGCAAAGCTGCTAGTAAGGGGGGGCAAAGCTGCTAGTAAGGGGGGGCAAAGCTGCTAGTAGGGGGGGGCACAGCTGCTAGTTAGGGGGGCAAAGCTGCTAGTAAGGGAGGGCAAAGCTGCTAGTAAGGGGGGGGGCAAAGCTGCTAGTAAGGGGGGCAAAGCTGCTAGTAAGGGGGGGCGAAGCTACTAGTAGGGGGGGGGGCAAAGCTGCTAGTAAGGGGGGCACAGCTGCTAGTAAGGGGGGGGGCAAAGCTGCTAGTAAGGGGGGCAAAGCTACTAGTAGGGGGGGCGAAGCTACTAGTAGGGGGGCACAGCTGCTAGTAAGGGGGGCAAAGCTGCTAGTAAGGGGGGGCAAAGCTGCTAGTAAGGGGGGGGCGAAGCTACTAGTAGGGGGGGGGCGCCCTCTTGTCTGGCTACCCCCAACCTAAGAGAGACACGAAGGGAGATGGAGACGCGAGAAATCGAGAGAAATCCTCAGTAGGCGAAACCAATGGGGAAAATGTGATTTACGCTCTTACACAACCAGCTGATTTAAGGATTTCGACGCTAGCGGGCCTCTAAATCAGACTTAGACTGGATTGTTGTTCTTTCAGTTTTGTCTGCCGAGCAGAGCTGAGTCCTTGCGTGTCTTCTCCGGATGTCGTATCGGATGAAATCTATGAGCTCGTGTGCATGCCAAATATTTCTAAGAAATCAGATTCAGAAGCTCCATCTGTTCACCAACTCTGCTTCGTGATCGATAATTGATTTCTGAGCAGCGTCCGATGCCAAATGATTGTAAAGGAAAATAATTCGTAACTAGTAGTAGAGAGACCGCTTGTATATTATTTGTTATATTATTGTGGCATCAAAATCAAATAAATTGGCGAATAAAATCTGCATCATCACGCGCCTTTGCCTACTGTACTCTCTGAACGGGCCAGTCTCGAGGATGAGTGAGATGCAGGCCTTCTCTGTTCCCCCCTCTAGCTCTCTCTTTCCAGATGAAAGCGGGCACGAATTTCTGTTTCAATCTGCAAAATGACGTTGATAAAAGGCTTTGTTTGTGTCAGGAAACTGACGGACGCGCTGCATCAAGGCTGCTGCGGCTAAATAAATATAGCTCGGTTGACCTAATCGGATGGAGGGGAGAGTGCCGGTCCCCAGGCCGAGTAGCCGGGGCTGCCGTAGCTTATGGACTAACATTCTAGGCTACGAGACGGGATCAGCTGACTGATGAGTTATAGCCCAGCCAGGGACGCTTGCTTGCTTGCATGCAACTTTTGCCAGTTTTCCACAATCATGTCATCTGCTGCGAAAGAGTCGGTCGGCAGATTTTTGTAACTCCCTGCAATTGATAGGTGATAGTGTGCTTTTCTCTGAGTGATAGTGTGGGTTTTTTCTGGGTGATAGTGTGCTTTTCTCTGAGTGATAGCGTGGGTTTCTCGAGGTGATAGTGTGCTTTTCTCTGAGTGATAGTGTGGGTTTTTTCTGGGTGATAGTGTGCTTTTCTCTGAGTGATAGCGTGGGTTTCTCGAGGTGATAGTGTGCTTTTCTCTGAGTGATAGTGTGGGTTTTTTCTGGGTGATAGTGTGCTTTTCTCTGAGTGATAGCGTGGGTTTCTCGAGGTGATAGTGTGCTTTTCTCTGAGTGATAGTGTGGGTTTTTTCTGGGTGATAGTGTGCTTTTCTCTGAGTGATAGCGTGGGTTTCTCGAGGTGATAGTGTGCTTTTCTCTGAGTGATAGTGTGGGTTTTTTCTGGGTGATAGTGTGCTTTTCTCTGAGTGATAGCGTGGGTTTCTCGAGGTGATAGTGTGCTTTTCTCTGAGTGATAGCGTGGGTTTCTCGAGGTGATTGTGTGCTTTTCTCTGAGTGATAGCGTGGGTTTCTCGAGGTGATAGTGTGCTTTTCTCTGAGTGATAGCGTGGGTTTCTCGAGGTGATTGTGTGCTTTTCTCTGAGTGATAGCGTGGGTTTCTCGAGGTGATAGTGTGCTTTTCTCTGAGTGATAGCGTGGGTTTCTCGAGGTGATAGTGTGCTTTTCTCTGAGTGATAGCGTGGGTTTCTCGAGGTGATAGTGTGCTTTTCTCTGAGTGATAGCGTGGGTTTCTCGAGGTGATTGTGTGCTTTTCTCTGAGTAATAGCGTGGGTTTCTCGAGGTGATTGTGTGCTTTTCTCTGAGTGATAGCGAGGGTTTCTCGAGGTGATAGTGTGCTTTTCTCTGAGTGATAGCGTGGGTTTCTCGAGGTGATTGTGTGCTTTTCTCTGAGTGATAGCGAGGGTTTCTCGAGGTGATAGTGTGCTTTTCTCTGAGTGATAGTGTGGGTTTCTCGAGGTGATGGTGTGTGTTTTTCTCGGTGATAGTGTGGGTTTTTCTGGGTGATTGTGTGGGTTTCTCGAGGTGATGGTGTGGGTTTTTCTGGGTGATTGTGTGGGTTTCTCGAGGTGATGGTGTGGGTTTCTCGAGGTGATGGTGTGGGTTTCTCGAGGTGATTGTGTGTGTTTTTCTCGGTGATAGTGTGGGTTTTTCTGGGTGATTGTGTGAGTTTTTCGAGGTGATGATGTGAGTTTCTCGAGGTGATAGTGTGTTTTCTCTGAGTGATAGCGAGGGTTTCTCGAGGTGATAGTGTGGTTTTCTCTGAGTGATAGCGTGGGTTTCTCGAGGTGATGGTGTGGGTTTCTCGAGGTGATGGTGTGAGTTTCTCGAGGTGATAGTGTGGTTTTCTCTGAGTGATAGCGAGGGTTTCTCGAGGTGATGGTGTGTGTTTTTCTCGGTGATAGTGTGGGTTTTTCTGGGTGATTGTGTGAGTTTTTCTGAGTGATAGTGTGGGTTTTTCTGGGTGATAGTGTGGGTTTATTGGCACGATAGTGTGAGTTTTTCGAGGTGATGGTGTTGGTTTCTCGAGGTGATGGTGTGGGTTTTTCTCGGTGATAGTGTGGGTTTATTGGCACGATAGTGTGGGTTTTTCGAGGTGATTGTGTGGGTTTCTCGAGGTGATGGTGTGGGTTTCTCGAGGTGATGGTGTGGGTTTCTCGAGGTGATGGTGTTGGTTTCTCGAGGTGATGGTGTGGGTTTTTCTTGGTGATAGTTTGGGTTTATTGGCACGATAAGTGTGGGTTTTTCGAGGTGATGATGTGGGTTTCTCGAGGTGATTGTGTAGGTTTTTCTCGGTGATAGTGTGGGTTTATTGGCACGATAAGTGTGGGTTTTTCGAGGTGATGATGTGGGTTTCTCGAGGTGATTGTGTGGGTTTCTCGAGGTGATGGTGTGGGTTTCTCGAGGTGATGGTGTGGGTTTCTCGAGGTGATTGGGTAGGTTTCTCGAGGTGATGGTGTGGGTTTCTCGAGGTGATTGGGTAGGTTTCTCGAGGTGATGGTGTGGGTTTCTCGAGGTGATTGGGTGGGTTTCTCGAGGTGATTGGGTAGGTTTCTCGAGGTGATGGTGTGGGTTTCTCGAGGTGATTGGGTGGGTTTCTCGAGGTGATTGGGTAGGTTTCTCGAGGTGATTGGGTGGGTTTCTCGAGGTTTCAAATTTGATGCTGCATGCGAATCCAGCAGATTTCGTGCAGTTGTTGTTGTGTGGTTCTTGCTGCATATGCCCAGCGCTCTTTGACATGCAAATAAAGAAAGATGACGCCAGTGATGCTGGACAAAGGAGACGCGGGTTTTTCCTGCAGCACGATTCGGGAGGGGAAGAGGTTAAGAAGAACTCAAAGCGCAAAGTCTTGACAAAGAATTACGACATTCAGAGGCAACAAAAGCAGAGAGTCTGAAAGCTGAAACTCCGGGAACAACATTTCCTCTTGCCTGCCCTGCCGTCTTTTAGTTATTTTCTCCTAGCAGCAAACTCGCTAGTCTCGCGCTTCGCTGAGCTTCATCAACGCGTTTCATTCTCCTTTTCTCCTGCCGCCACGCAATTTCCCGAGCAGGTGCGAGTCCACCTGCTACCTGGACTCCTGGTCTACCTGGTTGGGCACAGAGCTGGTTAAATGAAAGTCGATCAAGACAGCGGCTGTCACCGCCTCTCTGGGGAGAAAAGATTGAAGAGGGGGGGGGGCGTCACGAAAATTGAAGAAACAATCCTTAATTGCTTATTTGGACTGTCTTTGGCGACACGAAAACAGTTGATATTCTAGTTCCACTATTCTAGTGAAGTAGGCGTAAGTAGATCTCCAAGTCTAATAATTGTTTTTTGCATCGAATTTGCAGTTAATAAATATGAAGCTTCTATTAAACAACCATTTAGTTAATAAACTTCCAAAAGGCAAGCTTCTGGTTGGAAACCTTCCCTTTAAATCAACTTCCGGTTGGCGACTTTCTCTTTAAATCAACTTCCGGTTGGCAACTTTCTCTTTAAATCAACTTCCGGTTGGCAACCTTCCCTTTTAATCAACTTCCGGTTGGCAACTTTCTCTTTAAATCAACTTCCGGTTGGCAACCTTCCCTTTAAATCAACTTCCGGTTGGCAAATTTCTCTCTAAATCAACTTCCAGTTGGCAACCTTCATTTAAATACTTCCGGTTGGCAACTTTCTCTTTAAATCAACTTCCGGTTGGCAAGCTTCCCTTTTAATCAACTTCCGGTTGGCAACCTTCCCTTTTAATCAACTTCCAGTTGGCAACTTTCTCTTTAAATCAACTTCCGGTTGGCAAATTTCTCTCTAAATCAACTTCCAGTTGGCAACCTTCATTTAAATACTTCCATGCCAGTTAGTAACGTTTCCGGTTAAAATACTTCCGGTTGATAACCTGGAAATATTCTAGTAAAAATACTTCCGGTTTATCAACCTTCCAATTAAAGTACATGTACTTCCGGTTAGCAACCTTCCAATAGAAAAACATATTTTTAAAAATATGTTTTTAATATTATTTTTATCGTCTCAGTAATCGGTATAATCAACCAGATATTTTCATTACTCCCATCGAGCCACTCCTCAGCAGCTGAATGTTCGCATCGCTAAACAAACAAAAGTACTCTGAAAGCGAAGTTATATGAGCTCCTATTTCTTCGAATTTATCAACCAGCTCAAGTGACGCGGGCCCATATAGCGACTGCTTTTCCCCCCAGCTTTCTGGTCGCTCGAGTTGGGAAAATCCTCATCCCATTTGGGGAAGAAGGAAAATGAGCGAATAATTATGCAGAATCTTCAGGGCGTAGCGATTTCGGGGTTGGGCCTGTTTCTTAAGTTCTTCATCCAGCGGTGATTAGGGATGCAGCCTCCGCGAATTCTTTTGTGCTCGTCTCAGCCTGTGGGTGCCAGTCTGAAGAATTCGAGTGAAACCGAGTGAATCTCATGGTGCGTGGGTCTCATGAGTGTGAATACGATGGTTCGTGAATCTCATGAGTGTGAATCTCTTGAGTGTGAATACCATGGTGCGTAAATATCATGCTGTGTAACTCCCATGGTGCGTGAATCTCATGCTGTGTCAAACCGGCAGTGTGTGAATCTCATGCTGTGTCAAACCGACAGTGTGTGAATCTCATGCTGTGTCAAACCGGCAGTGTGTGAATCTCATTGTGTGTTAGCTCTCCTGGTATGTGAATCTCATGAGTGTGAATCTCATGAGTGTGAATCTCATAAGTGTGAATCTCATGGTGCGTAAATCTCATGCTGTGTAACTCCCATGGTGCGTGAATCTCATGCTGTGTCAAACCGGCAGTGTGTGAATCTCATTGTGTGTTAGCTCCGTGTATGTGATTTCATTGTGTGAATCCCATGGTGGGCGATCTCATTGTGTGAATCCCATGGTGGGCGATCTCATTGTGTGAATCCCATGGTGGGCGATCTCATTGTGTGAATCCCATGGTGGGTGATCTCATGATGTGTGAATCCCATGGTGGGTGATCTCATGATGTGTGAATCCCATGGTGGGTGATATCATTGTGTAAATGAATCCCATGGTGGTAGATCTCATTGTGTGAATCCCATCGTGGGTGATCTCATTGTGTGAATCCCATCGTGGGTGATCTCATTGTGTGAATCCCATGGTGGTAGATCTCATTGTGTGAATCCCATGGTGGTAGATCTCATTGTGTGAATCCCATGGTGGGTGATATCATTGTGTGAATCCCATGGTGGTAGATCTCATTGTGTGAATCCCATGGTGGTAGATCTCATTGTGTGAATCCCATGGTGAGTGATCTCATTGTGTGAATCCCATGGTGGTAGATCTCGTTGATCTCATTGAAGAGCTCATCAGCGCTAGAAAGCTGATATTTCACTTCCCTGCCGCAGGCAAGAAATTCCCAACTGGTAATTGCATCTCCCGAAACAGATTCCTCCCGTCAACCGCCTCCGATTTCCCTTTGATCTCCCGGCCTCTCCCCCCTCAGACGAGCGCCCCCCAGCAACTAAAAAGTGTCCCTGCGACTGGACGAGTTTCTTTGACTTTAAGCAGAAAATTCTGATTCCATTTTTTATATAATAGAATTTAGATCTATCTCTCTGGCCTTAGGATAAAAGCCAACAATACAGGTGATGCATCAAATTATCTGTGTAGCTGTGTAGCGAAATTAGCTGTGTAAATTTATCAATCTTTTATTTTGAGGTGTCAGTGTGCGTATATTCAGCACCACTAAGATGCCCGTGATCTGACCTGGTAAACCAGAACACGGAATCAGTCTGAACACCCTAACGGAACACCCCTCTAACACCCCACTCTAACATCCCACTTTAACACCCCACTCTAACACCCCACTCTAACACCACACTCTAACACCACCCTCTAACACCCCACTCTACTACCCCACTCTAACACCCCACTCTAACACCACCCTCTAACACCACACTCTAACACCCCAACCAGGTTTGATTTCCTTCTCTCAGAGAGCACTATTATGATTGTTGTCTAAAAAAAGCAAAAAAAAAATTGATAGAAACTCGCTTAGCGTTAGACTTGGAGCTCATTAAAATTCTCAGGGTGTCGCACGGCCTTTGCGCGCATCGCCTTTGAAACCTGCGCCCCTTGAGAGTGTCCCCTTGGGATCAAATTGAATATAAGGACATTATCTACTGATGAGACATTCAGCCACATTTGCATTTTTCTGCGTGCGTTTCTCAATATTTCTCTTCTCTAATTTCTTCTGCCAATCTGGACCCCATCATTTCTCATTCTTCCCCTCCCTCATCACTACACCTTTCTCCCCTCTCCCTCTCTCCCTCCGTGCCCTTTCCCTCGCTCCCCTGTCTCTCTCTCCAGTCTCCCTCCCCTCCTCTCTCTCCCCTCTCCCTCCCCCTCTCCCTCTCTCCCTCCGTCCCCTCTCCCTGGCTCCCCTCTCCCCTTCTCCCTTTCTCCCCTCTCTCCCCTCTCCTTCTCCCCTCTTCCTCTCCCCCTCTCCCTCTCCTCCTCTCCCTCTCCCCCTCTCCCTCTCCCCCTCTCCCTCTCCCCCTCTCCCTCCGTCCCGTCTCCTTTCTCCCCTCTCCCTCTCTCCCTTATCCATCTCTCCCATCTCCCACTGGTCCCTCTCCCTCCCCTTCCCTAGAAAAGCTCCAATTCAAGGGAAAACATCCGACTGTTCTTAGGTAAAAAACCCCAAAAACGCCAGCTGGAAAATCTCTACAGATAAGTTATCCAACATCCTCCCTTCTGGTGAAGAAAGCCAGACAGTTCACTCCGGTTTCCCCTCGTCTCGATTTTGGCTCTCCGTCCTTCTCTCCCCTGAGCCCGGGTAAAGTTGGTGCACTCTTGCAGCAGCTGCCTAAGTAGCCACCAGTTATAGTTAGCTGCTTACATGTAACTTTGAGCACTGCGGATATTTAGCATACGGATACTGCAGAACGCAGATACACGCTCACATAGGGTGTACAGCGGTCCTGACTTTCTGATCATCAGGCATGCGGGAGGCTGGTCCAGTTTGAGGATCTGGGAGAGGCTGGCCCCAGCAACTGAGGATCTGGGAGGCTGGCCAGAAACTGAGGATCTGGGAGGCTGGCCTAGCAGCTGAGGATCTGAGAGGCTGGCCCAGCATTCGGATGACGTCATAGAGACGTCACTCTCTTGTACACTCTCTGTGTACGCTGTCTGTGTACGCTCTCTGTGTACGCTCTCTGTGTACGCTCTCTGTGTACACTGTGTACGCTCTCTGTGTACACTGTGTACGCTCTCTGTGTACGCTCTCTGTGTACGCTCTCTGTGTACGCTCTCTGTGTACGCTCTCTGTGTACGCTCTCTGTGTACGCTCTCTGTGTAGGCTGTCTGTGTACGCTCTCTGTGTACGCTCTCTGTCTACTCTCTCTGTACCTTGTGGGCGGTTTTGCCTTGAATGTAGCCTTGAACGAGGTATCGAATCCTTCTAAATGGGGAATCTGCTTAGCTAAATTGATGGGATTCCGATTCCAAATAAATAATTAATTAGCTGATATCAGATAATTTTGACCGCTTCCACGCGTAAGTCGAATATTATGGATAATTTTATATTTATCCTAAGTAAATATACAACAAAACATAAGTCAGTAATGTTTTATTACGAGGACTTCAGACATCTAATAATAATAAAACTTAGTTGCATTTTCATCAAAACATTTTATTTTAAAAAATTTCTGCTGCACTACTTTTAGTAGCGATGGTGCTTAGGTTAGTAGTCACTTAAATTTATCCTCGCTGCTTGAAATTCACAGTACTATTCGATGAAAGCAGAGTTTGTGTGAAGCTTTGGGTTTGTGTGAAGCTTTGGCTTTGTGTGAAGCTTAGGGTTTGTGTGAAGCTTTGAGTTTGTGTGAAGCTTTGGCTTTGTGTGAAGCTTCTAGGGTTTGCGTGAAGCTTCTAGGGTTTGCGTGAAGCTTCTAGGGTTTGCGTGAAGCTTCTAGGGTTTGTGTGAAGCTTTTAGGGTTTGTATGAAGCTTTGGCTTTGTGTGAAGCTTCTAGAATTTGTGTGAAGCTTCTAGGGATTGTGAGAAGCTTCTAGGGTTTGCGTGAAGCTTCTATGGGTTGTGTGAAGCTTCTAGGGTTTTTGTGAAGCTTCTAGGGTTTTTGTAAAGCTTTGGTTTTGTGTGAAGCTTCTAGGGTTTGCGTGAAGCTTCTAGGGTTTGTGTGAAGCTTTGGTTTTGTGTGAAGCTTCTAGGGTTTGTGTGAAGCTTTGGGTTTGTGAGAAGCTTCTAGGGTTTGTGTGAAGCTTTGGCTTTGTGTGAATCTTCTAGGATTTGTGTGAAGCTTCTAGGGGTTGTGTGAAGCTTCTAGGGTTTGCGTGAAGCTTCTAGGGGTTGTGTAAAGCTTCTAGGGTTTTTGTGAAGCTTTGGTTTTGTGTGTAGCTTCTAGGGTTTGTGCGAAGCTTCTAGGGTTTTTGTAAAGCTTTGGTTTTGTGTGAAGCTTCTAGGGTTTGCGTGAAGCTTCTAGGGTTTGTGTGAATATTCTAGGGTTTGCGTGAATCTTCTAGGGTCTGTGTGAAGCTTCTAGGGTTTTTGTGAAGCTTTGGTTTTGTGTGAAGCTTCTAGGGTTTGTGTGAAGCTTCTAGGGTTTGCGTGAAGCTTCTAGGGTTTGTGTGAAGCTTCTAGGGTTTTTGTGAAGCTTTGGTTTTGTGTGAAGCTTCTAGGGTTTGTGTGAAGCTTCTAGGGTTTTTGTGAAGCTTTGGTTTTGTGTGAAGCTTCTAGGGTTTGTGTGAAGCTTCTAGGGTTTGCGTGAAGCTTCTAGGGTTTGTGTGTAGCTTCTAGGGTTTTTGTGAAGCTTTGGTTTTGTGTGAAGCTTTTAGAGTTTGTGTGAAGCTTTTAGGGTTTGTGCGAAGCTTCTAGGATCTGTGTGAAGCTTCTAGGGTTTGTGTGAAGCTTAGGGTTTGTGTGAAGCTTAGGGTTTGTGTGAAGCTTCTAGGGTTTGCGTGAAGCTTCTAGGGTTTGTGTGAAGCTTTTAGAGTTTGTGTTCCACTATGGGGTTTGTGTGAATAGGGGTCCCACTTTCAACTGCAGCACTGAGATTCAGCAATTCTCCAGAAAGCATTATTGCTGGCAGGTTCTTAAAGCGTGAATAAGTCAGAAGTTTGCCATGCTCCCCAGCTCATTCAACTCTTGAAAGCATCCCTTCCCGCCAGACCCTCCCGTATCCCTGCGTGTTTGTACCGTCTACTGAGCTGCATTGTACCTTGCTCAACCTCATCTGCGCATCAGATCGTAAAATGCGCAGGATCTTTGCCCACACCTCTTCCTATTCCTTCTCGACTTCTCCCAGAGACCGGCTGTAGCTTCGCCCCCCCCCCCTTCCCGGGTCTCTGGGGGATAATGGCAGGGCGCTGGGGAAGTGAGAGCTAACAGAGGAAGCGGCCCCGCTGCAGGACTGACACACACACAATGTCCCTCAGCGCCACAAAGGCCGGCGCTTCTGAGCTGTATGAAGCTGAGCCTGCATGGTCGCTCAGGCGTGGCGAATGAGTTTTTTCCTTACACGCGGATTTGGCCTGATGTCGTATAATTTAAAATAGCTTGCCCTGCCTCCTCGTCCCTGTGTATTTTTTTCTTCATTTTTTGTAATTTTCTCTTATTGAGTGCTGTCGGGAGACCCTGAGTGCCGCGTGGCTGGTTGTTTAGAACTCAAGTAGCTAAATGAAGTCTCGGCTCAGTACCTGAATTGAAAGGAAGCTCAGTCTGACTCTTGATTCGTTTCCTTCTGGGTGTAGTTTTCTCGGATTGAAGAAAAGGAAATGTTGTCCCGCAATAATCATCTTTCACTGTGAAGATGAGGGAACTGATGTCAAAGGCTTTGGGAGTTGAATAATTAGGGGCTGCAGTAGTAGTAGTAGTAGTAGTAGTAGTAGTAGTAGTAGTAGTAGTAGTAGTAGTAGTAGTAGTAGTAGTAGTAGTAGTAGTAGTAGTAGTAGTAGTAGTAGTAGTAGTAGTAGTAGTAGTAGTAGTAGTAGTAGTAGTAGTAGTAGTAGTAGTAGTAGTAGTAGTAGTAGTAGTAGTAGTAGTAGTAGTAGTAGTAGTAGTAGTAGTAGTAGTAGTAGTAGTAGTAGTAGTAGTAGTAGTAGTAGTAGTAGTAGTAGTAGTAGTAGTAGTAGTAGTAGTAGTAGTAGTAGTAGTAGTAGTAGTAGTAGTAGTAGCAGTAGTAGTAGTAGTAGTAGTAGTAATAGTAGTAGTCTCTATTTATTTTTAAAAAGGCCTCCCAGGTTCCGGCCAGACAGACCAAAAACTGCCAGTCTACTGAAGAAGTCGGGAAGGTCACATCAGGGGCAGACAGATATGGATTGGAAAGTCAAGCAGAGGCCAAAGAGAGCTGGGAGGGATTTCGGACCCGCCCTCAGAAGGCAGAGAGAAAAAGCAATTTCGGCACTCCAACTTGGCGCTCCTGCCCCACTTCTTTTGCATTATCCCTCAGCCCCACAGGAGCCGCACCGAGGCCCCCATGGGAAAGAAATCAGTGGAAAAAGGAGACGGCAAAGGCACGAGAGAGGAGATGAAGCGGGAGGCTGGTCAAAAGGGCCTAGGGAGGGGGGGTGGCTCTGTCAATCAGCGGGCAGAGAGAGGGAGAGATGCGGAGCAGAGGCTGGGTGCTGCTGCTTTGCGTCAACACTTACTATAGCGGCATATAGTGTCGGGCGGCAGTCTCTCTCCGCCATCTCCCCTATATCTGCCTTCCCCTGGTCCTAGGCTGATTTTGCCCTGGAATTCGTTAGACAAAACGAAGGACTAAGGGGATATATGTGGGATAGCGATAGAAAGTCCAAGCCAGCCAGTGAATGGGCAGCTGATGGGCAGAAGATGAAGGGGCGCAGATTTCTGACTGAGAAAAAAACTGCCTGCCGATGGCAGCCGGCCATCAGTGCGGCACTCGGGAATGAGTAGAATATGGAGAGCCTGGGCAGTCTGCCGGGCAGTAACTCCGCATCAAACGAGCGCAGCTCTTGCTCATTTTCTATTTCTATCGTTCGGAGCACAAGCGGGGCGGAGATGAGCTCCGATATAAGGACCCGGGCTATACGGGGGCCCTGTGAGCAGCGGATAATCCCCCGGATTAAGACAGAGAAAAGCAGAAGCAGAGGGGGGGAGCATCCAAAACCCTGAAGAAGTTTGTCACTGCGCGCTTCCATCATAATTCTGCCATGCATGCTTCGTTTTCATTGCATACTTTCTGCTCAGCAAGCTTCTTCTCATCCACCCAAAGGACCGAGAGGCTTCGATGACGTCACGCATTGAGCTCGTCGAAAGTGAAGCCACCTGCTAATGAGGGGGTCTCACACCAAGTCGGATGGAGACACAGAGTGAGATCTCACAGTTTGCGAAAGAGGCTGCTGATTAGAGATTTGAGGCACGAAGACCGGCCGAGGGGCCTTTGTCTGCTTTCTCCATCTCCTGCGTCCCGCCTCTGAACGGCTCCGTGTCTTAGCAAAACTCGCCTGTCTAATTATTTTCAACTCGAAGCTGCAAAGAGCTGTGGCTCCTTTGAAAGCGACTAAGTCGCGTCCAAAGCATCTTGTTAGCCATGGCAGGCAGAAGATTATTAGTGAGCTAGCCTGCTTCTCTGGTGCCGCCAAGGCAGGCATTTCAAGACAGACAGGAAAATTTCTAAGATTATAAACAAATAAGTGACATTGCTTGACATTTGAAACAAATATTTGAGAGGCGGGTGACAAGGGACATACGCACATTAACTGAGATCAGTGACAGCAGGCAGACACACACAGAGGTCAGTGACAGAGGGCAGACACACACAGAGGTCAGTGACAGAGGGCAGACACACACAGAGGTCAGTGACAGAGGGCCAGACACACAAAGACGTCACTGACAGGGGGCAGACACACACAGAGACCAGTGACAGCAGGCAGACACACAAAGAGGTCAGTGACAGGAAGGAGACACACGCAGAGGTCAGTGACAGCAGGCAGACACACACACAGAGGTCAGTGACAGCAGGCAGACACACGCAGAGGTCAGTGACAAGGGGCAGACACACGCAGAGGCCAGTGACAGCAGGCAGACACACACACAGAGGTTAGTGACAGCAGGCAGACACACGCAGAGGCCAGTGACAGCAGGCAGACACACAAAGAGGTCAGTGACAGGAAGGAGACACACGCAGAGGTCAGTGACAGCAGGCAGACACACACACAGAGATCAGTGACAGCAGGCAGACACACGCAGAGGTCAGTGACAGGGGGCAGACACACGCAGAGGCCAGTGACAGCAGGCAGACACACACACAGAGGTCAGTGACAGCAGGCAGACACACGCAAAGGCCAGTGACAGCAGGCAGACACACAGACAGAGGCCAGTGACAGCAGGCAGACACACACACAGAGGTCAGTGACAGCAGGCAGACACACGCAGAGGCCAGTGACAGCAGGCAGACACACGCAGAGGCCAGTGACAGCAGGCAGACACACACACAGAGGCCAGTGACAGCAGGCAGACACACAAAGAGGTCAGTGACAGGAAGGAGACACACGCAGAGGTCAGTGACAGCAGGCAGACACACACACAGAGATCAGTGACAGCAGGCAGACACACGCAGAGGTCAGTGACAGCAGGCAGACACACGCAGAGGCCAGTGACAGCAGGCAGACACACACACAGAGGCCAGTGACAGCAGGCAGACACACACACAGAGGTCAGTGACAGCAGGCAGACACACACAGAGGTCAGTGACAGTGGGCAGACACACGCAAAGGCCAGTGACAAAAAATAGTTTTGCCACAAACCCAGGCTTACGCGCAGGCAATAAGTAGAATTAATCTCTGTATGCTTTTTAAACTGGGGAAATTAATTGGGCAAAAACTCGACCTTGTCAGCCGCCACCCCGTGTCCCAAAACGTGCCGTTTTATCGCCAGATTTTTCGCAAGTCCAGCCCGCACTGTTTTTGCCCTTCACACGCGCCGGCCCCGCCGGCTGCGCATTCCTCTACCGCAGTTGAATCTTCGCTTCTATCCTCGTCTTCCCAAAGCCCCGGTTACGGACTGCACTTCAAACTGGTTGGGGAGCCGCTATACCCCACAGCCAGCTTTTGCTTGCGACAACTGCGATGCTTCTTCTGCTTGCAAAAGAAAATCTGACAGCGCAAACCGTGTCGCTGTCTGAAACCAAAAACAAAAAGCTTATCGGCATAATAAGGCTTAAGCGAGTGCTGTCAATACTGCTAATTTTGTTCCCTGGGTAGCTTTTCAGTGACTCGGAAGTTATCGCTCTTGAAGAAGCCTGCTTCGAAAAGTTTTGTCAACTAGCTAATACTGAGAGTTTTGGGATCCTTTAAATTGCAGAGCAGAGCAGAGCAGAGCAGAGCAGAGCAGAGCAGAGCAGAGCAGAGCAGAGCAGAGCAGAGCAGAGCAGAGCAGAGCAGAGCAGAGCAGAGCAGAGCTCACAAGCAAAGTTGTGATGGAATGCTGCAATTTCTGGGAATCTTATGCGAGAGGACGGGGATGGCGAGAGAGAACCGCGGGACCGCTGGGGATCTCAAGAGGAGACACGCGCTGCTCAGCAAAGCCTGTGGGGAGGCCGTTAATCGCCCAGGCTCATTTCCCAGGGATTTCAAATTAGTTCTCCGTCTCTCCCTCCGGCGTTCTCTCTGCCAGTCTCTAGATGGCGGATTTGTCGAGGATTTGTCGAGAGGGACTCTAAGGAGCCGCGGCTCGTGGGCCCTCGAACCCAGGGGATTCGGAGCTTTGGCCGGGAATCCGCATTCGCCGGGGCATAAACAGCACTCGGTTTCGATGACAAGCCGCCAGTCCCGCCCAGTCCCCCATCTGTCTCTCCGGTCTGTGCTGTTGGGGAGCTCCTCTTGACTTCCCAATTCCCTCCGATTTCAGTGCCGAAGCAGGGGGGTGCATTGTGACTGCTGGTAAACTCGGACGGTCAGTTCCCCCGCCGCAGTTGTTCCTGCTGCTGCTGCTGCTGCTGCTGTTAGTGTCGCTAAAAGTTTTGAATTCCAAGGCAGGCAGCAAGCAAGCAAAAGGCCGTGCAAACAGCAGTTGCCGTCCGCAGCCCTAGCTGTTTGCCGTCCTTTTTATTCCATCCAACAAAAATAGACGCAACAAAAAAATTTGCGACGGTCTTCTTCTATGGCTGTGCGGCACTCGCACTGGGCTGGATCCTTCCAAAACTCAACACCCGGGGAAGCTATTGCAAGAATACTGTTTTAGCCGAAAAGTGGCTATTTGTTTTAAAGCGATACATCTAAACAGATTTTTCCTTGTCTGAAGATTTTCATGAAGTGTTTGAAATTTTAACACCTTGATACCAAGCCCTTCACGACTTCAGCAAGTCAGTTGGCCAAAGAATTTCGCTATCGATCGAGAGCTTCCTCATATGAACGGTGGCTGCAGTGGTGAAGTCAGACTCAATCCAGTTAGCTTGAGTGTGAGTGTGTGTATTTAGCCAGTTCAATAATAGCATCACAATCGATGCGCAGCTCAAGTACGCGGCTTATGTAGCAAAACTGTATTTTGTGTTTTTTTTGTTTCAGAAATCGCGCCAAGTGTTAAAAAGAGGAAATGAAAACAAAAATTCCAACAAACAGCAGAGCAGTGAAGCTGGCGGGTTGGGGGTCGAGCAGTTGATGATGATGATGGCCAGTTTTGTTAAGCTCAGATTGGACCGTGTCGCAGGGTCGAGCCGCATTCAAGCCCGAGTTGTGTAAATAAATATTCGCAACGAACCGTGTAAAACAAAACAGAAGAGCATCAGCAAAATTTAGAGGCAAAATCAAATTTGCAGTTCGCAAAAACAGACAATGGGTAAGAGAGAGAGAGGGGAGCTTGCGCTAGGGGTGGGCAGACAGGTTCATGATTCTGAAGTTTTTGAGCAGATTCGCTTTGCCTTATGTTTAGTAATTGTTCAACATTCTGACAAGGTGCGATAGAGACCATTGCTTGAGGTCCAATAATAACATAAATAGGTATTTTAATCATAATTAGCATAATTAGTTAAACGAAAGCGACTGTGCTGCAGCCAGTGCAATAAAAATGCAGAGTACATAATCTGGTAATTAATAAAACAAATTCTGCAAACAAGAAGTGCTTAGGAAGATAATTTTCATTAGAATATGTTCGCTGCACAGATATTGCTTGAAAAAAAAACTCAAAAATGAGGATGGAGGGATGGAGAAGCTCGGGGAAGGCTTACTGTGTAGCAATGAGTCACTGATCTGTGTGGCTTGAGCTGCTTGATGGTTGATACGCGAGTAGCTGCTCGCTCTGCAAACCCTACAGTTTTGTCAGTAGCCCTGTAATCAGTGCTGCAGGTACAGCTGCTGCTACCGAAGCCTTGCTCATGAGCCAGTGTAGCCACTGTTTCAAGAATTGAGCACAGTGCTTGGGTTTCAGCGAGATGAAGGTTTGGGGGGGGGGGGTGAGTCGGGTGGCCGGCAGATCAGGGATTAGTCCTTGATCTTCCCCAGACTAGTCGCCACCCGCCCCAGGCCAGAGAAAGCAGGACGCTTCTGCATATGGCGCTTGAGGCTTAGGGATCACGCAACAGCGAGCAAATCTTTTTTTTGAGCACACTTGAGCTGGGGGCAGTGCGCGTGAGAATCCGCCGGTTTAAGGATAGGAGAGACAGAAGACAGCAAAGTTCGGGGGAACAGCTGCAGAAACGGGGGGGGGGGTTCAAACGCGGCTAGAGCTGTGGGCGAGTTCGCTTTCTGTGTAATCAAAACTGCAAGTGTCTCACGATTATTGATGCCTAGCGTGCTCAGCGTGCTCAATGAAAAATTAGCACAGATATAAAGACACAAAAATGATTAGTAAACAGTAATAATATTAATAATAATCGAATAGCAGTAATCATTAGAACGGAACACTGACAAACATCACGCGTATTAATAGAAATTTCGATGCAAAACACTCGATAGCATGAGCAAAATATCAGGTGCAAAGCCTGGGGCACTGTTTAACACACAAAAGCCTTCGGTATTGGGGCAAAGCGCGGTAGGAGAGTCAGTAGGATTATCAATTTGAAAATAGGGAGATAATCGCATAAAAATAGTGGCTTGAAGTGCGGGGGCGGGACAAAGGGGAAGGGAAATAAAAGGTTGAATGGCGCGTATGTACAGGCGACGACGTCACACGCTGTGGAACAAGCACTAACACGCGGGCACACTGGCGCGCCGAAACTCCGCGGTCAAATAAAACTTTTGTAATAAAATTTAACGTAGACATTATGAATATATATAATATAAAAGTAAAGTTTTTTAATAACTCAGAAATTGCAACTTTCCAGGCTTTCTCTGAATTTGTTTTGTGATTTTTTTTCTTCCGAGTGGTTGAACTGGGCCGCCCTGCCTGTTACAGTCTGCGGATTTCAATGCAAAGGGAATCAGTTCATTGCGCTCAAGTTCGCCCTTCTCCGCATCGAATGTCTGACGCGTCATGTCTCGTCACTCTTTCCAGACAGCCACCTCACTCCTCCAGACAGCCACCTTACTCCTTCTCCAGACAGCCACCTCACTCCTCCAAACAGCCACCTCACTCCTTCTCCAGACAGCCACCTTACTCCTCCAGACAGCCACCTTACTCCTCCAGACAGCCACCTCCCTCCTTCTCCAAACAGCCACCTCACTCCTTCTCCAGACAGCCACCTCACTCCTCCAAACAGCCACCTCACTCCTTCTCCAGACAGCCACCTTACTCCTCCAGACAGCCACCTCACTCCTTCTCCAGACAGCCACCTCACTCCTTCTCCAAACAGCCACCTCACTCCTTCTCCAGACAGCCACCTCACTCCTCCAAACAGCCACCTCACTCCTTCTCCAGACAGCCACCTTACTCCTCCAGACAGCCACCTCACTCCTTCTCCAGACAGCCACCTCCCTCCTTCTCCAGACAGCCACCTCACTCCTTCTCCAGACAGCCACCTCACTCCTTCTCCAGACAGCCACCTCACTCCCTTTCCAGACACGCACCCCATGACCTAGCCCCTGTCTTTCTAGGCAATAGGCACTAGCAGGCAATTGACTTACCAAAAAGCTGTTAATCGCAGAAAATCGTCGAAACGACGCCAGGAAACTCGGGTTTCGCATGTCAGTGGAAGCCATTTTGGTAGTGCGGAATAAGTGTACCCTGGGAATGAGAACAAAATGGGCAGTTTTAAAAAGATTGACCGGCAGTTTGAAATCGGCACTGAGCTCCGAGCTCCTGGCAACTCACTGGCGGCAGTCCGGCTGACTGATGGCCGCCTGGCGTGGCCTGCTGCAGCAGCGAGGCGAAATCGGCACCGTAGATCTCCATGCCGCCAGCTCCCGGGCTGGTGGGCACCCCGCGGGACATCATGCCCGCGCCAGGGCCGTACAGCATCGGCGGGGCGGCTGCGAGGTAGGGATTCGCGTAGGATTGCATGAGACCGGTTGTGTGCATGCAGTGAATGGGCAAGCTCTTATGGGGTGCTGGCTCTCATGGGGTGCTGCTAGCTCTCAAGGGTTGCTGGCTCTCATGGGGGTGCTGGCTCTCATGGGGTGCTGGCTCTCATGGGGTGCTGGCTCTCATGGGGTGCTGGCTCTCATGGGGTGCTGGCTCTCATGGGGTGCTGCTAGCTCTCATGGGGTGCGGGCTCTCATGGGGTGCTGGCTCTCATGGGGTGCTGCTAGCTCTCATGGGGTGCTGCTAGCTCTCATGGGGTGCTGCTAGCTCTCATGGGGTGCTGCTAGCTCTCATGGGGTGCTGCTAGCTCTCATGGGGTGCTGCTAGCTCTCATGGGGTGCTGCTAGCTCTCATGGGGTGCTGCTAGCTCTCATGGGGTGCTGCTAGCTCTCATGGGGTGCTGCTAGCTCTCATGGGGTGCTGCTAGCTCTCATGGGGTGCTGCTAGCTCTCATGGGGTGCTGCTAGCTCTCATGGGGTGCTTGTCTTCAGTACAGCCTATAATATCTTTAATGCAGCGCCATAAAATTGGGTGCCAGTTTTTTCTCGTTCAAATATTAATACGCACAGCACAAATTTGTTCACTAAGGTACAGATCGATTTTGCCAGACCGACCCCACGACTTTCCAGCCAATTTCGATTGCCCTCGCAGGCAGTCTCTCACTCGCTGGTCCTTGTACCTCATTTGACATTCTATTTATTTTCGCTTCCCACTGAAAGACTCACTCTGGCCAGACAGGAACCCCCCAGCTTAGCTTGCCAGGCCACGGGGCTGCAAGATAATCTTCAGCGATGCGTCCCTTGCTTCACTTACGCTTGGCTGGCCAAGCTAGATAAGATAGATACCAAGGCACCGAGGTTGCGGTGAGCGAGGCCTGTATAGTGCTGGCTGTTGCTAGGACTGAATGCGTATAGAGTTGCCAACTAGGTGAGAAAAATGCAGCAAGTCAGGGTGGAGTGAGAGAGAGAGAGAGAGAGAGAGAGAAGAGAAGTTGCAGGCTGCACGGGTTTTTCTTCCGGACGTCACACAGCGGCGGGCGGGGAAGGGGGAAATGAGATGGAGGCTTGGCCCGGCGCAAGAAGGCAAAGAAGAAGGCAGAAGACCAGCAGGGGTGCAGCAGGCCGGCAGGAAGGCTGAGTCTCTGCCATCAGGTGTAGGCTATGCAGGTGCGCAGGAAGGCATTTTTTGCTTGGCCAGCGAGAGAAAGACTTGGCAAAGGATCTGCGGCTTTGCGGCTGACCCGCGGCTGTTCCGCACGTGCGCTTCGGGGTGCCTCATCGGTGTGGGATTTTCACGGCCGCCCAGCCTCCCCCCCAACTAGCTCCTCCATCACCTCGGGCTGGCCTGACTGACGGGCCTGATTGAAGGCAGGGAGTTTTTGCGAGCGCGTGTTTCATTAGGAGATTGGCCAATGCCAAAGTGACTGGGAATCCGGCTGCTGGCTTTATCCCAATCAGATTATTCTAACCCGGGCTTAGATCCCACTCCTAGTTCAGATCACAGTATCAACCCGAAATCCGAGTCCCAATCCCAGCCCTTAGTCCCAATCCCAGCCCTTAGTCCCATCCCAACCCTTAGTCCCAATCCCAGCCCTTAGTCCCAATCCCAACCCTTAGTCCCAATCCCAACCCTTAGTCCCAATCCAAACCCTCAGTCCCAATCCAAACCCTTAGTGCCAATCCCAACCCTTAGTCCCAATCCCAGCCCTTAGTCCCAATCCCAACTCTTAGTCCCATCCCAACCCTTAGTCCCAATCCCAGCCCTTAGTCCCAATCCAAACCCTCAGTCCCAATCCCAACCCTTAGTCCCAATCCAAACCCTTAGTGCCAATCCCAACCCTTAGTCCCAATCCCAGCCCTTAGTCCCAATCCCAACCCTTAGTCCCAATCCCAATCCAAAAGCAATTGCACTGAGTTGAACCAACAAAAGCTGCAGCCCCTTGAGAAAGATTGAACAGTGGCGGCAGAGGTGACTCACCAGCTGGCACATAGTATCCGGGCAGATTGTAGTAAGTTGTGGCATTCGCCGGTCCGGCAGCCGACATGCTGGCGGCTGCTGCAGCGGCTGCGGCGGCTTGACGAGCGGCGGCCGCGGCGGCCAGACTGGCTCCGGTCAGCGTGTAGGACGGAAGCTGGCCGGGCAGGTAGCCTGCGGCAGGGGGGCACGAGTAGCATCTTAAATCGCCGGTCTCAGCCTTAGTCATCTAGTCAACAATCTCTAATTGTCGGTCTCAGCATCTCTAATCATCTAGTCAAGTATATCTAATCATCTAGTCAAACATCTCTAATCATCTAGTCAAGTATATCCAATCATCTAGTCAAGCATCTCTAGTCATCTAGTCAAGCATCTCTAATCATCTAGTCAAATATCTCTAATCATTTAATCAAGTATTTCTAATCATCTGGTCGATCATCTCTAAGCATCTAGTCAAGTATCTCTGATCATCTAGTCGATCATCTCTAATCATCTAGTCGAGCATCTCTAATCATCTAGACGAGCATCTCTAATCATCTAGTCAAGCATCTCTAATCATCTAGACAAGCATCTCTCATCATCTAGTCAAGCATCTCTAATCATCTAGTCAAGTATCTATAATCATCTAGTCAAGCATCTCTAATCATCTAGACAAGCATCTCTAATCATCTAGTCAAGCATCTCTAATCATCTAGTCAAGTATCTCTAATCATCTAGTCAAGTATCTCTAATCATCTAGTCAAGTATCTATAATCATCTAGTCAAGTATCTCTAATCATCTAGTCAAGTATCTATAATCATCTAGTCAAGTATCTATAATCATCTAGTCAAGTATCTATAATCATCTAGTCAAGTATCTATAATCATCTAGTCAAGTATCTATTATCATCTAGTCAAGTATCTATAATCATCTAGTCAAGTATCTCTAATCATCTAGTCAAGTATCTATAATCATCTAGTCAAGTATCTATAATCATCTAGTCAAGTATCTATAATCATCTAGTCAAGTATCTCTAATCATCTAGTCGAGCATCTCCAATCATAGCTTACTCAGAGGTCTGAGCAGCGCTCCGCCGCGGCCCTTGATGCTTGTATAGGGCATCATGACCTCCTTCGGCAGTGCCTTCTTGCACTCAACCATTTTGCTGTTGAGCTCGTGGAAATGAATTTCGCACACTTTATCGGCCGATTCCTCCATCTCGAAGGTCACGAAGCCGAATCCCCTGTGCCGATTGGTCGTCTTGTCCATCATCAGCTCGCAGCTCTCGATCTGAAGCGTTTGGTTGCAGAAATACTTTGGCTTGAACTGTGACAGCCCGTTGGTCATTCGCTCAAACTCTAGAGTTCAACCAGAAAATCTGCTTTCAACTCAATAATTTAATCACTCGTGAACTCACTCACAAACTCACTCATGAACTCACTCACAAACTCACTCATGAACTCACTCACAAACTCACTCGTGAAATCACTCACAAACTCACTCATGAACTCACTCACAAACTCACTCATGAACTCACTTACAAACTCACTCATGAACTCACTCACAAACTCACTCATGAACTCACTCATGAACTCACTCACAAACTCACTCATGAACTCACTCATGAACTCACTCATGAACTCACTCACAAACTCACTCATGAACTCACTCACAAACTCACTCATGAACTCACTCACAGACTCACTCATGAACTCACTCATAAACTCACTCACAGACTCACTCATGAACTCACTCACAAACTCACTCATGAACTCACTCATGAACTCACTCATAAAATCATTCATAAACTCACTCATGAACTCACTCATAAACTCACTCATAACCTCATTCATAAACTCACTCATAAACTTACTCATAAACTCACTCATGAACTCACTCATAAACTCACTCATAAACTCACTCATAACCTCATTCATAAACTCACTCATAAACTCACTCATAAACTCACTCATAAACTCACTCATAAACTCACTCATGAACTCACTCATGAACTCACTCATAGACTCACTCATAACCTCATTCATAAACTCACTCATAACCTCATTCATAAACTCACTCATAAACTCACTCATAAACTCACTCATAAACTCACTCATGAACTCACTCATGAACTCACTCATAGACTCACTCATAACCTCATTCATAAACTCACTCATAACCTCATTCATAAACTCACTCATAAACTCACTCATAAACTCACTCATAAACTCACTCATAAACTCACTCATGAACTCACTCATGAACTCACTCATAGACTCACTCATAACCTCATTCATAAACTCACTCATAACCTCATTCATAAACTCACTCATGAACTCATGAATCCAGTCACGAACTCATTCTACAACTCATTATAAGGCCTAGTAACAGCGCCATCTTTCGCCATTCCAGTCTTTAGTCACTCCCGCCGCGGGCGGAGCAGCGGGGAACAAAGCTAATCAGTATGAAGCCGGAATATGGGAAGTGAAAATCCAATTATCCCCAAGTTGGACAGCACATTTAGGCGCAAGACAAGTTCAGGGGCGACTTGGAGGCAAGAGGTGCCGAGGCTCGGGGGAGGGACACAAATTTGCATAACTGCCCTCACTGAAAGACCGCTGCTTCAAACTAGATTTGCAAAGCATTCTGCTTTTAACCATCCGCCCCAGCTGCTTCAACTAAGGTATTTTCTGGCTGGCCCCCCTTACCCCCAAGCATCCCCAGTTTGTACCTGAGGTAGTTTCGCGTTTCTCGGACCTCCAATTTCTCTACGGAGTTGCTGAGGGGATCGAAGGCCAGCCACCCCAATCCTGCCTCACCCTTTTAGTAAAACTAGCGAAGCTGTTTCCCCAATCAGCCCTCCTTGCTAGAGCGCTCGGGCAAAGCTTTTCCCTAACACTCGGGAGGTTCCACTCTAGTATACACATCGCCTTCCGCTAAGCCTACACAGCCTTGGCAGCTAGCCTACAGTTTTACTCATTTTTGGCGTAAGGCGTCAGTGAATCAAGAATGAATAATACGAGCGTATGAACGAAGTCAAGGAAGAGATACACTCAGCATTATAGTAAACTTATCAAGGTTTGCGACGGCTGATGCCGTTTGCAGAGTTCTGTCTGGCCGGAGACTGAGGGGCATATCGGCGATATCGTCCGACAACTAGCGCTGACTCCTGAGCACATGCAAGTGCTCCAATACTGTACGCAGGCACAGGCTCTCACATGGTGCACAGCGGCCCTGACTTTCTAATCGTCAGGCATGTACAATCTGTGTGTCTTGGGGGTTGGCCCTCAGGGGTGTGAATCCTCATGTGTGTGAATCCTCATGGATGTGAATCCTCATGGGTGTGAATGCTCGTGTGTGTGAATCCTCATGGATGTGAATCCTCATGGGTGTGAATGCTCGTGTGTGAATCCTCATGGATGTGAATCCTCATGGGTGTGAACGAAGTGCGTGTGCGTGTGAATCCTCGTGCGTGTGAATCCTTGTGCGTGTGAATCCTCATGGGTGTGAATCCTCATGGGTGTGAATCCTCGTGGGTGTGAATCCTCGTACGTGTGAATCCTCATGGGTGTGAATCCTCGTGTGTGTGAATCCTCATGGATGTGAATCCTCATGGGTGTGAATTCTCGTGCGTGTGAATCCTTGTGTGTGTGAATCCTCATGGATGTGAATCCTCATGGGTGTGAATTCTCGTGCGTGTGAATCCTTGTGCGTGTGAATCCTCATGGGTGTGAATCCTCATGGGTGTGAATCCTCGTGGGTGTGAATCCTCGTACGTGTGAATTCTCATGGGTGTGAATCCTCATGGGTGTGAATCCTCATGGGTGTGAATCCTCATGGGTGTGAATCCTCGTACGTGTGAATTCTCATGGGTGTGAATCCTCAAGGGTGTGAGTCCTCAAGGGTGTGAGTCCTCAATGGTGTGAGTCCTCAAGGGTGTGAGTCCTCAAGGGTGTGAATCCTCAAGGGTGTGAGTCCTCATGGGTGTGAATCCTCGTGGCAAAGGAGACTGAGAGAGACTTAGAGATCTCATAGCCAGAGAAGATGAACCGCTTTGCAGAAGTTTCCCGGACTGACATATGAAGATTGCTTCTAGGGGAGGGGAGATTATAGAAATGCTGGCTCTGTGGGGGGTCGCAACTCCCACCCCTGTTATTTCTACCGCAGCTCGAAGCCGCTATCCCAACATAGCAGTGTGAGCTTATTGGAGATGCATACTAACCGCTACCAAATCTGCTTAACTTTAGACTTTTCTACCGGATCGCATAACTGCCAATGAGAATGACAGGCCAAACTCATGACTAAGAGAGTTTGAGATAGAACTTGAACAAGCGGGCTTTAGACTGCAAACTAATTTGCCAACCGAAGCAAATTATAGTAAATTCTGAGAAATCTACTGACTGAGTAGAGAGAGAGGGGGGAGAGGAGAGCTGCCAATTTCACATCGGACAGGCCACTTCACGGCTTCAATTCAATTAGCCATGCAGTTCTATAGGGACAGACAGACGGACAGGCAAAAAAGAAAGATAGACAGGAGGAGGGCATCGGACTGACAGTGGGTGAGCTGGATGGAGAGAAGCAGCAAAAGAAGCTGCAGCAGCAATCATTGTTCACTCTTGAATAGAGAGGCACCTTGGCCTCTCAGCCAGCCAGCCAGGCCAAGTGGCAGGGAAAGGTCGGGGCAAACACGCGCGCTCGCCAGGGGAGGTGGGAGAGCTTTCATCTGGGCCCGGTAGGCAAGCGGTGGCTATTCGGATTCATCACATCTCTAACCACAGGTGGTCTGCTGGAGTTCTGCAGTTTTCGAGGCGTGCCTGGCATGGCTGCTGTCTGTCTGCCAGCCCCTCCCTCCCCGCACCGCTTTCCAGCCTCTTTTCTCTGCGTGTGTGAAGAGCAAATGACGCATTTTATTTGAATAGAGGCGAGGGAGGCTGGACGCGAGATGATGAAGGGCCGATTAATGAAGGCTCAGAGACGGACAGGTGCGATGGGCTTGACTGACAATTTTTTGGGGCTTAAGAGATGGAGGTCAGTCTCATACTCGTATAACTTTCAGTGAATAATTCTCAACTGATATTTATTGCATCGAGCTAATCTGTCTATAGATAGATCGATAAATAGATAGATAGATAGATAGATCAATAAATAGATAGATAGATAGATAGATAGATAGATAGATAGATCAATAAATAGATAGATAGATAGATAGATAGATAGATAGATAGATAGATAGATAGATAGATAGATCGATAAATAGATAGATAGATAGATAGATAGATAGATAGATAGATAGATAGATAGATAGATAGATAGATAGATAGATAGATAGATAGATAGATAGATAGATAGATAGATAGATAGATAGATAGATAGATAGATAGATAGATAGATAGATAGATAGATAGATAGATAGATAGATAGATAGATAGATAGATAGATAGATAGATAGATAGATAGATAGATAGATAGATAGATAGATAGATAGATAGATAGATAGATAGATAGATAGATAGATAGATAGATAGATAGATAGATAGATAGATAGATAGATAGATAGATAGATAGATAGATAGATAGATAGATAGATAGATAGATAGATAGATAGATAGATAGATAGATAGATAGATAGATAGATAGATAGATAGATAGATAGATAGATAGATAGATAGATAGATAGATAGATAGATAGATAGATAGATAGATAGATAGATAGATAGATAGATAGATAGATAGATAGATAGATAGATAGATAGATAGATAGATAGATAGATAGATAGATAGATAGATAGATAGATAGATAGATAGATAGATAGATAGATAGATAGATAGATAGATAGATAGATAGATAGATAGATAGATAGATAGATAGATAGATAGATAGATAGATAGATAGATAGATAGATAGATAGATAGATAGATAGATAGATAGATAGATAGATAGATAGATAGATAGATAGATAGATAGATAGATAGATAGATAGATAGATAGATAGATAGATAGATAGATAGATAGATAGATAGATAGATAGATAGATAGATAGATAGATAGATAGATAGATAGATAGATAGATAGATAGATAGATAGATAGATAGATAGATAGATAGATAGATAGATAGATAGATAGACAGACAGATAGATAGCAACAGAGCTGTACAAGGAACTGTGTGCTCACCTTGCCGTACTTGCAGAAGTACTCCTTGAGCTCCTCAGCTGTGGTGTTGTTGCTGATGCCACCAACGAACACCTTCTTGGTCTTCTGCAGCTGCTGCTGTTGAGACGGAGAGAGCGAATTGGTGATGAGGGAGGCTGAGCTAGTCATGCTGGGTGCTACTGTGGTGTACATTTGTGCCGCGGTCTGTCAGCTGCTCAACCAACTATTTATGCAGGCTAAATAAGCTACTTATATGATGCTTTAGCCAGCGCAGGAATTCCCTTGGCCTTGAGTTGAAACTAATCGAAATTCGGACTTGGCAATAAAAAGTCTCAGCGGTGACAATGCCAGGGCCGGGAGTGGCTAAAAATCTTCTTTCGAAGCAGCAGAGGCAATCGCTGGCGCTATGTATAGATGAGTCAACTGGTCTGGCGGGGGTTGAGGCGGCTGGCGGCTCTCTGGCTGCTCGGTGGAGTGTTCCGCTGCGATCTCGAATCTGCTACGGAGCTTGGGGCCCGCTTCTTTTCTGTCTTCTCTTTCTTATCTAATATTCTTAATTCTGTTCTCCTCTGCTTGCAGCGCGCCACTCAAAGCTGGGCCTCGGTGCGCGGGGTGAGAAGAGGCGAGTGGAGAGAACCGGGGCCGCTATTAGGAGGGGCTCTATAGTAGTAGTAGAGTTAAGGTGACTTGGTCCCTGCGGTGCTGTTGGGCTGGCTGACTGGCGGCCTGGGTGCCTGTTTGTGAGTTATTTGCCTAAAAGCAGAGCTGCTGTTGTAAGCCGTCGATATATAGATAAAAGCCTCTCTGTGCTTGAGCTGATAATTCTTGGCTCTGACTTTTGAATGCTCCCTCTTTTTAACTCTCGTGTTGGCTCCGGCGCAGGAAGGTGGCGCATGGAATGCACAGGGCAGGGCTGATTTCTATATAGAGAGACAGAAGAGGAGGAGAAGGAACTCAGGGCCTCAAGGGCGGGAGCACAGCGGGCCCGGGCTCCAATTGTTGTTGAGGCCGGGGCAAAGCCTTGAGCAGGGATCCGGAGACGGCTTTGGGAGAAAGAATGAGTAGGAGAAGAAGACTTGGGAGAGACGGACGGAAGGTGCTGAGAGGAGGAGGCCGTGAGCGGTTGGCTGGTTGGGGGTTTTGTTGGACTTGGAGACCCCGCTTGCTGTAGTTCTTCAACTTCTTCATTTTGAAGGCTAAAAAGAGGCAAGTTGGAGTTCCAGCAGACGATAGAAAAGCATCAATCAGGGACAAGCAGCAGCGGCCAGCTCAGGGCCTCCAGCGGCCGCGAAATACAATCACTTAGGTCAATAAGAAGGATGCTGATTGAATTATGGGGTGGCTGGGCGCAGTGCCATACAATCATAGCGGAAGCCGGCCTCTGAACCAGGAGTTGAGCTCTCTTTTTTAAAGGGTAAGAAAGGCTCAGGGCTTGCAGATTCTCTGCCTCCGCGTAGGCAGGAAATTCCTTTACAAACTCGCCTTTAGCTCACTGGCAGGGCAGCTCAACCAGGCCCGGGCAGTCTGCAGTCAGATCTGACAGAGCTTGGCACTACAGCTCCATTCAAGGGCTGAAACTGCTCGCAATTTCCTTTCCCAAAAAACTTTTCTACAGATCGAGAGAGACTTCAAAACTGAGCTGGTCCGGACTTATTTCCCAACGAATTCAACTATATTTAGAGTGGCAAATTCAAACTGCTCTACTGCTAGTAAACAAATGAAAACATTTAACAGATAGTCACGCAGTCCAAAGTGGCCTATTGTGTGCTGAGTGTGCGTCTCTCTGTCCACTGGCAGCCTCGGACAGCTGGCCGCGGAGAGCAAAATGCAAATGGCATTAGTTGGCACTAAACATGAGAAGCAGGCAAAATAATACCCCACTGGCTACTGGGGGGGGGGGGGGGGGCGGGGTCTGACCGCTTCTTGCCCCTGTCATACTGGCTGGCCTAATGTTGTTTGCTTGAAGAACTGTAGTCCTAGACAAGATAGACAGGGCTGAGCCGGTCTTTGCAGTAGGACAGGAAAAAATATTAACGGGCTGTAGACAGCAGGGCATTCTAGGCTTGCCAGGGGGGCTCAGTGACCGTCAACTGCCACCTGCGAAAGTTGAGCCCAGTTTTTCTTGTCAAGAAATTTAGCAACAGAAAGTCGGAAGTCCGCTCTGCTGGCGAAATTAAACCGAAATCGAATGAAGGGGGGCACAGGACAGCAGGTCCTTGTCGCCATGGTGACAGTGTCTGGATTGTGTCTTATTTATTATGTGCAAGTTTCTACAGGCAGAGCAGAGTGAACTGTTTGAACTAGGCGAACCACCTGTACTATTCTGCGAGGCAGATAAGGACGTGCTGGTCTTCCCACAACAATTTAACAATATCTGAACTAAACTATAATCTAATATCATTAAGTCTAAACTTCTCAAAACCTTAAAAGAGCCAACAAAATCACAAATCTACAAGCACATCACAAACTTACTAGCACATCACAAACCTACAAGCACATCACAAACCTACAAGCATATCACAAACCTACAAGCATATCACAAACCTACAAGCATATCACAAACCTACAAGCATATCACAAACCTACAAGCATATCACAAACCTACAAGCACATCACAAACCTACAAGCATATCACAAACCTACAAGCATATCACAAACCTACAAGCATATCACAAACCTACAAGCACATCACAAACCTACAAGCACATCACAAACTTACAAGTGCATCACAAACCTACAAGCATATCACAAACCTACAAGCATATCACAAACCTACAAGCACATCACAAACCTACAAGCATATCACAAACCTACAAGCATATCACAAACCTACAAGCACATCACAAACCTACAAGCATATCACAAACCTACAAGCATATCACAAACCTACAAGCATATCACAAACCTACAAGCACATCACAAACCTACAAGCACATCACAAACTTACAAGTGCATCACAAACCTACAAGCATATCACAAACCTACAAGCATATCACAAACCTACAAGCACATCACAAACTTACTAGCACATCACAAACCTACAAGCACATCACAAACCTACAAGCACATCACAAACCTACAAGCACATCACGAACCTACAAGCACATCACAAACCTACAAGCACATCACAAACCTACAAGCACATCACGAACCTACAAGCATATCACAAACCTACAAGCATATCACAAACCTACAAGCACATCACGAACCTACAAGCACATCACAAACCTACAAGCACATCACAAACCTACAAGCACATCACGAACCTACAAGCATATCACAAATATTTAACCGACATCCACTTTCTTTAACTTTGATGAACTTAATTAATTATTATACTGCTTGCAACCACATTGCCTAGTATTAAATTTAATGAAATTTAATGGAAATTTTGAGATTACGGTTTGTCACCTCCAAACTCTCAAGCCTTTGGGTGAGATCTCCAACATGACTCTGATAAGGCCTGGCTCGCAGAAACCGAGCCGATACCTTCTATTTGAATCTCTCTGACAGCAAATGTCAACACGGGCTGCGAGACAGTTCATCATTTCTCCTTGCTTTGCCCAGCCTCTGCATATGATGAGGCTTGGGGTGGAGCTGAGATGTTTTTCCCTTGAGCTCTCGGCTTCCTCCAAGCAGATCATGCGCGCGACCGTTCAGAAACACGGGACACTGACCAGCCTCAAGCATTCAATCTGTGCCTGTGTCTCTGCCTCTCTTCCCTTTGGCGATTCAGGAAATCAATACTCTTTGATCCTTTGCGCCGCCATAGGCCTGTAGGCTATAAATAAACACCGGCCTACAATACTGTAGGGTGCGCAAAATCAGAGATGCAGAATTGGGCATAAAGTTGCCGTTGCTTTTGTTCAACAAAGCAACGTTCCGGCATTCGAAAATTTGTCTAACGCTTTAGAAATATTCTCAGCGGCGAAAGATAGAAAGGAATATTTCCATGAAGTATTTCCATGCATATTCCTGTATCAGGCAGTGACGAACGGCTGTAATCCCTTTGTAATTTATTGATTTGCCCAGCACGGAAAGGAATGGCGCCAATGTGAGGGGGGTAGGATGCGGATCTGTTGTTGCCAGCAGCATCCGAAAATGCTGAGGCCCCTAATCTCTTCCCCTGCCAAACTCCCACCCCGCCCGAACACTCCTTTCTATATTTCTGTGAGAAAAAACACTACAGGTTCGATTGGGCCATGCCGGCAGGTGAAATCTCGGCACTATTGCGTATTGCCTCATCATTTTCAGCTGGGCTGGTGCAGCCATTGGGAAAGTCTGGCCGAGGTTGGAATCCATAACTTTAAAGGAATTTACTGCGGCAGCGCAGTCTTGTTTTTCTCGAGCTTTACTTCTTCGCCTTTGCTAGAGCTGAGATGCCGCTGCTTGTCGGACTGCGGGCTAGCAGGCGGCACGACACTTCCTCTCTTGTCGAGGGCCCCTCTAATTCCCTATAGTTCTTGGCTACCCGGCAACTCTCTCTCTCTCTCTCTCTCTCTCTCTCTCTCTCTCTCTCTCTCTCTCTCTCTCTCTCTCTTTCACTTTAAACCAGCGTGCAGTAAACTGAAGCCTAATCAGGCGATTAGGATTGAAGGGAGACGGCGATGCCGGATGGACACGAACCGGGTGGGGGGCGGGCAGCGGTCGCACCAAGGACTGTGGCTATAAGATGAGATTCGCGTGCGACCAGGAGGAGAGGGGAGGAGAGGTTAACTGGGGATCTCTCACCCGGCCGGCTCTCCCTCCCTCTCTAAGCCTCGAGTCAGCAGCGGCGGGCAGTCGTGATCAACCGGGGAAAGCGGCCTGGGCCCAATTATGATGGGGGGGGGGGGGTTCGGGTTGCGAAGAGGGGGGCAGCCGGCCTCAACTTTTTCCTTTTTCTCCTGCAACTAAGGAGGGGCTTCGGCGACTGGGTTTGGGGAGGGGGCGCGAAAGGAAGGGGATTGAGAAAAAAACGGGGAACAGAGGATGAATAGAGAGTTGAGAGGATTTCTCCTAGGGAAATCGTGTCCGCCGGGGGCTGCTCCGGCGGCGAGAGAGAGTTGGGCCGCCGCCTCCCTTCGTGACAAGGTTTCTTTCTCCGCTCCGTCTGCGCTGTTCCGCCAGCTTCTTCTTCTCATTGCTTCTTCGAATCGTGTTCGAAGGACGGTTAGATTGGTTCGAACTTAGCCAGGCAAATCATTGGGAAGGCTCCGTTCCCCTCTTACGGGCAATTACGGGCCCTCACCCTCAAGGATGTCTAGCTCGACCTGGACGGCAGTGTCGGCTGTGGAAAGTGGAACTGTTTTGTGGGACGAAGTGCAAGGCAGCTGAAGTTTCAAGGGGCTTCGTGCCGAGTCCTGATTTGTGTCCGAGGGCCTTGACGAGGGTGGCAGCTGCTTTGCGGGTGCTGGAGAGTGGGAGAGAGTTGTGGGAGAGAGTTGTGGGAGAGAGTTGTGGGAGAGAGTTGTGGGAGAGAGTTGTGAGAGAGAGTTGTGGGAGAGAGTTGTGGGAGAGAGTTGTGGGAGAGAGTTGTGGGAGAGAGTTGTGGGAGAGAGTTGTGGGAGAGAGTTGTGGGAGAGAGTTGTGGGAGAGAGTTGTGGGGAGGGAGTTACAGCATAGTGAGGAGGGAGTTGCAGCAGAGTGGGGAGGGAGTTGCAGCAGAGTGGGGGAGGGAGTTGCAGCAGAGTGGGGGAGGGAGTTGCAGCAGAGTGGGGAGGGAGTTGCAGCAGAGTGGAGAGTTGCAGCAGAGTGGGGGAGGGAGTTGCAGCAGAGTGGGGAGTTGCAAGGCCCCCCGCTGCTCAGCGCAGACAAATCGGTGGCCGAAGCCGGGAGAGTGGAGTTGCTAGGCGGCCCAGACGAATGCTGTTGATAGATAATCAGGTTTCGGGCAGCCTGCGTGTCTGGCAGCTGCGCGCTCACCAGGGGCTCATTATCTCGCATCGAGTCATCGTAGCGAACAAGACGAAGAAGAAGACGAGAAGGAGCAGCAGAAGAAGATTTTCCCAATAGATTCAATAGCTTATAGCGCACGCCATGCAGATTCTGCATCGATTGATGCCGGCAGACTAGGGGAGGGAATGCTTGGGGCCTCTCCTGCTTCAAGTGAGGGAGAGAGATGGGATCAGAATCGACTTCCTGGTAATTGCCAAGCAAAAATACTCCTGCAGGAGGAGGGCAGCATGGAGTAAAGTGAATCAGTCTGGGATATTTCATGCAGCTTCCCTTGCCGCCAGCCAATCGCTGTGGCGTGATTTGAGTGGCCGAACTTTCCATCAATATTGGAGAGAGAGAGAGAGAGAGAGAGAGAGAGAGAGAGAGAGAGAGAGAGAGAGAGAGAGAGAGAGAGAGAGAGAGAGAGAGAGTGAGTGAGGCCGAGAGCAGAGCGGCTTGGCAGACTCTTTGGCAGTCTCATCGTTGCACTTTTCTCTGGACGAGCTGCTCGGAAACAAATATAAATATAAACTGATTGCGAACTTGCCTTGCCGAATCATTCATCTCTCAATTACGCTTACGATTAGTGCTGTGTATACACCCCAGTGCTAGGCTTGGAAGTCTGCACCTATGATACTATATAGGAATGCTCTCAGTGATTGAGGCTCGCCACCCGCAGAGGAGAAGAGGGATTTGAAGATAAGAGGGCTGCAGGATAGGACTGCGTGTGCGAGGGGTTAGAAGGCGAAATTAATGAGCACTGTGAGAAGACTGAGCCGCCCGCCCCCCTCATCTCTAACCCCGCCCCAAATCCCTTTCCCTCCCTGGCGGGGCAACTTTGCCTCAAAGCCGGAGATTCCTGTCCGAATGCATCAGCGATCCCCCTCCCGTGCCCCCCCCCCCCCCCTGTCACTGGAGACGGGCTCGGGGAATAAGGGGATCAAAGTATAGGGTCCGGACGGATGATGGAAAGATGAGGGAAATGAAGGACAAGGGAAGCTGGGATGGGAAAGAGGATGGGAATTGGATGCCCCGAAATTGGACTAGCCGCAATGATCACACAGCTCACTTGTCCGGCAGCCCGCCTATTGGCAAGCGGCTCAAAGGTATTTAAAATCATTTTACGAGCCGCCTCCAAGCTCAAATGCCGTTGTAGTAAGAAAACTTACGCTCCGCATAAGATTTTCTTTACGATGTCTAAGGGGCTCAAACAGACCCTAAAGAGGAAGCAGCAACCTTTTAAAAGCGAAGGAGGCTGCATGGAGAACGCAGCGCGCGAGTGTAGATGAAGCCCGAGTACAAGGCCGCTCGTCCCTCTTTTCCTCTTAATTTAATCTGCGCCTGACTCGGCTGCCTCCCCCAACATCCTTGGGCAACGCGCTAGGGAAAACTCGAGTAGGAAGACGAGAGATCTTCCCTTCACTCTAGTTTGGGGAGAAGAGAGAAGGGGAGAAAAGCCTCGGCCTCGGCCCAGCTCCCCACAGCTTTCTGCTGCTTCAAGCGCGCCAAGTCCATTCTGCCTCGCTTAAAGAAATTCGCCCCGGCGCTCTCTCTCTCTCTCTCTCTCTCTCTCTCTCTCTCTCTCTCTCTCTCTCTCTCTCTTTCTCTCTCTCTTCGTTTCTCGCACTCCGGCAGCAGCAGAGAAATACGACCGGCTCTGGCGGTCAAGGGGATTCGAGAGCTCCTCACTTCTTCCCCCCCCCCGCAGCTTTACTTTGCTTTGGTTTATTACCGGACTGCGCCCAGGATCTCCGCATTCGGATGCGTTGGGACTATTCGGTTGGGATACTCGGTTGGGATTATTCGGTTGGGATTTTTCGGTTGGGATATTCGGTTGGGACTATTCGGTTGGGATTATTCGGTTGGGATTTTTCGGTTGGGATATTCCGTTGGGACTATTTGGTTGGGACTATTCGGTTGGGATTATTCGGTTGGGATTATTCGGTTGGGACTATTCGGTTGCGACTATTTGGTTGGGATATTCGGTTGGGATTATTCGGTTAGGACTATTCGGTTGGGACTATTTGGTTGGGATATTCGGTTGGGATTATTTGGTTGGGACTATTCGGTTGGGACTATTTGGTTGGGATATTCGGTTGGGATTATTTGGTTGGGATATTCGGTTGGGATTATTCGGTTGGGATTATTCGATTGGGATATTCAGTTGGGACTATTCGGTTGGGATTATTCGGTTGGGACTATTCGGTTGGGACTATTTCGCCCCCAATGTAGCTCGTAGTTAGGCGCGACATCATTGCGGTTGCTCACCTTGGCACCCTGGCCCGGCTTCCGAGGCACGGCCACTTTAGGGTCGATCTGCAAATCGAGGTTAGAAAAAATGATAAGCAGTCAGTTTAAGAAGAACATGATGCACTTTGGCAGCGCTGATGTCAGAGTTACATGCAGGCATGCGGACTAAGTGTGCAGCTGATGCTGGAAAGCGGTTCAATACCGCATGGATCCAGCAGTACAAGCGGTGAACCCCCACCCACACGCTTGCGTGAATGAATGGCCGCCCGGTCCATCTCTACTTCACAGGGCAGGGAGCGGTTGAGAGGCGGCGGCGACCCCTGGATTGCTGCTGCAACTGCCGCCGATTCGGCTGCAAGTGACACTTGACAGGCCAAAACACAGAAGCAGGGCCCAGCATCGTAAACACGGGTATAAACCGGTAGACAGCCGTTTAGAACCTGTCTTTAGTAACTGTCCGAAGCGTTTCTTTCTAACCCAAGCCATTAAGCTGTTGCCAAATAACAATTAGAGTGCACACACAGAGGCAGACAGAGAGCTCAGATGCTTCTGGAAAACACGTTAACTCAGCTGAATGCTTTTTTGCCGTCGAGTGCTGCGCCCGATCTAATTTTTGAAGCTTTAGTCAGAGAACTAGCAGGCCCTCCTCCGCTTCCAGACAGTAATTTAAAAGGCCGGGACTAACAATAGATGATATCAGAGGCTGGTAGAGAGGACGAATACGTAGAAGAGGCCGCAGTTGATGAGGCTGCAGCATCAGGTTAGCGGGTGGAGCCCGGGGCGAAGTGCCTAATTGTGCAGACGAGGCTGAGCGTGGGCGATGAGACGGTATGAATAATTGATCAGCTGGATTTCCACCTCATTACTGCATGCGCCTTGGGAAGAGTCGGGGGCAGAATTGCTATGAGATGGGGGGAGAAATCGTGGCAATGCACCTCTCACTTCCTCTGCTTTCGCTCTCTCTCTCTGTCCCAGGCCTTTCTCTGCTAAGTCTTCCAACCCGGCAGCGGACTTGTACGCTTGGGCCGTGTAGAGCGTGATTCATGGACCCTGAGCAGAGTAATCCTGCTGACTACGAAGAAACGCACAAACAGGGGCGCCTATACTCGTGCTGGCACTAAAAATGGGAGATGGGCTTTGGGGAAGTTGGGGAGATGTAAGCATACTCCCGCGCTTTATTGAGGCCAGGTTCGCATGCTGGGGTTTCACTCTCTTCAAGTTGCTCCTCCAACTGGCTTAGGGGCTCATTTATATATAGGTTTATGACGATGCGAACAAGCGGGACGGCAGGTAGGTGCGTAGGGAAGACACGGTGAGGGAGCAATGCAAGGCAGGGATAAGCCAACATCCAAAGCTATATGGGCCGGAGCTGACTGTCTGCCTGCCTGCCTGCAGCCGAAGCTGTAACATCTACATCGTTCTCCCAGTACTCATCTCTAAATCAGCTAGCAGCAATCCAGGGTTGAATGTGCAATTCCCCCAGCACCAATCCTAGCTCTGCAGTGCACGTGTGTCTCCCCTTTGTTCGACTCCCCAATACCTCCTTTCCAAGCTTATTCAGCAGTTATCAAGCGAACTGTGACACTCCCACACATGATTCAGCAGGATATCAGTTCAAACTCGTCCCACAGCTCCCCCTGGAGTTACCTTTTTCGATTCAAGGAAGTGCGGCGCGCTCTCCAGCACACGATCCACGGAGCTCGGCTCCGAGAAAGTGACGAAACCAAATCCCCTGAAATAATGGGAAGTTATTAATAATTCGAGTAATTGAGAACAACACAGAAGTTGAGTTGCCAGTCTGCTTTGGAATGGCCGCGACATTGTCACACTATTTATTGACATTTTTTTCGTCTTATAAAGTTCAAAAGCATTCCTTCAGTGAAAGACACACGGAAAACTATTAATAGACGGCTGCAGATCGTGAAAGCTTTGGCGCGCGAGTTAACATCTCCCCACCCCCAGAACTGCTGCTGCCTTGTGTTTGTATGGCGCTCTCCCTCTGTCTTCCTCAGACGGCACAGTATAGCGCCCCAGCCTCGGTACACGCTTCATTTCTTCTTGCCTGCTAAACCCCGCGGACCGCCAGAGGCAGCGGCATTATCGACTAAGGGGAGATGTTGGATTATGGGTATGCCAGCACCTGGGATGCGGCGGAGGGGAGGTTCAGATATACACAGAGGGGTAAACAGGGAAGGGAAAGTCGGGGAGGAGGGATCCAGGAGGGTGGACGTCAGGGGGGCGAGGAGGCGATGCTCCCCCCTATAGCCCGATTTTCCCATAAATGCGCCGCCGGCCCCAAGCCCCAAGCTTCCCCTTCGGCCTTGCGGAATTGCTGGGGGGGAGAAAAGTAAAGGAGCGAAAGAGACGGGAGGCATCGCGGAGACAGGGAGGCAGCAGAGGGCCGCACATACCGATGCAGTCTTTACTGCACTCGCAAGCCTACAGTCCGCTCTTTATGCTGCATCTATTTCTAGTTCAGCAGAGCATCTGTAAGCCGATTTGCATGATGTTTACCTGGACCGTTTGGAGATGGGATCCTTCATGATCATGTACTCCTTGATCTCCCCGAATTTGGCGAAATACTGATGCAATACTTCTGAAAGAGAAAGAGCAGTGCTTTCTAGTGAACAGTGTAATTGATTGATTAACGAGGATTAGCAATGTATTTATTTATTGTTTCAAGTATATCGGGAACTGACCTGGCGCTGTAGTGGGACTGAGGCCACCAATGAACATTTTCCTGCAAATGAGTCGGGCATTTAGATCAGATCAGCTGAGACAAGTAAAAATAGAACTCAAATATAGAATTCAGAAATTTCAGAAATCTCATCGCAGCCCAAATCTGTTACAAGACGAGCTAGCTTAGCTAGCTAGGAACTGCTCGCAGCTCCTGCCCGATGCAGCGGGTTGCATACGTGTAGTTGTGTAAGTTAAGGCAAGCGGCCACATCGTCATTTCCTAGCTACAGTCAGTGGCAACATCATTTTAGTGTCATATTTTGATACAACATGCGCCAAGTGAACGAATTTGCAAACTTTGTGCACTAAAGAACAAAAATTATGCGAAAAAGAAAAGTTTTTTTATCGATGTACTAAAGATACATGTACGTGTATTTCAGTGAAAGTTATAAAGCTGTACTGCAAATGGCAAAAGCGAAGTAAATTACCCTTTACTAAAAATAATTGCTTGCACCGAAAAAACAGGGCTTACCCCGGATCATTCGATCCACTCCCATTGATAACTTCCTCTTCCGTATTCCCGTTTTGTGTGCTGTCCATAGTCATGATGAGCGAGTCGGCGATTGTAAATGCGAGGTGTAAAGGAAGTAATAAAGTCTAGAGTAAGTTAAAACTATTTGTCGAATCTTATAGAGGACCAAGGAAACTAATATTTTCTATCGAGAAGTGGGGACGGAAGATCGGAATAACATGAAGAAATTGCACGCACAGAAGCTCCTTACTGTCTTAAGACTAGCAGCAACTTTTCCGAATGACTGTGATTGGATAACAGCTGAGCAAATCACACACTTTAAAAAAATTAATATATTGGCTTAGAGATTAGTTTAAAAAATAGAATGCATAGCATAATACTGATTTACCAGCACTAATTACTTTCCTGCATTTTAAGAAGTTTCATTTGTACATATTTGTTAAAACACACTATTTTAAACGAACTTATTTTTCCAAAGAATCGAGTGCACTAGTTCAAGCCACGGATTCTCGAAACAAGCTGAAATTGAAATAAAGCAATTCAAAGTTGCAAAGATGGCTGATGGTATGATGCCACGGTTATTTATTTGAGTGTCTGTTTGCTACGTTAAATTTTTCGCGCATTTTTTGTTAGGCAGCTATGGCCGTCGACAATCCTATATTCTAACTAACTTTAAAAGTCAAAATACTGTAAAATACTAAAAGATTAGCTTTTAGTTTAGAATATTTTAAACATACCATCAGTGTTTTTACGCCATAGGTATGCCATAGAATTCTGCCTTTTAAATTGGGATCCTGTTTTTGGACCCCAGATACCAAATTATCAATTTTTGTGTTGTTGTGTTAGTTAGGCCTAGGCCTAGTGTTAACTGTTACTGTTAGGCACTGTTAGCCATGGCAATGGTAAACTTTTCAGTATTTTTCATCTGTTTCTAAAATTTCTTACCTGGGAGTGAATGCCCTGAAAAATGAAAGGATAGAAAAATTAAACTTTAAATTTGTGTTTGTAATTAACATGTAATAACATGTAAAATCCATCATTTATGCTAGGCCTATTTTGCCTAATTTATTGAAATAGAAAACCAGATAATTGCAATAGCATTGGCATTGGTATTAGAATTTGGATTTGGCATTAAGATTGTAGACCTTAGAATAGCCAAATGCCTAGCCATTGGCATCCAAGTTTTAACAAACAACTTAGTGCTAATAATAATATATCTAATTTTTAAACTAGGGGGGCCTATATTAAAGAATCATAAGCAATCCTTTAATAAAAGAATATTTTATTTTTTATTTTATTTTATTCTTTTTAGTCTTTTATTCAAGATAAGCAATCTTTAAGCATACTTTTACTTTCTTAATCCCATATTTAATTATTATCTTTCAAAATTATAGTTCCTATTTAGTTAGAAAATGAATAATTTAATAGGTTTAAAAAATAATTGTTAATGCCAATGATAAGTTAGGCCTATAACAAATAAATGGTCAACTATTAACTAATGAACTAGTAAATAATAGGTAGTTTTATAGATAAAAACCAATTAAAAACAATGGTTAAATAAATACCAAGGTGAAATTCATCCCAAAAAAGTAACGAGTATTACATGAAAAAAAAATTAAATGCACATCTAATATCAATGCATATATTGATATTAGAATTACCAGTATTACATTTAAATCCAACAATATATGCACTTTGCTTTTTTAGCAAAAAATCTATTATTCTAGGGCCTATGCACCTTTCTTGTTCAAAATATTTTTGTTTTATGCACTAGATATATGAAGTATACCCTAAAACAATTATAAGTAAGCAACTAACCATGGTTTCAATAGTGTACTAAGATAGGCCTAATTAAATGTTTTTGAAAGCTTAATAATAATAATAACTAAAGATATTAACTAGTCAAGATAGGATAATGTCTTATTTCAGGGCCTAGGTAAGATAAGAATATAAGCCATACCACTAGCAGTGTTGGGTGCTAGCCTAGCAGTAGCCAAAAAGCAAGTTTGACAAAATGTTAAGTCTAAGCCTATCCCTACTAGTAAGGTACTTACAATATTTTATTTCTAGTTGAGAGTTAAATATCTCTTACATTGGCTATAAGCAATAGGCTCATTCCATATAAGATGGACATTTTTGGAAAATAGAAAAAAGTCAATATTTTTGCTTGCCATTGCCTTATCAGCCAATTTTTTTACCAAATGTTTTTTATGTGTAATATCTACAATCTAAGAATAAATGAATGATAAAATGTTAGATTAGTATGCTATCAAGTGGCAAAAAGTCATTTTTGTAAAAATTTAGACATTTTTCTAAGCAAAAGACATCATTAAGTTTGTGTACCTTTTAAAAACAAATAGAAAGCTTTGGAAGGTTGAAACAAACTATAGATAAAAGTATAGTACTTGCATCATCAGATAAAAGTATTGGTGACCAAATAATCTATTATATTTTTAATATATTGGTACCTCAAAGTTACTGAATTGACAGAAAAAAATATGTTACAACCATAATGTTACGACCATAAGGCTGCCTTTTCTTTTGTATCTTTGTTGCCTTCTTGAGTTTATATATTCTACAAAAAGAGTATGATTACTAAAGATGTTCTTAGTCAAATTTTAAAAAATGTATTGCAAAATATCAAAAATAAAAATGTTATAAGACTTTTACCTTTTAGTTTCTATATGTCAAAAATCCTGTTGTTACGACCATAAGTGCCATTCAAGGTTTAATAGCATCTATACTAATGATGATATCTACATGAAACTCTATAAAAATATTTTTGACAAAATTATCTTTCATTTAAAATATTGGTTTAGTATATTCTATTATTATATTTCATTTTATAAGTAAAAATAGCCTGTCATGTTACAACCATGCTTATATGGAATGAGCCAATATGACTTAGCTCAAATAATATAGCCTACCAGATAGAGTTTCCAATGGTATAATAACTGCTGGGATCAAATAGGCTAATATAGCATTAGAATGCCACATAGGTAATTTGCTTGTAGCTAATGTTAAAGGTGGCATATAGCAAGCTATTGTGTATTATATCAACCTATTATTTAAGTAAATCTGTCAATGTCTAGAAAATAGCAGCCTTGATATTATTTAGCATATAGGGGACAATAGTTTTCTACATACTGACCACTAGGCCAACACTGGTTGCAATACTCATTAGCCAGTCTAGCTAGTGCTAGGCACCCTTCTAGGATAGCAAGGCGAGATTGTTGGTATAACCAAGCATATTGAGCCACTTCTCTAGTTGGCATCAATCCACATGTTGCTATAGCAAGAAATTATTGTTGTTAGAAGAGAAAGTAGGCCTAGTCTATAGCACCTAGTTAAATGGGTATCTCTAAGAAATTTGATAGGCTATCCAGTGTATAAGAGCTTAATTTATAAGTTTTTTATATCTGCTTTACATTGGCTAACCATTGACTAAGACTACCTATCTAATTAATAATAAGACTTTGCACCTATTTAGATTATAAAATTTTAGAGAAAATGTGCAAAAGCAAAGGATTACTAACCTTTATAGCATTGCCATTTGTTTATCTAATTTATATATATATTAGGCCCAATCAAATTATATATATAATAAATAACATATTAGTTTTTATCAAAGTGATGACAAACTATTGTCATTTTTTATAGGAAAAGCTTAATAAAATTGTAACATTCATAAGAAATTAAAATTAATGGCTTTTGTATTTTTAAAATTTAAACAAAAATGATAAGTTTTAATATAAATGTCATTGTAGAATGCAGAGCCAATTAAGAATTTTAAATTCTTAACTAACCTTTTATAAAAAAAGCTATTATGACATATCAACCTACTTTTTGCATTCTCAATTTAGACCCCAGATGCCAAATTGGTACCCTGTTTTTCCAAGCTATAACTCTTAAAATATTTATAAGGATTTTTTGTAAAGTATCAATGATTTTATAATTACTTGGTATTTTTATGATTTGAAGGTTTCTTTAACTTTTTAATATGTGAATAATCTGTAAACATAAAATCTATAGACTTTGTATTTTGTAGTTTCTGTGGGTTAAAAAGGCTCAACAAAGTAAATGTAAGATAGAGATGTTAATATTTTATTTGATGTTAAACTTTTTTCACTGATGCAAGCAAATGTCCTGAATTTGGTCATTGAAGGTCAAATAGCACTGCAATTCTAACACTTTTTCTAAACCCTTTTTCCTATGGACTATGTTTGATTAATAATAATAATCATTAATTACACTTGTCCCAATTGGGCCAGATGTGCAACTGACAGTTCAGCCACAGCTCTTTGCATGGCCCACCTGAAGGCTGCATACGGCTGTTCAGTCCAAGTACTGGGGGGTCGCCACATGCACCCTGAACTATCCCAGCTAATGCTGGCACCCATTTTACAGCTGAGTGAACTGAAGCAATGCAGAGTAAACTGTCTTGCTCTAGGACACTAATTGTTCCAATGGGATCGGGAATCGAACCCGCGACCTTCAAGTCGTCATGATGTTTGAAGATTATCAGTTCGAATACATCTTAGTTACCCTGTATATGTATATCTCACCCAGGTCTCAACTCTCTAACTGCCCTGTTGGCATTCCAGCTAGCAACAATGCTCACCCGCGCCTGTTGGCGGCTGGCTTGTCGCAGCTTCTCTGCTTCATCAGCTAGTGCGGCGTTCGCCGAGCTGCCCGAGACGCACCGGATGCTGCAGCGGACCTGTCGCGATTTTGTCGACGCCGAGGTGGCCCCGGTGGCAGCGGCGATTGACAGGGAGCACCGGTACCCGGCCGAGCTGGTGAAGCGGCTCGGCGAGCTCGGCCTCATGTGCGTCGACGTGCCAGAATCCGAGGGCGGCACCGGCCTGGATTACCTGGCCTACGCGGTCGCCATGGAGGAGGTGTCCCGCGGCTGCGCCACCCTTGGCGTAGTCATGAGCGTCAACAATTCGCTGTACTCGGGCCCGGTGGCCAGGTGGGGCACCGACAAGCAGAAGGCGGATTACCTGCGCCCGTATCTGGACGGCAGCAAAGTTGGCTGCTTCGCCTTGAGCGAACCCGGAAACGGGTCTGACGCTGGGGCCGCCAGCACCACGGCCAAGCGACAGGGCGACTGGTGGGTTTGGGGGTTGGTTGTGGTTGTACGGAAATAAAACCCACTCTCAACCGGAAATAAGTACCCACTCTTAACCGGAAGTAAATACCCACTCTCAACCGGAAGTAAACACCCACTCTCACCCAGAAATAAACACCCACCCTCAACCGGAAATAAATACCCACTCTCACCCAGAAATAAACACCCACCCTCAACCGGAAATAAACACCCACTCTCAACCGGAAGTAAACACCCACTCTCACCCAGAAATAAACACCCACCCTCAACCGGAAATAAATACCCACTCTCACCCAGAAATAAACACCCACTCTCAACTGAAAGTAAACACCCACTCTCAGCCGGAAGTAAACAACCACTCTCAGCGGGAAGTAAACACCCACTCTCAGCCGGAAATAAAGTACAATATATAACAGTTGCATTGGACTAAAGCAACAATATGTGCTTCAACCCATCATCATCATCCCGATTCCCATTCAGCTACGTGCTCAGCGGCGCCAAAGCCTGGATAACAAACGCCGCTGAGGCCGGCGCCTGTGTGCTGTTCGCCACCACCGACCGAGCCCAGCGGCACCGCGGCATCAGCGCTTTCTTGCTGCCAATGAACGCCAAAGGCGTCAGCCTGGGCACCCCGGAGAGCAAGCTGGGCATTCGCGGCTCCTCCACCTGCACCATTCACTTGGACGAGGTGGCCCTGCCGGCTAGCGACTGCATGCTTGGCGAGCCCGGGCAGGGATTCAAGATCGCCATGGCAACGCTGGACGCTGGCCGGATTGGCATCGCTGCTCAGGCTCTCGGGATTGGCCAGGTGCGACATTCCACACTGTCTGTGCCCTGTCTCTTACCGTCTCTCCCTGCCCCTCTCCCCGCCTCTCCCTCGCCTCTCCTGCCTCCCCGTCTCTCCCCCACCTTGCCTCCGCCTCTCTCTCGCCTCCCCGCTGGCCTCCCCCGCCTCTCCCGGCCTCGCCCGCCTCTCCCCGGCCTCCCTCAGTCTCCGCCTCCCCGCCTCTCCCCGCCTCCACCTCTACCCCGCCTCTCGCCTCCTCCATCTCTCACCGCCTCCACCTCTACCCCGCCTCTCGCCTCCTCCATCTCTCACCGCCTCCCCCTTCTCTCCCCGCCTCTCCTCTCTTCTCCCATCCCTCCAGCTTCTCTCCCCGCCTCTGCTCTCTTCTCCCATCCCTCCAGCTTCTCTCCCCGCCTCTCCTCTCTTCTCCCATCCCTCCAGCTTCTCTCCCCGCCTCTACTCTCTTCTCCCATCCTTCCAGCTTCTCTCCCCGCCTCTACTCTCTTCTCCCATCCCTCCAGCTTCTCTCCCCGCCTCTCCTCTCTTCTCCCATCCCTCCAGCTTCTCTCCCCGCCTCTCCTCTCTTCTCCCATCCCTCCAGCTTCTCTCCCCGCCTCTACTCTCTTCTCCCATCCCTCCAGCTTCTCTCCCCGCCTCTACTCTCTTCTCCCATCCTTCCAGCTTCTCTTCCCGCCTCTACTCTCTTCTCCCATCCTTCCAGCTTCTCTTCCCGCCTCTACTCTCTTTCCCATCCCTCCAGCTTCTCTCCCCCGCCTCTACTCTCTTTCCCATCCCTCCAGCTTCTCTCCCCCGCCTCTACTCGCCTCTCCCCGCCTCCGTCTCCACCGCCATCTCTCCATCTCTCCCCGCCTCACTCCTCTCCCAAATTTCCCAAATTTGCTGATTCCTAGAATGCAAAGGTAATTTTAACTGCTGTTTCACTCAGGCAGCATTAGAATGCGCCACCAGCTACGCCCGCCAGCGCCAGGCATTTGGCGCCCCAATCGCGCGCCTACAAGCTGTGCAATTCAAGCTGGCCGACATGCACACTCGGCTGCACTCGGCCCGTCTGCTCACCTGGCACGCGGCCGGATTAAAAGACAGCGGCCGGGCGTTCACTAAAGAGGCCGCCATGGCCAAACTGACCGCCTCGGAGGCGGCCACCTTCTGCGCGCATCAGGCTATCCAGGTTGGTGAAACCCACCGTTTGCAATCTGGTTTGCGCTTTGCTAAATGTGTTGTTAAGTAAACCAGACGGTTCAACCATCTAGATTTTTACATAGTCTAGTCTCTCCGATCACTTTTCCTCATTCCTTGACCCACTAGTCATCCTGACCCTGATCCACTTAGTCATCCCTGACCGAATTTTAGTCATCCCTGACCGAATTTTAGTCATCCCTGACCGAGTTTTAGTCATCCCTGACCGAGTTTTAGTCATCCCTGACCGAGTTTTAGTCATCCCTGACCGAATTTTAGTCATCCCTGACACACCCACTTTACTTATCCCTGTCCCCGACCCACTGTTTTTCATCCCTGATCCAGACCCACTTTAGTTATCCCTGATTCTGACCAACGGTTAGCCATCCCTTACACTGACCCACTGAGTCATCCTTGATCCTGACCCACTTTTAGTCATCCCTGACCCACTCTAGTCAACTCTGACACACTCTAGTCAACCCTGACACACTAGTCAACCCTGACCCACACTAGTCAACCCTGACTCACTCTAGTCAACCCTGACCCACTCTAGTCAACCCTGACCCACTCTAGTCGTCCATGGCCCTGACCCACTTTAGTAATCACTGACTCACATCTCTGATAGTATGCCATACTGACTCCTGTCAGTAAGGGGCATAAAATGCCAATTATTCAAGCTAAGCAGCAATCCCGCATGCAACCTGGCAGGTGCTTGGCGGTATGGGCTACGTGACGGAGATGCCGGCTGAGCGGCACTACAGAGACGCCCGCATCACGGAAATCTACGAAGGCACCAGCGAAATCCAACGGCTGGTCATTGCTAATGAGCTGCTTAAGCAGCAGGCTTAGTAGATTCTATTTGCGATTTACTGTTTCATTAGAATATCAATGGGAGAAAATTGTAGTTATGATAAAAATCAATTGTTTTAATTGACAAAAATATTTTCCACAATGTCCTAATTTGGTTTCTGCTTTAAATTTTTGAGATAATTTGTTTGAATACGGTTTTAATTGCTTAATAGTTGTTTGTTTAAAATGATTTTTACGAGCAAGAAATATAAATTTCATCGTTTGATTTTTATCTGGTAGTTAGTAATTTGGCTTTATCTTGCAAGGCTTGCAAAATTTCTTTTATTCAGCTGCATGTGCTTATATTTTTTAACTCTAAGTGTATATATATAATATATAGATCCCCAGGCTGGACTAATGCCTCCTTCCCATCCTATGCCTCCCTCCCATCCTATGCTACCCTCTCAGATCCTATGCCACCCTCCCATCCTATGCCTCCTTCCCATCCTATGCCTCCTTCCCATCCTATGCCTCCTTCCCATCCTATGCCGCCCTCCCATCCTATGCTACCCTCTCAGATCCTATGCCACCCTCCCATCCTATGCCACCTTCCCATCCTATGCCTCCTTCCCATCCTATGCCGCCCTCCCATCCTATGCTACCCTCTCAGATCCTATGCCACCCTCCCATCCTATGCCACCTTCCCATCCTATGCCGCCTTCCCATCCTATGCCTCCTTCCCATCCTATGCCACCTTCCCATCCTATGCCTCCTTCCCATCCTATGCCGCCCTCCCATCCTATGCTACCCTCTCAGATCCTATGCCACCCTCCCATCCTATGCCACCTTCCCATCCTATGCCGCCTTCCCATCCTATGCCTCCTTCCCATCCTATGCCGCCTTCCCATCCTATGCCTCCTTCCCATCCTATGCCACCTTCCCATCCTATGCCACCTTCCCATCCTATGCCACCTTCCCATCCTATGCCTCCTTCCCATCCTATGCCTCCTTCCCATCCTATGCCGCCCTCCCATCCTATGCCTCCTTCCCATCCTATGCCACCTTCCCATCCTATGCCACCTTCCCATCCTATGCCACCCTCCCATCCTATGCCACCTTCCCATCCTATGCCACCTTCCCATCCTATGCCTCCTTCCCATCCTATGCCACCTTCCCATCCTATGCCACCTTCCCATCCTATGCCTCCTTCCCATCCTATGCCGCCTTCCCATCCTATGCCTCCTTCCCATCCTATGCCACCTTCCCATCCTATGCCTCCTTTCCATCCTATGCCGCCCTCCCATCCTATGCTACCCTCTCAGATCCTATGCCACCCTCCCATCCTATGCCACCTTCCCATCCTATGCCGCCTTCCCATCCTATGCCTCCTTCCCATCCTATGCCTCCTTCCCATCCTATGCCTCCTTCCCATCCTATGCCACCTTCCCATCCTATGCCACCTTCCCATCCTATGCCACCTTCCCATCCTATGCCTCCTTCCCATCCTATGCCTCCTTCCCATCCTATGCCGCCCTCCCATCCTATGCCTCCTTCCCATCCTATGCCGCCCTCCCATCCTATGCTACCCTCTCAGATCCTATGCCACCCTCCCATCCTATGCCACCTTCCCATCCTATGCCGCCTTCCCATCCTATGCCTCCTTCCCATCCTATGCCGCCTTCCCATCCTATGCCTCCTTCCCATCCTATGCCTCCTTCCCATCCTATGCCGCCCTCCCATCCTATGCCTCCTTCCCATCCTATGCCGCCCTCCCATCCTATGCTACCCTCTCAGATCCTATGCCACCCTCCCATCCTATGCCACCTTCCCATCCTATGCCGCCTTCCCATCCTATGCCTCCTTCCCATCCTATGCCGCCTTCCCATCCTATGCCTCCTTCCCATCCTATGCCACCTTCCCATCCTATGCCACCTTCCCATCCTATGCCACCTTCCCATCCTATGCCTCCTTCCCATCCTATGCCTCCTTCCCATCCTATGCCGCCCTCCCATCCTATGCCTCCTTCCCATCCTATGCCACCTTCCCATCCTATGCCACCTTCCCATCCTATGCCACCCTCCCATCCTATGCCACCTTCCCATCCTATGCCACCTTCCCATCCTATGCCTCCTTCCCATCCTATGCCACCTTCCCATCCTATGCCACCTTCCCATCCTATGCCTCCTTCCCATCCTATGCCGCCTTCCCATCCTATGCCTCCTTCCCATCCTATGCCACCTTCCCATCCTATGCCTCCTTCCCATCCTATGCCGCCCTCCCATCCTATGCTACCCTCTCAGATCCTATGCCACCCTCCCATCCTATGCCACCTTCCCATCCTATGCCGCCTTCCCATCCTATGCCTCCTTCCCATCCTATGCCGCCTTCCCATCCTATGCCACCTTCCCATCCTATGCCACCTTCCCATCCTATGCCACCTTCCCATCCTATGCCACCTTCCCATCCTATGCCTCCTTCCCATCCTATGCCTCCTTCCCATCCTATGCCGCCCTCCCATCCTATGCCTCCTTCCCATCCTATGCCACCTTCCCATCCTATGCCACCTTCCCATCCTATGCCACCCTCCCATCCTATGCCACCTTCCCATCCTATGCCACCTTCCCATCCTATGCCTCCTTCCCATCCTATGCCACCTTCCCATCCTATGCCACCTTCCCATCCTATGCCTCCTTCCCATCCTATGCCTCCTTCCCATCCTATGCCACCTTCCCATCCTATGCCTCCTTCCCATCCTATGCCACCTTCCCATCCTATGCCGCCCTCCCATCCTATGCCACCCTCCCAAATTCTATGCCGCCCTCCCATCCTATGCCACCCTCCCAAATTCTATGCCACCCTCCCATCCTATGCCACCCTCCCATCCTATGCCACCCTCTCAGATCCTATGCCACCCTCCCATCCTATGCCACCCTCCCATCCTATGCCACCCTCCCATCCTATGCCACCCTCTCAGATCCTATGCCAACCTCTCAGATCCTATGCCAACCTCTCAGATCCTATGCCACCCTCCCATCCTATGCCACCCTCCCATCCTATGCCGCCCTCCCATCCTATGCCACCCTCCCAAATTCTATGCCACTCTCCCATCCTATGCCACCCTCTCAGATCCTATGCCACCCTCCCAAATTCTATGCCACCCTCCCATCCTATGCCAACCCTCTCAGATCCTATGCCACCCTTTCAGATCCTATGCCACCCTCCCATCCTATGCCAACCCTCTCAGATCCTATGCCACCCTCTCAGATCCAATGCCACCCTCTCAGATCCTATGCCATCCTCTCAGATCCTATGCCATCCTCTCAGATCCTATGCCACCCTCTCAGATCCATGCAAATCCTACCAGATCCTATGCCAACCCTCTGAGATCCTATGCCACCCTCCCATCCTATGCCAACCCTCTCAGATCCTATGCCACCCTCTCAGATCCTATGCCAACCCTACCAGATCCTATGGCACCCTCTCAGATCCTCTGCCACCCTCCCATCCTATGCCAACCCTCTCAGATCCTATGCCACCCTCTCAGATCCTATGCCACCCTCTCAGATCCTACGCCACCCTCTCAGATCCTATGCCACCCTCTCAGATCCTATGCCACCCTCTCAGATCCTATGCCACCGTCCCAGATCCTATGCCAACCCTACCAGATCCATGCAAATCCTACCAGATCCTATGCCAACCCTCTCAGATCCTATGCCACCCTCTCATCCTATGCCACCCTCTCAGATCCTATGCCACCCTCTCAGATCCTATGCCACCGTCCCAGATCCTATGCCACCGTCCCAGATCCTATGCCAACCTCCCAGATCCTCTGCCAACCCTCCCGTCCCAGATCCTATGCCAACCTCCCAGATCCTCTGCCAACCCTCCCATCCCAGATCCTATGCCAACCTCCCAGATCCTCTGCCAACCCTCCCGTCCCAGATCCTATGCCACTCTCTCAGATCCTACGCCACCCTCTCAGATCCTATGCCACCGTCCCAGATCCTATGCCACCGTCCCAGATCCTATGCCACCGTCCCAGATCCTATGCCACCGTCCCAGATCCTATGCCACCGCCCCAGATCCTATGCCACCGTCCCAGATCCTATGCCAACCTCCCGGATCCTCTGCCAACCCTCCCGTCCCAGATCCTATGCCACTCTCTCAGATCCTACGCCACCCTCTCAGATCCTATGCCACCCTCTCAGATCCTATGGCACCCTCTCAGATCCTATGCCACCCTCCCATCCTATGCCAACCCTCTCAGGTCCTATGCCACCCTCTCAGATCCTATGCCACCGTCCCAGATCCTATGCCACCGTCCCAGATCCTATGCCTCCTTCCCATCCTATGCCACCTTCCCATCCTATGCCACCTTCCCATCCTATGCCACCTTCCCATCCTATGCCTCCTTCCCATCCTATGCCTCCTTCCCATCCTATGCCGCCCTCCCATCCTATGCCTCCTTCCCATCCTATGCCACCTTCCCATCCTATGCCACCTTCCCATCCTATGCCACCCTCCCATCCTATGCCACCTTCCCATCCTATGCCACCTTCCCATCCTATGCCTCCTTCCCATCCTATGCCACCTTCCCATCCTATGCCACCTTCCCATCCTATGCCTCCTTCCCATCCTATGCCTCCTTCCCATCCTATGCCACCTTCCCATCCTATGCCTCCTTCCCATCCTATGCCACCTTCCCATCCTATGCCGCCCTCCCATCCTATGCCACCCTCCCAAATTCTATGCCGCCTTCCCATCCTATGCCACCCTCCCAAATTCTATGCCACCCTCCCATCCTATGCCACCCTCCCATCCTATGCCACCCTCTCAGATCCTATGCCACCCTCCCATCCTATGCCACCCTCCCATCCTATGCCACCCTCCCATCCTATGCCACCCTCTCAGATCCTATGCCAACCTCTCAGATCCTATGCCAACCTCTCAGATCCTATGCCACCCTCCCATCCTATGCCACCCTCCCATCCTATGCCGCCCTCCCATCCTATGCCACCCTCCCAAATTCTATGCCACTCTCCCATCCTATGCCACCCTCTCAGATCCTATGCCACCCTCCCAAATTCTATGCCACCCTCCCATCCTATGCCAACCCTCTCAGATCCTATGCCACCCTTTCAGATCCTATGCCACCCTCCCATCCTATGCCAACCCTCTCAGATCCTATGCCACCCTCTCAGATCCAATGCCACCCTCTCAGATCCTATGCCATCCTCTCAGATCCTATGCCATCCTCTCAGATCCTATGCCACCCTCTCAGATCCATGCAAATCCTACCAGATCCTATGCCAACCCTCTGAGATCCTATGCCACCCTCCCATCCTATGCCAACCCTCTCAGATCCTATGCCACCCTCTCAGATCCTATGCCAACCCTACCAGATCCTATGGCACCCTCTCAGATCCTCTGCCACCCTCCCATCCTATGCCAACCCTCTCAGATCCTATGCCACCCTCTCAGATCCTATGCCACCCTCTCAGATCCTACGCCACCCTCTCAGATCCTATGCCACCCTCTCAGATCCTATGCCACCCTCTCAGATCCTATGCCACCGTCCCAGATCCTATGCCAACCCTACCAGATCCATGCAAATCCTACCAGATCCTATGCCAACCCTCTCAGATCCTATGCCACCCTCCCATCCTATGCCACCCTCTCAGATCCTATGCCACCCTCTCAGATCCTATGCCACCGTCCCAGATCCTATGCCACCGTCCCAGATCCTATGCCAACCTCCCAGATCCTCTGCCAACCCTCCCGTCCCAGATCCTATGCCAACCTCCCAGATCCTCTGCCAACCCTCCCATCCCAGATCCTATGCCAACCTCCCAGATCCTCTGCCAACCCTCCCGTCCCAGATCCTATGCCACTCTCTCAGATCCTACGCCACCCTCTCAGATCCTATGCCACCGTCCCAGATCCTATGCCACCGTCCCAGATCCTATGCCACCGTCCCAGATCCTATGCCACCGTCCCAGATCCTATGCCACCGCCCCAGATCCTATGCCACCGTCCCAGATCCTATGCCAACCTCCCGGATCCTCTGCCAACCCTCCCGTCCCAGATCCTATGCCACTCTCTCAGATCCTACGCCACCCTCTCAGATCCTATGCCACCCTCTCAGATCCTATGGCACCCTCTCAGATCCTATGCCACCCTCCCATCCTATGCCAACCCTCTCAGGTCCTATGCCACCCTCTCAGATCCTATGCCACCGTCCCAGATCCTATGCCACCGTCCCAGATCCTATGCCACCGTCCCAGATCCTATGCCACCGTCCCAGATCCTATGCCACCGTCCCAGATCCTATGCCACCGTCCCAGATCCTATGCCAACCTCCCGGATCCTCTGCCAACCCTCCCGTCCCAGATCCTATGCCACTCTCTCAGATCCTACGCCACCCTCTCAGATCCTATGCCACCCTCTCAGATCCTATGGCACCCTCTCAGATCCTATGCCACCCTCCCATCCTATGCCAACCCTCTCAGGTCCTATGCCACCCTCTCAGATCCTATGCCACCCTCTCAGATCCTATGGCACCCTCTCAGATCCTATGCCACCCTCTCAGATCCTATGCCACCCTCTCAGATCCTATGGCACCCTCTCAGATCCTATGCCACCGTCCCAGATCCTATGCCACCGTCCCAGATCCTATGCCACCGTCCCAGATCCTATGCCACCGTCCCAGATCCTTTGCCAACCTCCCAGATCCTATGCCACCGTCCCAGATCCTATGCCACCGTCCCAGATCCTATGCCAACCTCCCAGATCCTCTGCCAACCCTCCCAGATCGTATGCCACCCTCGTAAACTTAAAGTTTCTATGCCGAATTCTCAGATTCCATTCAGTTGGCTACTCTCATGCCGCATCTACTACTACAGAGTAGTAAATACCACCCTGCTTGTTCCGCAGCTCCGAACGCGGCCCAGATGACAGTCCGCTTAGAAGAAGCCGAGCTGGTTTTACCCTACGAGCTCGAGCGGCCCGACAAGCGCCGTTCCATTCGGCTCACCCGGCTTGATCAGGCCGAGGGCGTGCTGGAGTTCGACTTGGTGCACGCGGAGACCGCGCTAGCCAACGCCATCCGGCGCATCCTGCTTGCCGAGGTGCCCACAGTGGCCGTGGAGAAGGTGCTGCTGTATCAGAACACGTCCGTCATACCCGACGAAGTGCTCTGCCAGCGTCTCGGACTGGTGCCGTTGCGCGTCGATCCGCGCCTGTTTCGCGACTGCCCGGACTTGCGCCCGACTGAAGACGTCGAATCATTAGATCCGCGCTGCGTTCTCGTCTTCGATTTGGACGTCGAATGTCGGAAACGCGACGACGGCAGTCTGGAGCACGACAGGGTGTACTCTAGCGACTTCCGCTGGGTGCCGATCGGCGATCAGAAGTCGCTACTCGCCGGCGGCAGGTCCCGTGGCGGCCCGGCGCCAGTCCTGCCGAACATCCTGCTGGCCCGCCTGGGCCCCGGGGCGCGCATCCACGCCCGGATGCTGTGCGTGCGCGGCATCGGCCAGGATCACGCCAAGTTCATGCCGGTGGCCACAGCGTTCTACCGGCTATTGAGCGACATCCGTCTCGTGCGGGAGGTCGGCGGCGAGCTGGCCGAGAGGCTGCGGGCCTGCTTCCAGCCTGGCGTCATCAGCTTGACGGAGGCCGGTCTGGCCACGGTGGCGGATCCTCGTCGGGATGTCACCTGCAGCCGGGAGGCGCTGCGCGATCCGGAGTTGCGCGAATGCGTAGAACTGGGACTGGTCAGGGACCACTTCCTGTTCACCGTGGAGTCAACCGGCTGCCTGCCGCCGGAGGAACTGGTGCGCGAGTCTATTAAAGTGCTCATGCTAAAGTGTCGCAAATTTCTGCGACTGCTTGGCCAGGAATGAGCAATTAGGCCCTCCACTGTACCCAAATAGACTGAAGGCAGTGAAATAAAAATTTGACATCTGCATTTTTACAATATCTTCGCCGATTTTTTCGTGCGTCGAATCTGATCTTCATAAATAAAATCTCTTGTAGTCTTGTTTAATTATTAATATTTACTTAGTTTCCAGGTTAACTGCAGTCTAAATAGTTAAAAAGTGTACCTTCGTAGCATTCGAACTCGAAGCAAGGTAGGGACGTAGCCTAAACGCTTTTAATTCCCTTGATTCAGTGTTTCGGCTTGTGACGCTTATTAGCTTTGATACGGAGCACTTAGGTTTGAGTCATTGTTAAGCTTAAGCAAGCAAAAATGTGAGTATAGGTTCTTATAGAAGTTGACCAGCCTAAATTTCACTTTCGCGAGGTGTTGTCTTGGATTTTACTCATCTGGCGTCAGATGCTTTTGACTCACTGGATCAAGTTAAAGTTACGGAAGTCTTTTCCTGCGCGTCTTTAGAGCCAATTTTATGGAATTCCAAATGCGGATCAAATGAGAGCAATCCTTGCAGAAGTCCTATTGCCTGTAGGATCAATGAAAGCAATCCTTGCAGAAGTCCTATTGCCTGTAGGATTAATCGGAGCCTTCCTTACAGAAGTCCTATTGCCTGTAGGATCAATGAGAGCAATCCTTGCAGAAGTCCTATTGCCTGTAGGATTAATCGGAGCCTTCCTTACAGAAGTCCTATTGCCTGTAGGATCAATGAGAGCAATCCTTGCAGAAGTCCTATTGCCTGTAGGATCAATGAAAGCAATCCTTGCAGAGGTCCTATTGCCTGTAGGATCAATGAGAGCAATCCTTGCAGAAGTCCTATTGCCTGTAGGATCAATGAGAGCAATCCTTGCAGAAGTCCTATTGCCTGTAGGATCAATGAGAGCAATCCTTGCAGAAGTCCTATTGCCTGTAGGATCAATAAGAACAGTCTTGTGGAAGTTCAGCAATCAGTGAAACTAGTCTTGGTATTTCTATCACCTTCGTGATTAGAAGATGCAGAGTCATAATTGAACAGCAGCAATAAGATAGCAACAACTGCATAATCAATCTTGACAAAAAAGAGACTGTTTAGAACTCATAGACTGAATTTTCCAAGCTAAAACGCCCGCTTGGTGAAAGCACAGATTCAAGAAGGCTTCAAGCGCATGATTGGCCGAACTTGTGCAAGCCAATTGGACGAAAAAAGGACGACTTGCGCAATATCCTAGCAGTATAAGACACGACTCATTCGTATAATCCTGGATTATCCGCAACTAAAGATAAACACCCTATAAGTCCAGTCGAAATCTAAATCTCGAACACCGGAAGAGCAGCTCCACAATGTCTTCGTCACTGTTTCTGATTACCTCGCTGATCATTGCAACTGCAATTGTCTGCCGTTCGCCTGGCCTAGCCGCTAGTAACGCTGATGACGATAGCACTGAGGCTGGCCAGCTGCTGCCGTTTGAACATTTCCCGGATCTGGACCCGTGGCAGCGTTGCCTGTTCGTCTGCCGTCGTTGCTACTCAAATAGTGAGCCGCGTCTGCACTGCGTGAACAATATTTGTTTGGACCGGATTTACCTGCGCAGGCTTCCCGTGTCTGTAGCTGCCTTGGCAGACTGTCCGGAGTTTCGTCACGTATATCAGTGACTATAAAGAATGTAACGGATAACCATGCACTCTTGCGAACTGTCTGTTTTGAGAAATAAAATACAGACTTTTACGTCAGTTGAACTATTGTACCTGGGCTTTTATTTAAGTTCATGTCACATCACTTATAAAAGGGTAAAAACACTTATAAAAAAGGGTAAAAAATCTTTAAATTTATGAACTGCCTGTAAGATAAGACGGCAGAATCGTCTGTTTTTTGGGGAAGAAAAGCAACAAAATGCTTTTATTCAAAATATACGCTCGCACACAAATGGCAAACTTCTTAAATCAATGTTTTGATTTGACACGGAAGGAGGAGCATCGTGGAATCTCGCTCATGTCCTGTACCGCGAAGCTGTTCAACCGGGTGCTATTAGCACGGTTACAGCCCGTGCTGGACTCGTTCCTGCGGTACGAGCAGAACGGGTTCCGCCCCCATCGCGGTACGGTGACGCAGATCCTGGCCCTCCGCCGCATCATCGAGGAGGCGCGCATCCACCAGTCAAGCCTTATCGTCATCTTTGTTGACTTCCTCAAGGCCTTCGACTCGGTGGCGCGCGGCGCGCTGCCTCACGTGCTCCGTGCCTACAACGTACCGCAGCAGCTGATCTCCGCCATCATGGCGCTGTATCAGGACACCACCGCCGCGGTAGCGACGCCAGACGGACCGTCGGACCTGTTTAGCACGACCTCCGGAGTGCTACAGGGTGACACTCTGGCGCCCTTTCTCTTCGTGCTGGTGATGGACTGGGTGCTCAGGACCGGCCTGCCGACATCAGAGGACGGCTTTCTGCTGCAAAGGCGCACCAGTAGACGGCACCCGGAGAAGAAACTGTCTGTCCTTGGCTACGCGGACGACCTCGCCCTGCTGTCTTCCACGGCCGAAGGCGCCCAACGTCTGCTGGACGGCCTGACTGCGGCGGCGGCGAGGGTCGGTCTCGTCATCAACGCCAGGAAGACCGAGGTGCTGACGGTGCCGCATGATCTACCCGCCGAGATTCGACTTCGAGACGGCGACGGCCCCGGGACGGCGATCCCGAAGTGCCTTCAGTTCGTCTACCTCGGCGGACTGGTGCCGGACGTCGGTGACGACCTAGCGAGACGGCGCGGCAAGGCCTGGGCTGCCTTCCGATCTGTGCGGGCGGTGCTGCTCTCCGAGGCCCTGTCCGACGGCGCCAGGTCCCAGCTGTTCCAGGCGGTTGTTGAGACCGCCCTGCTGTACAATGCTGAGACCTGGACGCTGACCGGGGCGCTTGAGGCGCAGCTCGACGCGGCGCATGCGGCCCTAGTCCGCGCCGCTTTCGGCGCCCGCCGCGGCCCTGGCAGCGAGACAACCGAGTCCCTGTACAAACGCACAGGCCTGACGCGGCCTTCTGCCCTGCTGAGTCAGCGGCGCCTGCGGCTTGCCGGACATGTCATCCGGGCCGGAGCCTACTGCCCAGAGCCGCTGCAGGACGTCCTGCTGTGGACCCCGCAGGGACCGCGCAGGCGTGGTCAGGGACGATCAGCCCGCTACGTCGACCGCCTTTTTGAAGATGCGCGAGCACCCAGCCAGACGGCCGGTGTGAAGCACATTAGAGACCTGGCTCTGAAACGCGCGATTTGACGCTCCCCCCTCTTGGCCACTCCCGTGGCTGGCGTGGGGCGTAACTATTATTATTATTATTATTATTATTTTTGTTGCGTTAAAAAGCAATTTCTTATTGTCGTCTTGTCTCATCCGAGCTCCGAGCTTGTCTCATCTTAGCTCGAATTGTACTTGAGCAACTAATACTCGACTTCGGTAGCAATCTTGCATTGAGCAGTTCCTTATAGCGAAGTATTCATAGCTTCGAACTTGCGCGTGCTCAAACAGAAGGCGCTGAAGGCATTGAAAGATTGATTTCAAGTCGCTTCTTTAATATCTAATGAATCACGGCTTGATTTTGATTAAAAAGTCTATCATTTTGCTCATGAAAGTTGACATCTGTCGCCGAAGGCTTGATGAAAACAGCTGAGGAGCCGTCGGTGATGCGTGATTCTATATTATTTTTTTCTGCTGACTAACAGAGCTGTTTTCCTTGTGATGGACAAGAAGCAATCCCTAATATAGAAAAGAGTAATGGAGATTCCCCTGTCTTCTGTGACTTTCGGCTGTCACTATCCGGCGCGTCCTGTTCCGCAATCGTGCCAATTCTCTTCCGCTGCGGCCTTCCGATTCTGCTGCTCCCGGCTTTGGCTTTGTCTTCCGGGTTTTCCGCTTCTGTGGCCCCGAAAATATGAAAACATATTTTCAGCCATTTGCTCGCCGAGAAAAAAACATTTCTTGTTTATCTGTGATCCTTATTTACCGCGACGTCTTCCATTGCCTATCCGATACTGTACTTAAATTATGCTGAACTTGGGATCAGTCCGCCCGTTTACTCGTATTGGCATCACAAATCGATGCAGTGCGGCTTTTTCTATCTTTCTCGGTGATGCAAATATTATAGAAACTGATAATTGTAAAACAAGTCCGATGTACCTTATTGTTCCTTTTAGGCAAAATAGCACACTTAAGTAGATAACAGTTGCTTAAATTGTTATTTTTCCAACGCGCTTCGGCCCGTTATAGGTTATTGTCAGGTTCAACAGTGTGTTAGTGAAGTCTATGGTTTATGAAGTCTATGGTTTGTGAAGTCTATGGTTTGTGAAGTCTATGGTTTGTGAAGTCAATGGTTTGTGAAAACTATGGTTTGTGAAGTCTATGGTTTGTGAAAACTATGGTTTGTGAAGTCTATAGTTTGTGAAGTCTATGGTTTGTGAAGTCAATGGTTTGTGAAAACTATGGTTTGTGAAGTCAATGGTTTGTGAAAACTATGGTTTGTGAAGTTCTATGGTTTATGAAATCTATGGTTTGTGAAGTCTATGGTTTGTGAAAACTATGGTTTGTGAAGTCTATAGTTTGTGAAGTCTATGGTTTGTGAAGTCAATGGTTTGTGAAAACTATGGTTTGTGAAGTTCTATGGTTTATGAAGTCTATGGTTTGTGAAGTCTATGGTTTGTGAAGTCTATGGTTTATGAAGTCTATGGTTTTGTGAAGTCATGGTTTGTGAAGTCTTGTGAAGTCTTTGTGAAGCCTTCACTGAGCATATGGCCTGTCCGCAGCACTGTGAATTAGCTGGACTATATACTCCAGGTTTTCTAATGAAGGCAGGGACCATTTAGTACAATCTGCCCCTGGAATGCCATTTTTACTGTACAAACTGTATACAATTGTGTGCCCATGAACTACATTATTGACCCTGACAATGACACATGACAGACAGAAACGCGTTGAAAAAAAACGATGTTGATTTTCTTCTTTATACTAGCGCAGAATATGTAGCACAGTAATCCACCTTCAGATAGAAACGACCAAAAATTTGCTTTTTTCTGTTGTAAGAAGTTTTAACTTGGCAGCCGTGACTGTCAAAAACATGCAGTAGATTTGCTATACATCTACAAGGTGAAGAACGGTAAAGTCTTTCCGAAGAACAAAAAAGTTTTTGCTTTTTTCTGGCCTTCCGCTGGCGTCTGCGTTCGTAGAATTCGATTGAAGCTAACATTTAGCAATTGTCTTCTTTCTGCTACTCTCCCCCCAGCAATGCTGAAAGAGCTCAGCTACTCGGAGTCTTTCGCCCCTGAGTACTCCAGCCTGACTCGAGCTGCGCACCTCATGCTGCACAGCCGGCTGCCGGAGCGCCAGGTGTTCGGCACGCCCAGCCAGCACGCCGTCCTCATGGGCCTCCGCTTCGACGGCTGCCTCGGCTTCATCGGCGGCCTCATCGACGCCGATGACGCCAGCGTGGAGGCTGGCCTGGCCAGAGAGATTCGCGAAGAGATTGGCGCCGAGCTGGCGCCAACCAAAGAGCACTTTCTGTGCGCCCACGTCAACCTGGACAGTGGCATTGTGCTATACTTCTACACAATGTCGGTGCCGCAGGAGCTATTCTGCAGCATCGAGAAAGCTGCCGCGGCCTGGCACGATCACGGCCACGAGACTCTCGGCTGCGTCCGGGTGCCCTGCTACCGACTGGCCAGCAACCCGATGCTGGGCATTGTGGCTTTCATGCGGCATAATTTTGTTGGCAATGCCAGGCAGCAGCTGGCTGCCGGACTGGTCAGAGCTGAGGCCTTCACGGCCGAGGAGATGCGCCAGATTCTGCTGGACGCTGAACACTAAGCAGCGAGCTTCTGGGGTGTTGGCGTTTTAGCATCTCAGGGTGTGTGAAGCTTAGGGTTTGTGAAGTCTATGGTTTGTGAAGCCTATGGTTTGTGAAGTCTATGGTTTGTGAAGTCTATGGTTTGTGAAGTCTATGGTTTGTGAAGTCTATGGTTTGTGAAGTCTATGGTTTGTGAAGCCTATGGTTTGTGAAGTCTATGGTTTGTGAAGCCTATGGTTTGTGAAGTCTAGCGTTTGTAAAGTCTAGGGTTTGTAAAGTCTATGGTTTGTGAAGCCTATGGTCTGTAAAGTCTAGGGTTTGTGAAATTTAGGGTTTGTGAAGTCTATGGTTTGTAAAGTCTAGGGTTTGTGAAGTCTAGGGTTTGTGAAGTCTAGGGTTTGTGAAGTCTAAGGTTTGTGAAGTCTAGGGTTTGTGAAGTCTAGGGTTTGTGAAGTCTATGGTTTGTAAAGTCTATGGTTTGTGAAGTCTAGGGTTTGTGAAGTCTTGGGTTTGTAAAGTCTAGGGTTTGTGAAGTCTATGGTTTGTGAAGTCTATGGTTTGTGAAGGTTAGTGTTCGTGAAACACCCTCATTTGTACTATGCGTGCCGCAATATTCACGGAAGTCACAAGAGTGTACGGTTAGCGGGTCACTAGAATTGGAGTTTTTATTGATGCATTGCGCACCAAGTCAAACTGGTAGTTTGTCCTTCGAATTTCTCCTACCTCTTTCCTTCAATTCAAGCAATAACGATCAATATTTTTAAATTGACACCATTGAACTGTTCTGTCATATTTGCGAATGTTTAATAATTTTTGCCATGTTTTTTATTTCGATTAAAATAACGATACGCTCGTAATAAGAAAAAATAATCGAAATTGAAACGATTTGCTTGTCTTTAATTAAAGTACATCAAAGTGGCATTCTTGTTTGTTCATATTTTTTAAGCTGATTCACAAGTCGTACAAAAAGTTGTGTGATTCTGGACATCAGTTGTGTGATGTCTCGTTTGATGGTGTTCAATTTACAATTGCATTAAATGAGTATTAAATGATTTGAGCTATCTTCGCTTTCACATCCTGTAACGAGTTTCCATGTGAACACATGCAGAATCGATGAATATCTCGATAGTCCGGAGCGCTGAAGGCTTGGTTCTTTGGTTGAAAAGGTGAACGGCCTCTTGCTTAATTTGTTCCATCTTTCTGGTAAGCCATGTCGTTCATATGACAGGACCTGCCCAAGGACCACTAGAAACACTTCGTTATTGTCTAGTTGTCCTTGGACCTGCCTCTGGAGTTTAGCGGCCACAACTATTGTGATAGTTTATTCGGATGGTCTACGGATCCGGGATCGGGTGGCTGACCCGAACTGAGGATCCGGGATCGGGTGGCTGACCCGAACTGAGGATCCGGGATTGGGTGTCGCGGTCCTAAGTTGATGCTCTATGCATGTAAATCTAAGCATCAAAATTGAATTTTGCTTTTAGCTACTACGGGTCGAATTTCATCATAGCTGTTTTGGAGCAGCCATCCGCTGCTTCCCTACATGTACATGCGTCAGCAGCGTTATAATTGTGAGGCATTGTGAGAGATTGTGATAAATTTTGATGGATTGTGATAAATTTTGATGGATTGTGATACATTTTAATGGATTGTGATAAATCTTTGATGGATTTGTATGAAATCGTGATGAATTGGTAATTAATTTTGAGGGCTTGAGAGGGAATGTTGTATAAATAATTTTGATATAAGTCACAAATTCACAACAGTAAATCTTCATGCTACTTAGTAAGTAGTATAGAAAGAAATTTAAGTCGACTGTTTTATTTGTCATACAGATATGCTGCAAAGAGAATGCAGCTGGTAGCAATTGGCAGAGCATTACTTGTCTGTTTAAAATGATGTCATATTTTAGTGAAGAAGTGTTGTGATGAAATAAATAGGCACTTGATTAATCGAGCCCAGATCTGAGCCACTTGAATAAAAATTCTGCAGCGTCATAAATAAGCAGGCAGTTCTCAGTGCTCCGCTATTTAGCGGACACACAGCAGAACCAGTTTCCAGGAAATAAGTCCCAGCAGCAGTCCGGAGATCCAGCAGCTTTGCAGCGGGCCCACCGGACCACCCGACTTCGTGGTGTAAATCTCCGGAGCCAGGGTGCTAGTGCTCGGCATCGGCGAAGTGAGGCTGCCGTCAATATTGTCAATGTTGTCTGGCAGCTTCAGCTGAGTGGCCACCAGATTCGACAGCTCCGACTTGGCGCCCCTGCTGCTCACAGCCATAACGGCGAGGTAGAAGGTGCTGTTGTAGCTGGCCAGCTGGTCGGCGCTGACGTTGACAGACTGGATTGATCCGGCCACGAGCGGGATCACAGTCACCGACACGTTGTCTGCCAAGTGAAAGTCCTCCTCGAGCAGGGTGTCATTGTCTGACGACTTGATGATGTACCTGGCAGCTGCAAAGCAAAGGTTAAAAAGGAGTCAGCAAGCAAGCACAGATTTATTATTTAATTGCCAACTGTCGGTAATCAACAGGTGAACACACCGGTTCCTTGGCTTTGTTCATCGCCCACTGCGGTCCACCAGAGCCGGAGCGTCTTTGTTGGCAGGTGGACCTCGGCTTTCAAATCCGACACTGGGCTGGGCGGAAGATTCTGCAAGTCGCCCTGGTCGATGGATTTGACGTAGAACTTTCCTGCGCTGGTCACTCGGCTGACTGGCGAGTCGCTGATCAGCCTCACGTTGTACTCCTGCACTTTTGAAATGCTCTTCAGCGGCACCTGAGCCGAGTAAACGCCGTCTCCTGCTTCGAGGTCTGGGACTGGAACGAGTGAAGGTGACGACCAGGATGTATAGGAGTTACATGTAGGTGACAAATAGCAAGTACAAAGCGGTATGAATTTGCACTTACAGACGCCATCATCCTGCAATTCAAGCACTACGTCTGTGCTTGACTCTGACTCAATCTTGGCTACTATCTTAGCGCCCGTGATCCGTCTGAAGCCACGGAACAGGGATGCGACAACGTTAATTGAAGTCGATCGGTTCAGGTGAACGCTGACATTTGCACTGAGGGAGCCGTCCAGCACGATGGGCTCCTCTTCGCTGCTGGAGGCCTTCGATGTAACTGTTAGGGCTAATCGCGAGTTTCGCACCTTGGCGCTGGACCAGGAGGATTGCAATGCGGTTGAGCGGCCGTCTGTGGCCCGCCACTCCCCTGTCTGTGAAAATTGTGGTGTGTAGCGTCCTGCTTTTATCGGCGTATTCAAGCATTTAAAACACACCATATCAGTGTTGGGCAAGTTACTTTCGAAAAAGCAACAGTATTGGAAGTACTATAGGGAGGTTGTGGCCTAGTGGTCAGAGCGTCGGACTCGCGACTGAAAGGTTGGGGGTTCGTTTCTCGACCCGCTCGGTAACAATTTGTGTCCTTGAGTAAGACACTTTGCACTGCTTCAGTTCACCCAGCTGTAAAATGGGCGCCAGCATTAGCTGCGGTAATTGAGGGTGTGTGTGGCGACCCCCCGGTCCTTGGACTGAACAGACGTACGCAGCCTTTAGATGCGCCGCGCAATGGCTGCGGCTGAGTTGTTGGTTGCACATGTTGCCCAATTGGGGCAGGTGTAATCAATTATTAATATTATTATTGTTATTAGTAATGAGCAACGTACCTCCGCTACTCCGGAGACCTTGATTGTCACCGTGCCCAGCACCGGGTCTTTGCTGTACTGCGGCGAGTTTTTATCATAAACTGTACCATTTGGGCTCCTGACCTTCAGGTCCGTGCTGTTGATGTCTGAGGCTCGGTACGTGGTCAGCATGAAGCTGGTGTCTTTGCCGACTGACTTGTCGATTTTAACTGGGACGCTGAAGCTGCTTGCATCAAGCTGAGATGAGAAAACCTGAAGTCAACAGTGAAGGATATGCGAGCTGATGCGAAATGTACAGCTATATGTATAGAAATGGCACCTAATCATGCTTTACCTCAATGGGCATCTGTGTGGCCTCCACTCTCTTTCGAACTGTATCGCTGAGCTGTTCAATGAAATCGTTGGTGGAGTTTTCAAACTTGCAGAAGAAGCTGTAGCCGTTCGTGTCCTCAGACAGTTGGGAGAGTCTTTTATCAGCCTGGGGTCCGAAAGTGACCGTGTCCACAATGATTGATGTGTTCCTCAGCACCGCGGCTGCCTGAAGCAGCGTGTAGTTCTGATATCTGTTTTCCTGTCCATCTGTGAGCAGCAGCATGTATCCAGGGACTTCAGGACTTGGCCTGGCTGGATCTACACCGAGTACCTGAACAGTGGCAATTCGCTTCCATTAAATTTCTGTCGTCAGCATCGTAATTCCATAATTTACTAAAAACCTTGAAATTCATTGAAAAACTCACTCTCATCCCGAGTGCGAGCGCATCGCCAATGGCTGTCAATCCACCAGCCCGCAACTCCTTTACATCCTTGGCGAACGCGTCGCGAACCTGCGTTGCATTGAAGAAGGTAAGAGGCTTCACCAGCTGAGTATAATGGTTGAATGTCACCAGAGCGCACTCGATTCCATCCTCGGCAAGGTCGCGGACGAATTTGTCGACTCCAACCTTGATTTTATTGAGAGGATCGCCCTGCAAATTGAAAAGGCGTGAGTTTTATAGTAAATTTCAACTATAGGTAACAAAATCAGATCGTCCTGATAAATCTTAGCGTACTCTCATACTGCTGCTAATATCGATGATTAGCGTCAGCCTGCGATACGGCAGCGGTTGAACCACGGTAAACTGCACCGCCGGCTGCTTCTCCATCGCTTTCGGTGGCGTATTGAAGTCTCCAGATTTCGACTTCCTCATCAGATCGCGTGCTCCATGGCCGTTGCAAGCATTTAAAGGCACAGGTGCCCGCTTGTTGTGCTGAAGCTCGGGCACGGGCGAGTCCCAGTGGTCGCAGAACTGCTCTACGGATTGAACCTCCGTGGTGCCCAGAAGAGACGCCTCTACTTCTTGCATCGCGTCCGGATAGAACCTGCAGGATGGCTCTACGGTGCTTGTATCGCTGTCAACCTTGCAGGGCGCCTGAGTCTCGTTGTGCCTGAAGATGCCTTTGATGCTTTTTGTGCAAATCGCCGGCACTAACTTGCCTCCTTCAAAGTAAGCGTGCGGTCCTCCTTCGCCGTTGCGCTCACTACGGAGACCCCATCGGAGCTGGCCGAATTCCGACAGCATTTGCTTGCTAACTGAAAGCAGAGATATAACAGTCGAAGTAAAGTATGGAGCAGGAGGAAGCATTAAGCCAAGGGCCATGACCTCTAGAAGTTCCCTTTGTATCAGGATGTAACACTCGTAAATATTGCATTTTTACTACTTTCTGCTACTTTGTCAAGACTAAGAAAACGATAGTTAAAAGGGAATCGCAAGGGAATTGCAAGAAATATTGCATCGAGCCATTACTCTACTGTATGCCTGCCCGTTTTCCACATGTAGGCCAAACTTTGCGTTATCTCAGACAAGAACAAAATTTCAACAAACAACCTAGTGAAAATTAGAGTTATGCGTACTTAATAACAGAGTTATGCAAGTCAAAGTCAAAGAGTAATGAGGTCGCCTCATTAAGAGTATCTTAATTCTTAATTCTTAATTCTTAATTCGCCTCATTAAGAGTAATGAGGTAGTACTAGGCGACCTCAATACTCTTTGCTTTAAAGTAAACGGTAACTTCTAGTGGTCCTGGCATTAATTGGGACCAATTCAGCTTCACTTACGCAAGTACGGATCTGTGCTCAGGGTATGGTTGGTGTCGAACACTGTAAAGTCACCGGGAAAGCCGCACGATTCGCTGTGATAGGTGTAGTGCGGCTGCTGCGGCGAGCGGCCCAACCGAATGTCGGAGTTGTCGAATGTCTGCCAGGTAGATTGCGAGTCAATCTGCGTAAGGTTGTTCGTCCAGGTCTTGGGAACCAGGATGTAGACGTGAGCAATGTGTAGACTAGCGCTGTTGTTGAACATTGGCTTGGTGGCAATCGACAGTTGCTTTGAGAACTCTGTCACGGCGCTCTGAAAGTGTATGAGCAACAAATAAAGGAATGGATAATTTTACAAATGATCGCACTATCCATTATATCGATATAAATTTGTTAATGTTAATTCGGACAAAACTATAAGTACTCCATACGTTGTATAGCCAATAAATAAAATGCAATGCACCGTTGGCTATAGTCAATGAAGGCAAACTACCTTGATCTTCTCCACAAGCTGGGGATCTTCGGGCCAGCTTCGGTCGACGGCGATCACCAAGTTTTTGTAGCCGCCGTTGCTACCCAAACTGATCTGGCCTCGCTCCTTGGCATTTAGCGGTTGGATAGTTGCGAATATCAGCAGCAGCAGCAGCGGCAGCAGCAGCGGGGCGAGTTTCCTGTGTTGCATCGCCAACAGTACGGCTTGTGGGTGCAGTGCAGTTTTGCTGGTATCCGAGTTAGTGGCTTGAGCGCAATCATTGTTGCGTATATATAGAGACACTGGAGAGGAGTTGCCGTTATGACTCAGCACTTCTTATCTTTTCTAAATGTATTGTCACTGCGCAGTTGGAGGATATTTTTGCTCAAGTATTTGGACCATCCGCAAGTTAAAAAAATTAAATTTCAAGCCTCAATCCGTCTCTCTTGCGAGAGCACCACCTTATCAAGCTTACTGCATTTGGTCTACGCTCGTACAATGTCTAGAAAGTTAGTCGTTTGAAGCTTACTTTTAATCTTTCCTCTATCTCCACTAATAGCTTTTTATGCAGTCAATTTTTTAACTTGACGTAAGGCATTTATTTATCTAGTTGTTTTGTTTCAAAAGGCCTAATAGATAAAAAATACTCATGAGGATGTCCGGCTGTTCGTGACGGATTGTGAGGGATTCTGATAGATTTGAGAGGCAGGGGTCGTCATGATGGATTTTATGGTGGGGGGACAAAGCCAAGAATTCTGTACAGGTACATTATTTTCAGAATCGGTGTTGTCAGCGCTCACTTGGCACCTCAGGCACTCATTTTAGTGTCACAGGCACTATATTTTCTCGCCATGAAGCAAAATTATTGATTTCCATAACGGGTCCCAAGGTTGGATGGGGGGACAAAGCATTGGCATGTCCCCCATAGCTTTTACTGGGGGTCCCCGCTCCCCCCGATGGCGACGCCCCTGTTGTGAGAGACTGTGAAGTGTATCTATATAGAATCTAGATGCATAAACGAGCGTATGTACAGTGAACTGCAGTGACTGCATGGGGTTGTGTAATCAAGAAACTTGCTGGAAAGAAAAGAAGTAGCAGTTTTTCTCGCCCATGCCAGTTTCGTAACTTCGTCATGTAGATCTGCTAATTGCTAAAGTATAACAAGTTCTTTGTTTACTCATTATGTCAGCTAGGAGAGTTGTGACAATATTTTAAATGTGTGCATGACATAAAACTTCTGTCGCCTTTTATGACCCTCGACCCCAAGGAGATAAAGTTAAGACACAGCAACGCAAGTCAATTATGATCAAATTGCATTTTTAGTAAGAGTAAAAATCTCAGCAATTCTAATTTTATTATACAACCAGCACTGGCTTCGAGACAATTTCGCAGAAAGGACTCTGACAAGGTGCTCACAACCCTCCTGGAATTCGCACAATTGATGCTCTCCGGAGCTGGAGTTAAAGGATACCACCCCTGTCAACAACTCGTCCTGCTGTACAAACCGCGTTTGTGTCACTATAGTGGAAACAATTCATTATCGAGAATGAAATTGAAATTTTTCGGTACATCAATAGCTATAGCTTACTATTTAGTATGACCTGACTGTTTCCTAGATTAATTGATGTATACGTTAAGCCTTTGATTTCATTCGCGCAAAAATAGCCTTCAATTTTTTTCTAAGAAACGAAGTTTCCCGTCATTCGATTCAAGCTGTCCTTGAGTGATAAAAGCAACAAATTGAGCATTTGATCATATTTTTTGTTTGACCTGAATGTGTCATATATTTGATGCACTGAGAGCTGCAGTCGATGAAAAATGGTTTAAAGGAAGAAAAGAACAAGTCGATTCGGGTTTTTTATTTTACTGAAAAAACGTATAGCTAGTACAAGCAGCTGGATGGTTTGTCAATGTTTAAAAAATCTCCTCAATCTCAGCGGCAATTAAAACCGACTCTCTCGTGCTCCAACAGCCAGCGCTTGGTGGCGTCAGCCTTGCCGCCGGCGAAGCGGCCCGCCGAGCCGTCAGAGCGGACAACCCGGTGGCAGGGCACCAGCAGCGGCACCGGGTTGGCGCGCATTGCCGAGCCAACGGCTCTAGCAGCGCCAGGCCCGGCGCCAGACATCGCCGCCAGCTGTTGATAGCTGACAACGGCGCCTGGCGGCACGGAGCTGGCCAGTGCGCGCCAGACCCGGCGCCGGAAACTGCCGGGCGGCGCGGCGGCGGTGGCACACAGAGTCGGCTGGGGAGGCAGCGGCGTTGTTGAATTAGCGGCGAAATAAGCTGCCAGCCAGGCCAGGGCGAGCCTGGCTGGGCCGGTCAGAGTGGCATTGGGCTGGTCGTCGGCAATGGCAACAGCGGGGGCGGAGCGGCTGGCCAGCTGACCAGGCTTGAGTCGCATGCAGGGTCGCCTGGACTCGGGGTCAGTCATGGTCAGGCTGTGCAGGCCAACTGGGCAGGCCTCCAGCAGCACGCGGCCAACTGGGGTGGCCAGCGATAGTCGGGCAGTGAGTGGCCGGCGGCACAACTGCCTGCAGGTTTGAGTTTTCAGAGGATGGTTGCCTCTCAGTGAGGTAACAAATGATTTATCCAGACAGACTTGCTTTTAAAAATTGCTGCAATTAATTTTAAAACAAAAAATCCGATTAGTTATTACACAATGAATAAAATCATGACTAGAATTATAACATGTTTACTTACTCTAACTCAGTCTTATTCTGTGCAGTAGGTCTGATGAGATGGCAGGTTTCACTATCCATTGTCTCTTTGAATGATTGGGAAGAATTGCAAGAAGCTCTATTTGCTTTGCCCATTGGCTGAAAAGAAGCAAATTATATAGCTCATAATAGTGTAATCTAGATGCACTAGCCATTTAGAATTAAATATACATCTATTAGAATTAACAATAGTTTTAAAATAATCATCATATCTTAGGGTACCTACTTAGGGTAGTATACCTACTTGAGTTTAATAGAAATAGGAAGTTTCAATTTCACAACTAGAGTGACATTTTTATTCCAGGTTAAAAACTATTGTCTAGAAATCATTTTATTCCTTTGCATCTGTTTACTTAATTTATATATTTTTTATTTTAAAGTTGAACCACTATATGCAACCACTGGCCAACCAAGGTTAGGCAACAAAATTGATGACTTTTTACTTTGTTTATAAAAAAATTGCAAAAATACATACCATTTCTACTTTCAATTAAAACTAAGTTCAAGTTGCATGGCCAGTATAGTTTTAGAGGTTGCACATATATTGAACCTTAGGCTAATAATTATTTTGATCCATTTCAATACTTTTTTTAAACATCCTTTGACCTGACCTATATCAGGATTTTTTTGTTGTTTGCAGGTTTGTTGTTGCTATGGTTTTTTAATAACTTCTGGAGATTGAATATCTTTAATTATTGGTTGAGATTGGTTGATATGTTAGTATATTATAGCTTTTAATTAACTCTCACTGCTTATAAACCTATTTTAGACAAGAAATTAAAATTTTTTATGCTTATATTTGATTTGATTTCATTTGCTATTGTGCCAGTGCTTAGTTTCTTCATGATTTTATAGGCTTACTTAGTTTTATACTCTTATTGTATGCTAAGCAGCAGGGGCATAGCCAAGGAGGGGGGGGGGTCATGGGGGTCATGACCCCCCCCCAGCTGGCTGATCCAGGCCAAATTTTCAGCTCCCCTCCCCCATTGCAGAGGCCTAGCCCCCTGCCCCTAGTTGCCGCTATGAGCCTATGACTGACTATGACCCCCCCTCCCCAAAGGAAATCCTGGCTATGCCACTACTAAGCAGTCTTCAAACTTCTCTTTTTGGTTTTTTATCTACTGTTACTTGTTTGTCACTTCTTTGAATACTTTTCTATACTTGTACTCTTTGCTAGTAGCTTCATTGTCTCTATTTCTTTTCCCTTCCTTTGGCTTTTGGATCATTCTAGTTTTTTATTTTTTCTCAGCAGTTTTTTTAGAATATAGCAAAATGCCTTATATAGCTCTTATAGTTCTTGGTTCCAAAATTTTCTTTTTATCTTCAGCTTTACCTTCAATGTTTTTATCTCCAAGTCATTGCCAAAATAGTGTATTGTAAATGCCATGTTGCTTTTCCTTAGACTATATCTATTTTAGAAATACTTACTTTTATAGGCCTATTCTTGATCAAGATAAAAAATGATAATCTTTTGATCACATAAAAAGAGCTTAACAAAGAAGCCAAGATAAAAGTAAAATATTATATATTTTGCATAAATAGTATATTCCTAGTATTTTATTTTATAATTTTAGTCCCTTTTATAGTTGAATATGGCTAGCCAATTTAAGCATTAACAACCTTGCCCTTTAGTCCTATGGCAGATTTAAGACTAGCTATAATAGGTAGTTTATTGGTAGGGCCTAATCTTTGATGGCCTCTTATGCCAACTACCTTATATGCCTGCTATCCCTCTGCTACAACAGATACAAGCTTGCCCTATTGCAGCCAAGGTCTGAACTGCGCCGGATGCCCCCCTTTCCCGTGCCAGACATCTACCTGTACCACGCCAGGGCCAGTCCCCAGGATCAGTGATTTGGTTCAATTAGTCAGTCAATGGCTCGCATCAATTGACGTTGACCTGGCCCTTTGTTGCCACGCGCCGCCGCCACACGCCACGCCACACCGGGCGCCGCCGCCACGCGCCGCGCCGCCGCCAGGCCAATCCGCGCCGGACGCCGTCCGCCAAAATGCCCATGCACTACAATCAGGCAAGCTTGGAAGAACTGAGACAAGTCCTTTTCTTAGGTTTGAGCTCAAACTTTACTAAACTTGGCAGTGGAAAGCCTCCGCTTTTTCAATTGCATTTGTATTTATAACCTTTGGCATTATGCTTGGGGGCAATGTTAGGGTGGTGGCATGATATTTATTGCCCCACCTATCTTGGTTTGCTTTGCTTTTTTGTGTAGTTGGTTAGTTAGATGAATTAACATAAAGAGTCCCATAAAGTGCTTATACTAATTTATTTAAATTCCCTACATAAAAAATACTAAACAAGTGAACCAAAATAAACATAAATAAAAAAGGCATTTTGTCTGCTAAAATTCTTTGGCAGACGAAAAGGCGGCAGACAAAATGACCGCAGACCCACAGGGTCTGCATGGCTATTTTAGTGCAGGGCGCAGGCAAATGGGTGGGTCTAACATTAAATATCTATGATATATTTGTAACAGTCTATTAGCATTTTGGATGCTGATACTAGCTGCTAAATTGTTTATAATATGGGTATCACCCTATGCAACTGAAAACTAGTACTAGTTAGTAGTGATATTTGATACAAAGTCAACCATACATTGGTTGGCTAGGTGCAGATCTAGAAAATTTTGAATGGGAGATGTTAGTTTATGAGAGAATCTTTTATTTTGATTGTTTATTCACATAAAATAAAAAATATCAATATAAAATAGGCCTATCAAACTCAAGTCGTTGGCAATATATTACCTACTAGACAACTCTTAAAACTATAGCTGTTGCTACCTAGTACCTAGGACTCAAAATATTTTTAGTATATTTGTTTTGTTATAAGAATTTGCTTGCTACATGCAAAAATATAGGTCCCATACATTTTATAATTATTACGTCTGATACAAATTTATTTAACAGAATTTTAGATATATGTGTAAAAAGAAAAGAATCACAGAACTAACTATTATTTGGACAATACATAATGAATGTCGCAGAAAGGATTAGACAGATTTCAGCTAGAACTGCTCTTATCCTCAACAGCTACGACTCTCATGACGAGTATCAACGTACATAATCATGGAACCTCTGGCTTTGGCCAAGCCCTAGCAACTGAACTTGGTATCTGACATCATCAAATTAGATCGAGCGAGCGAGCGAGCGAGCGCAGTACGAGAACTGATATGCACATTGTGAAAAATTTGTATTTTCGTGAAGTTTTAAAATTTACAGTTTCAACAAAAACTAATTTTTTGAGATGAATATTAACCAGTGTCGTTATTAAAAAAGTAAGCAGCAGACCTAAGAAAATAAAAAGCCTACAGAGCTGTTTTAGTCCAGAATGAACTTTATAAACAAAAAAATGCGCTAAATCATTTCTCTGAATAAACCAATTTTGGATAAAAAACGTAGGCTGTACGTTGGACGGCGTATGTCTCTCGTAATCTCGTATTATGTGAAGAGGGTATTTAAGTAGCACCTCCCACCTCCTTTCCTGATGTAGCTCAATTCAATAATTATAATCAGAAAGAAATCTCTCACCTCTTAATACATCAATACCTTGCTCTAAGTCTAAGCAACATTGTAAGTGTCAGAAGACATGTTTGAAAATGTGTCGGCAAAATTTAACTGTTATAACACTTTTTTCAGACATTTTTCAGATATTTTAAGTATTTTAAAAAAGTGTCGGAAGATGTGTCTAAAAAACTGTCAGCAAAATTTATTCAGGTACATCAATTTTGTTATACAATACCCAATAGAGAATAATAAAAATTGAAAAAGATAACCAATTGCAAAAATCCTACTCATAACTTACTAGAGCCCAATTCTTATAATAATTTTTGTTATATACTTATATAAAACCCTAAATGCACAATTTGTTAATAATATATTGTAAAACAAAAGTTTAGTCCTATTGTTTATAGTATAAGCTAAATAATTTTAAGGTTCATATGCCAATAATTAGTTAGTTCATTAACTATTAAATTTTGCATCAATATCTTTACTGCTTTTTTCTATCTAAGAACTATAATGGCAATACCCTCTAATAACTTTGCTTGTTTATTCTGATAACTAGCTCTTTTGCATTGATTGAAATAGTGTCTAGATGGGAAACAAAAAGGGTTTTGCTTAATTTGTTAGATTTAATATTTCTGTCTTCACTTTCATATATGATACTCTCGGCTCAATAGCCTAATCATCTCTAATTATAAACATCATAGTATAAGCATTATGGAACAAAAGTGAATATAAGGATCCTATTCTTTAAAATTTTGTCTTCATTACCATTATATAATCTATAGTTCCCCAGTGAGCTCCGCGAAACCCACAAACCCAAGGACACGCGCGAAGCGCGTGTCCTTGGGGTTGTGGGGTGAGCGGAGCGAACGCGCGAGGCACAAAGTGCCGAGCATGAGGAACAAACAGCCAGCCAATGCGCAAAGCGCATTGGGTAGTCTGGCTTGTGACGAATATAATAATATGAGACGTGTGCATCAAAAAATTGACAAAAAATCTCACAAAAACTGCTGTAACTTCAAAACTACAAGAGCGAATTTCACAAGTGAGGTGTCATTTTAAAGAGAAGAATCTGATCTATTTAACGAGTATAGTTTTGTATGAATTCACTGCGGAAAAAAGGAACAGGCTTCAGTTGAAATGTTTGTCTTAAGATTATGTCTTTACAAAAGTGCATTTCCTCATGCACATTAAAGCTTGAGCTAAAAATGTTCGAGAGTTATAGGTGCGCCTTACTAAGATACATAACATTATTGGGTTGTTTTTTTCAATTGTAACAAAAAGTTGGCACTTTGGTTGCAAAAAATGCAAAAATTGGGAATGTACTTTTACAGTTTTTTGCATTTCTTTTCTATACTGCTTATAGTTAAGCATACATACTATGCACCAATTGATGCACAATTCAAAGATACACAAGTGTGGAAATTTTCAATTCTTAAACATTTGAAATCAGGAAGTTATCGACGAAAGACTAAAAATCATGATCTCAAACTGCTTTGAGGAAAAGTGCTCATTATAATTTTTGGAATATGGAAGAAACAATTCAACGCCGTCATTTAATTCCAAACTAACTGTACTATAAAGTACTGTGATGATTTTTTTATTGAAAGAGCGAAACTTGTTTAAATATTTGAAAAAATGGAAAAAAGTGACCTTTTTCATAGAAATACACTCTTTTGACTGCTTAATCCGATTTCCAACAACAAAATAGTTACTTTCCTGCTGGTGCAAACCGTTATTAGGGTGAATTTTCAAAATTGCATACTGTGCCAAAAGTAAATTGAAGCTTAATATTTATAAACATTAGAAATGGGACCACTAATGGGTATTTTACTTTGGTTACTTACTATGGACTAAACTGGCACTGGCAGAGACAGATTTGAAAGAAACTAATCGCTCCATTGTATTTGGCTCCAGCGTTACAAATTACAATAGCTATTTCGGGGTCTAACCGGCTAAGTTATCAAAAAAGCTAGATACCAATCACCGGTTTCACCATCAGCTATACCTACCACGATTTTAGTCACATGCAATGCAACAGTAATACCCTCCTTTAAAAGTTTTCAATATCTAAAATGATGTGTTAAATTTCTTAAACAATTTCTTAAAATTCATAAACAGTGAAATTTTAGCTGGTTACGTGCTGGTGTTTTGAAAGAAGCTACTTTTGTGCGAAAATACAGTCATTAATACCTTACCTATTATTGCATTTATTGTATATGACCTATGAAAGTTGAAGCGTAAATTGTACTTTTCTAATTTTATTTTGTCATTCGTTTGCGCACTTGGGCCAGCCTGCCTGCCTTGTGGGGTGTGGTGGCCTTGGCCACTTTCTCTCCCTCTGTTAGGATCCAAACACACTTGAAAGCTTGCCTCAAGTGTACATTTAATATTATCGATCGATTATTTAAAACAAGCCTCTAGTGGTTGGTGTTGAGAGTGAGTGGCCTTGAGTGTACGCGAAAGCGAGAGGAAGCCCATGGGCGGACTATATGAACCTTTTTTGTGGAAAGTTGGGCCTTGTGCATTGCATAGTGTACGCTACACAAGACAGAAGGTAAAAGAAAAAGAGAACGACAGGCTAGCCAATAGCGATAGCATGTGCTTCTCTCCAGTCCACTATGGTAGGGGGGGGGGAGGGGGTGTCAGATGGCCCAACTCTAACCCCCATACCCAAAACAGGGTACATGTAGAATAAGAAGGGATTGGGTCCAGATAAGTCTTTCCAATGTACATGTATGTACAAGGACAAACACTGACAAGAAAAATGGCTCTAAACCATTGTTATTGTTACACTGTGTGTGTCTATTTTTATTAACTTGACTTTGTCTTTGACTTGTCTTTACTCTTTAGCAAATTAGCATGGTCAAGGATAATTACTGTTACTTCATACCAAATGTACAATTAATTGCATAAGATTAAGAAGGAATAATACAATCGAAGTCGAACCCATGATCACTTGACCCACCCGGCACCCACCCATCACTTCTTATTCTGGCTGGCCTAGCTACATGTATCTGCTATATATCCTGCCAGTTTCTCCAGTTTTATGGGTCTTGGGGACTCTTGGTGATTTGAGCAATTCCATTACATTTTATCGATACTTTGCACAACTGCAGTGCATCTATTAATGCTTAGCTACTTGTATTTGTGTTGTAGAACTTATGCCCGTAGTTTCCCTTCTAGGGATGTCGACCCCGGGGCCGGGAGTGCTCCCGGGGAGCTTTTCGGGGAATACTCCCCGGGGAATTGGACCAGGGACCATGGGGAGAAAAAAATATTTAAAAATGCATTTGTAACTTAATTTTTGCCATTAAAATAAGAAAATGAATCACAGAAAGCTGATTGAAACTTTGTCTATATGCTCTATTACTGCATAACTGCTTATTTCAATGTATTACATGTATTTCAAACACAACACACGTTTGATTGTTTTTTCACTATTAGTCATTCAATCAAGCAAATTGCACGTAGAAAGAAACCCGTCAGGAAAAAGAAGCCTTACTACTGTGTTGGTCTGCATTGACGGCTTGACGCATAGCTGCATAGGGAGGTGTCATACATATACTCCCTATTAGACAAGGACAAAATGGTGATTTACATATATCTGCAAGAAATAAAAATTCCGATTATAAAAACAGTCTCATTCATTAATTATCCTCTTACGAGCGTAGCTGTTGAGCATGCATTCCGACAAATTCACCTTTCTGACACGATTTCGTGATGCCACGTTGTCAAATACAGTTTTAAAAAACATTGTTTAAAGTTTTTACCCTTGCACGCCTTGAATATCATAGGAATATGTAGTACAAAGCTTAAATCAAAGTTTAAAAAATTCCACTTACGATCCAAGTTATCCACCATTTTTACTTATTTTTTTCTTTTCACCGGGGTTCCCAATAAGATAATTTCCTGGGGAATCGACATCCCCATTCCCTTCCCATAAATCATTTGACGTTAGAGGCATTTTACAACTCTCGCCTTACTTTATCTATTAGGTTAACTTTTATGTATGACAAGACACAAAATATTAGGAGCATCAGGATTAATAATGCCTTGGAAGTCCTTAAATAATCGATACAACACTAGGCATTATAAAATTCCAACCCCAAAGCTCACTGGGGCGAAAAGACTTTGTCTTCATTAACTAGTTTTTTATTTTCAGGATTTCCATTTTTCTACATTTTCTACTATTTTCTATTAGGTATTATACAACAAATTTGATCCAAAATGTAAGTATTGGAAGACAAAAATGCTTTGAAAGCTATCTAGGCCTATTTAGTGTTTAGCCTAGGCTAAAATATTAGATCCCCTTTGAGCTTTAGGTCAATGCTCAAAGCCTTTTGGCATTCTCTATGAGTCATAGCATTTAAGCAATCCCCCTATTGGTTATAGTATAAGCCTTAGAATAAAGTCTAATATAGCATTAAATATTTTGTTAATAAAGTATTGCCTTTTTAAAAATGCTTAATTATTCTTTTATCTTGATAATGTTAAAAATTAGAAAATTAAAAAAATATTAGCATATATTTATTTATATTAGTAATAAGAAAAATGTGGATTTTGCTGCAGGAATTTCCATGGAAAAATCATGACCCTATAGTGTGTGAACATAGGTGCTATGTTCACACACTATAGGCCCATAATCTCAGTAGACTCTGCCATAGGGAAAGCCTGTGGCCATGTGGCCATATTGGGCGGGCCATGGGAGGTAAGGGATAACAAAGCACATGCTAGTATATGTACTGAAGGAAACTCATTATTGGCACCCACTCCACTCCATTGAGAAAGTATATAAGATAAGAGGTTTTTTTGAGGTTGGCTTCATGACAAAAGGATTTTTAGGGCATATTTTTTAAATTAAAGTGCAAGAATACAAGGGTTATTAGTACCTAAGCTAGATTTTTATTTTGTTTAGGTCTTAAGTCTAGAGTACCAATTACCACAATGATTTTGATAAAAAAACTAGGCTAAGTATATAAGACAACTTGAATTCATGACTTAGTCTATTATATTTTAAAGTCAATATAATTTTTTTATCATTAAACTTAGTGAAAGGATGGGCAAACTCTGGCTTACAGGCTACATGCAAACTATAAAGCTTCTTTATCTAGCTTGTGGGTCCTTTGAAACTTTATATAAAAGTAATCTGGCCCACTAAAGGTTTATGACTATTTTTAGCTCTCTTTTCTAATCTTATCTCCTTTTTCTCTCTCATCTCTCTTATCTCCTTTCTCACTTCTTCCTTACCTTATCTCCTTTCTCCTCTCAGATCATCTTTTCTTTCCTCTTGTCTCCTTTCTTTTTCCTTAGTTCCCTTAGGTTCTCTTAGTTCTTCTTTCTTCTATCTCTTCTTTCTCTCCCCTCTGGCCTGTAGTCTTGCACTGGGTTATCTATCTGGCCCTTGGGGTAAAAAAGTTTGCTGACCCTGACTTAGTGACTACCATCATAGATAGATTATTAGCCTTTATAATTTAATCATTGCTGGCATTGAAACCTATGCCAAAAGCATTCAATTCCAAAACCAAGGAGCTAAAATAAGAAGTGGGATATTTTATCAATACCAATTTGCAATAGCAAATCTCGTCAAAGTATTTATTTACCCAAATCTTTAGCCTCAATTCTATCTGCCAACAAATTGCAGAGCAATGGAATTCCCAGAGCTTGGCCAGCACTGCGCTGATCAGTCCTGCAAACAGTTGGACTTTCTGCCACTTCGCTGCGACCTATGCCAGAATGTCTACTGCAAGCTGCACTTTGCCTATGCCAGCCACAGCTGCCCTCTAGCCTACAAGAAGGAGAACCAGGTGCCCGCCTGCCCGCTCTGCTCCCGGCCAATCCCAGTGGCTCCTGGCGAAGATGCCAACGCTGTTGTTGGCAGGCACATGGACACCGACTGCAACTCGGAGCCGGCTCAGCGGCATCGGAAACGGGCTGGCCGGTGCTCAGCCGCCGGCTGTCGGACCCGCGAACTGGTGCCAGTGACCTGTCCGTCCTGCCGGCTGAACTTCTGCATCAAGCACCGGCTGGAGCAGGACCACGCCTGCGCTGGCTTTCAGGTCTGTCAGTTTGCAGGGAGCTTTGCAGGTGGACATCAGATGGATGCGGTGGCAAGAGATTAGATGCTGTGTGAGGAGATTAGATGTAGTAGTTGGAAGAGATTCGATGCAGTGAGCGGGGATTAAATGCAGTGAGTGGAGATTATATACAGTGAGAAGAAATTAGATGCTGTGTGAGGAGATTAAATAGTTTGAGGAGATTAGATGCAGTGGGAGTAGATTAGATGCAGTGTGAGGAGATTACATGCAGTGTCAGGATATTAGATGGAGTGGGAGGAGATTAGATGCAGTGTAAGGAGATTAGATGCAGTGGGAGGAGATTAGATGCAGTGTAAGGAGATTAGATGCAGTGGGAGGAGATTAAATGCAGTGTCAGGATATTAGATGCAGTGGGAGGAGATTAGATGCAGTGTAAGGAGATTAGATGCAGTGTAAGGAGATTAGATGCAGTGGGAGGATATTAGATGCAGTGTTAGGAGATTAGATGCAGTTGGAGGATATTTGATGCAGTGGGAGGAGATTAGATGCTGTGTTAAGAGATTAGATGCAGTGGGAAATGAATGCGATTTAGCTGATAAATGAGACAGAATACAGGTGATAAATGTGGTTGGTAGAAGTGAATAAATAATTCATCTTTTTTATTGGGGATCGAATTGGGATATCGGGATTATGTCCCATATTTTAAATAAATTTCTAATAATAACATTTTACAGAGCTCAGGTCGGGCAGTTAGCAACGCCGCAGCAGTTGCTAGGCAACAGCAGCACACGCAGCAGCAGCAGCAAAGACGCCAGTCCCCGCCAGCGGCTGCTCCGCAGGCGCCAAATCTGCTTGAGGCGCAGCGTGGCCTATCGGACCAGGAGGCGCTGCAGATGGCGCTGCGGATGTCCGCTGCCGAAGCTCCAGTTGGTGCCACCGCCGCGGCCTCCGCTGCCGAACAGCGCCGACGTCAGGAGGAGCTGGACAGGCAACTCGCCGAGTCTCTGCAGGCCAGCGAGAGACAGCAGCAGCGCGGCCAGCAGCAGCAGCAGCGGAACCAGCAGCACTCCGGCAGCGATGGCAATGGCTGCGCCATGTCCTAAGCTAGTTCACCCCTGTCGCTTTCATGACGTGTACTATCGGTTTTTTTGTACTTTTGTCCTGATTGTAGTTTAAACGCCTTGCTTTGCTTTGATCTACGAGCGTAAATAGCTGTCAACATGGTGATTAACTGGGTCTTTTTGTCCTTTTTTGTGACTTCGGCTGTCTTGCTATCCTTTGCATATAAAAATTGGCCCATGAAGGTCAACCCCTAGGGCACAGAAAAAACAAATTGGACCTCAACTATCAGATTTGGTCGTTTAATATCCGACTTTTAATGCTTCTTTCTGAGAACATTTTTTGCTTTGCTTTAACCCAATAGATGTGTGTCCGTTCGCCTGACCGCTAACTGTTCCCTCATTGCATGCATAATATCAATACATAACGATAACCTGATTTATGCCAATGTCACTTCGAATGTCTCATGTAATGTATGTATTATAATGTGTTTCTATTAATCCTATTCAGTGCATCGGTTCTGTTGTGCCATTGCACTTTTACTTGGCGATCAATTTTTTTCAATAATTAGGCTCTTATTTCCGGGTAGAAAGTTTCTGTTGCTTATAAAAATTCATGCAATTAATGCCTGGGCTTTTATTCCGTATCAGCGTGTGATATTGAATTTATAAATATATATTTATTATGATGAAATCTAATGTATATGATTGCGACGCCTTATTTATGAACCTCGTCTTTGAGTTTTGATAATTAATTCAATCCTGACATTCATATAGCTTCATATAACTAGATGGGCCACTCAGCACATTTGCGTGTAAGCTACTTTCAGTTCAGTAGTAAATTAAACGGAAGCACTTTAATATATTTTTAAAGCCAAGGTTCATTTATTGGCTCTTACCCCCGCCCCCACTTAAAATTCCAACCGCGCCTTTTCACTCTACCCTCACCCCGCCCTCCCCCAATTTTAATTGCCTTTCTCGGAAATTCCAGCCTAAAGCTGCCATGTACATTTCAGTGGCCTGGCTAATGTACATTATTGCCGACCAATTAGCAAGTTGTGTGCGCCTGCAAGCTTGGGCTTCTAAACTTATCAGAGTCATTTCAGCTGGCTTATTTTATGAAATAGTTTAAGTATTCTTCTTTGCTACTGAACTGAAAGTAGAAAGCTGTTTTACTAAGTATATGGTATATCTAGTTGTTTTAGTATCTGTGGCTTTTGTTATTAAAACAATCTACAACTAAGCACACTACCTCTGATTGTGATGCCAAAGCCAGAAGAGTATTATACTAATACATTTTTCAATTCTAATCAAAGCACACTTATGAAAATGGCCAGGTGGCTCATTTCTTAGAAAATTTTTGAAGGCTCATTATGCGATGGTTTATCGCTGCATTGATTTCATAAAACCTTTTACAAGCCATCAGTAGATTAGCATTTCGTCTGCTTCAAGGACTTTCTAAGAAATGAAGTTTATCGTACTACGTGCATGCAAGTTGTCCTTGATGAGAATTAATTAAAGAAAAAAGCCTGCGTTTAAAAGTTTTCTAAGAAACAAAGTTCTTGAATTTTATTGAGTGTTCAAATAATGTATTTATTTTAACTGCGAGGATAATTGCGATCTGAAAGATGAGGATTTTATCCCAATATCTTCTACAGTCCCGACTTGTGTGCACTTTCCAGCTGAAATTTAATGTCCTCGTCGTTGGCCTCGGTTGCCAACGGCAGCCACCGCAGCGACTCTGCTGAGCAGAATGGCAAATCGGCCCACGCCGGGCAGAGCCAGGAGCAGCAGGATGACGAAGAGAGGTCGGAGCAGCAGCAGAAGAAGACAGAGGAGAAGCCGATTGAGAGCCGAGACGGGGAGCCGCCTGGGCAGCAGCTTCGCGAGACGCTGGACCAGTTAGCCGAGCACATCCGCGGCCTGCAGGTGGGTGAACCGCGAATTTTCCGTATCGGTCAGTTCTATTTAGAGCCATACATGCGCAACCCCATGATTTGGGTAAACGGCAAGAGTAACTATGACTAAATTTTAGGTTAAATGCCTCGGCATCTAATTAGTATTATGTGCAGTTTTGGGTGGGCATTTTGCGACATACCTTGACTGGGCCCCTTGCCAGCCGGCCGTATTGGCGCATGTGCATGTATGTTTAGAGCTGACCTGAATAGTCGGCCAAAAAGAAACAATTAGAAGACATCGTCCCACAACCTGCGCCTGACGGCAATTCTGCCCATTTCGCTGACTTCTGAACACACACAAGTGCTCCAATACTGTACTCAGGCACGCACTCATACACACAGCTCACACAGGGTGTACATCGACCCTGACTTTCTAATCGTCAGGCATGTACACTCTGTGTGCCTTGCGGGCTGGCCCTCACGGCTTTGAATCACACAAAACCCCCCGAGCCAGTTTTCGAAATGAATCATTAATTACAATGAAGAATGGCTCTGATATTGGAAACCAAAACATCCACATAGCCTTCCTAAACTTCAATCTGTCACTCCAGGCCGCTGAGGTTGAAAGTTTCAACGAAGAGTCCTTAAAGTTCGCTTTCAACACAACTAGAATGAGCTTTCATAACAGCGATCCGACTGTGCTCAACCAGCTTGAGCAGGTGTTTATTAGCCAGGCCTACTTGACTCTGTACACCAGGCTGCTGCTGCACTGCCAGAGGAAGCCTTGGCCTGATGTGGCTACGCCAAGCATTATCAGGCTGAGCGACACCGTGTGGAACATGACTCACCTGAGTGTGCGCGTCTGCCAGGAACTGGTTGGACTGGATCTCATTCGACAGGTGTGTACCTCATCGGGTGTGCATCTCGTGCAATCTCACTCAACTGGGGATCCTGAAATCCCACTGTGGATCCTGAAATCCCACTGTGGATCCTGAAATCCCACTGTGGATCCTAAAATCCCACTGTGGATCTTGAAATCCCACTGTGGATCTTGAAATCATCAACATCCTCACCTTCCCACATCAGCATCCTCATCTTCCCACATCAGCATCCTCATCTTCCCACATCAGCATCCTCACCTTCCCACATCAGCATCCTCACCTTCCCACATCAGCATCCTCACCTTCCCACATCAGCATCCTCACCTTTCCTTACCCCCTAAAACAATGCGAGCTCCTCTGACTGCCACCGCAGGTGCTCGGCGCCCTGAGCCACTGCGACCGTGACAATCTGAAGAACGCCCGAGCTCGCCGACTGTGCAACGGGCTGCTCAGCGTGCTGCACAATGTCATCCGCGCGCTGCCTCACGCCAGGGCCAGCTATCGGATTCCCGGCTACAGCGTAGTGGACGTGCTCAAGCATTTCCTATGCGACACCTTGAACGCCTACCTGTACACCAAGGTGGTGCTAGTGCTCAGCTTTGTTGTCACCGAGGAAGAGAATCGCTGGTTAAACGTTAGCGACGAGCACATCCGCCTGCTGATCCGCGACCTGCGCCAGACTCTGGACGCCAGCGAGTCCGGGCCGCACTTCTGCCCGAAGCTTGGCTACCAGTGCGACGAGCTGCTTCAAGGCGTCGATAATCTGTGCGGCTGCGACTTCAATAAGACTCGATTCGTTAACAACGGCCTCCTAGAGCTCATCGAGGACCTGCTGGTTCGGGGAGCGCCCAACGATTCAGAACTGCTGTTCGCAGTTGAGATTGTCTACCATCTCGCCTTTGACGACGTCTGTCGGGAGGGCATCTGCCAGCGGCGCAGTCTGGTTGATCAGCTCACCGGCCTAGCTAACAATTGCCGACTGAAAGACGTCAGGCGGAGCGCCTGCGGCACGCTGTGGAAGCTGCACGGTCATGGCCTGTGCGCCACGCCCACAAGCTCGCATGCGATGCCGCTGTTCTCGCTGGCCGAGCGAAGCCCGAATCCCGTGGTGTCAGCTGGGCACGTGATGCTGTCGTACCAGCACGCCAGCCAGGACACCGTGCTGCTGATTCGCAAGCGCCTGCAGATGGAGGGCTACGAGGTTAGTTCTGTTTTTTAACTAATTTTGGTAGCTGCACTGACAGTTTTTTTTCAGAGCTATCATTTCTCAATCGGAAAATTTGTTTTCTGAAAAGAGCGACTTAGGGAAGTATGAAGTTACGTGTTAAAAATTCGTTATTTCGTCGACTTTAAAACCTATCATGTGACCGATTTTACAACCCGATTTGTGACTCATTGACCTAACTTGTGATCCACCATATGGGACCCATCATGCGATCTATAATGTGACCCGATTTGTAACTCATAATGTGACCCATAATGTGACCCGATTTGTGACTCATCGAGTGACCCATAATGTGACCCGATTTGTGACCCATAATGTGACCCGATTTGTGATTCATCATGTGACCCATAGTGTGACCCGATTTGTGACCCATAATGTGACCCGATTTGTGACCCATAATATGACCCGATTTGTGACCCATAGTGTGACCCGATTTGTGACCCATAATGTGACCCGATTTGTGACCCAGCAGGCGGTCCAATCTGTGACTCATAATGTGACCCAATTTGTGACGCATCATATGTGACCCGATTTGTGACTCATCATGCGATCCATAATATGAGCCGATTTGTGACCCATAATGTGACCCGATTTGTGACCCATAATGTGACCCGATTTGTGACCCAGCAGGCGATTCAATTTGTAACCCATAATGTGACCCAATTTGTGACGCATCATGTGACCCGATTTGTGAATTGGGACTCATCTGGTGACCCATTTTGTGGCTCATCATGTAACCCATTTTTGACTCATTTGTGAACTGCAATATAACCGATACGTGACCCAATTTGTGTCCCATAATCTTTTACGTATTTCAATCAACCCGTTATTATATAATTGCTTCCAAATCCCAACCCAATGCCAGGTGTGGCTGGACATCGAGAACATGAGCCAGAGCATAGTGTCCAAAATGGCCGAAGCCGTAGAGAACTCGGCCGTGATACTCATGTGCATGAGCCAGAGCTACAAGAACAGCCCGCACTGTCGGCACGAGGCCGACTACGCCTACAAGCTGCAGAAGCCCATTGTGCCGCTAGTCATGGAGCCCAAATACCAGCCAGACGGCTGGCTGGGCCTGCTCATGGGCTCGAAGATGTTCTACGACTTCTCAGACGAGGATCTATTCGAGGAGAGCTTCGCTAATCTGCTTAAAGAACTCGGCGGCCGGGGCAAAGCCCAGCTGGCCGACTCGTCCGGCCTTGGCGACAGCGTGCGCAGTCTGCAGCCGCTGCAGCACTCCATGCGGGTCAGCCACGCCGAGGCCAGCCGGGAGGGCACGCCGTGCGGCTCCGAGGCCCGGCAGTATGCCAAGCACCGGAGTCAGCACACGGCCTCGATCCTGGCCTGGACACCGGCTGATGTTACTGGCTGGCTGGCCGAGAATCAGCTGGCCGAGTATGAACCTCAGTGAGTGCTGTGAATCTTAGGGTGTATAAGCACCTGTATCAGTCAGTAACCAGGCTGTATAAGCACCTGTCTCAAGCAGTAACCAGGCTGTATAAGCACCTGTCTCAGGCAGTAACCAGGCTGTATAAGCACCTGTATCAGGCAGTAACCAGGCTGTATAAGCACCTGTATCAGTCATTAACCGGCTGTATAAGCACCTGTCTCAGGTAGTAACCAGGCTGTATAAGCACCTGTCTCAGGCAGTAACCAGGCTGTATAAGCACCTGTCTCAGGCAGTAACCAGGCTGTATAAGCACCTGTCTCAGGCAGTAACCAGGCTGTATAAGCACCTGTCTCAGGCAGTAGCCAGGCTGTATAAGCACCTGTCTCAGGCAGTAACCAGGCTGTATAAGCACCTGTCTCAGGCAGTAACCAGGCTGTATAAGCACCTGTCTCAGGCAGTAACCAGGCTGTATAAGCACCTGTATCAGTCAGTAACCAGGCTGTATAAGCACCTGTCTCAGGTAGTAACCAGGCTGTATAAGCACCTGTATCAGTCAGTAACCAGGCTGTATAAGCACCTGTATCAGTCAGTAACCAGGCTGTATAAGCACCTGTCTCAGGTAGTAACCAGGCTGTATAAGCACCTGTATCAGGTAGTAATAGTAACCAGGCTGTATAAGCACCTGTATCAGTCAGTAACCAGGCTGTATAAGCACCTGTATCAGTCAGAAACTAGACTGTAATACACCTGTATCAGTTAGTAACTAGGCTGTAATACACCTGAATCAGTCAGTAACTAGGCTGTAATACATCTGAATCAGTCAGTAACTAGGCTGTAATACATCTGTATCAGTCAGTAACTAGGCTGTAATACACCTGTATCAGTCAGTAACTAAGCTGTAATACACCTGTATCAGTCAGTAACTAGGCTGTAATACATCTGTATCAGTCAGTAACTAGGCTGTAATACACCTGTATCAGTAAGTAACTAGGCTGTAATACATCTGTATCAGTCAGTAACTAGGCTGTAATACATCTGTATCAGTCAGTAACTAGGCTGTAATACATCTGATCTGTATCAGTCAGTAACTAGGCTGTAATACACCTGAATCAGTCAGTAACTAGGCTGTAATACATCTGTATCAGTCAGTAACTAGGCTGTAATACACCTGTATCAGTCAGTAACTAGGCTGTAATACATCTGTATCAGTCAGTAACTAGGCTGTAATACATCTGTATCAGTCAGTAACTAAGCTGTAATACACCTGTATCAGTCAGTAACTAGGCTGTAATACATCTGTATCAGTCAGTAACTAGGCTGTAATACACCTGTATCAGTCAGTAACTAAGCTGTAATACACCTGTATCAGTCAGTAACTAGGCTGTAATACACCTGTATCAGTCAGTAACTAAGCTGTAATACACCTGTATCAGTCAGTAACTAGGCTGTAATACATCTGTATCAGTCAGTAACTAGGCTGTAATACACCTGTATCAGTCAGTAACTAGGCTGTAATACATCTGTATCAGTCAGTAACTAGGCTGTAATACATCTGATCTGTATCAGTCAGTAACTAGGCTGTAATACACCTGAATCAGTCAGTAACTAGGCTGTAATACATCTGTATCAGTCAGTAACTAGGCTGTAATACACCTGTATCAGTCAGTAACTAAGCTGTAATACACCTGTATCAGTCAGTAACTAGGCTGTAATACATCTGTATCAGTCAGTAACTAGGCTGTAATACACCTGTATCAGTCAGTAACTAGGCTGTAATACACCTGTATCAGTCAGTAACCAGCCTGCAAAACTGAATATTTCCAGCTTCGCAGACGTCAGCGGCGAGCTGCTGTTCGAGCTGCACCACATGCAGTCTCACGCGCCAGAAGCATTTTACGCTTGCATGCGGAAACAGCTGGGCATGCGGCTGGTCGACATGCTGCGGATGAGTCGAGCCCTGCACCGACTGTCCGAGGTCACGTGATGCTTTGATTGTAGACCGCTAAGCAGCTTGATTTGTATTTAGCCTATTAGATACTCATCTTGCATCTTCAGCTTCCTAGATTCATATTTTGAGTATTGAAACCTCTCAGATCCCCAATTTGAGTATTTGACCTCGCAGATCCCCAATTTGAGTATTTGACCTCTCAGATCCCCAATTTGAGTATTTGACCTCGCAGATCCCCAATTTGAGTATTTGACCTCGCAGATCCCCAATTTGAGTATTTGACCTCTCAGATCCCCAATTTGAGTATTTGACCTCGCAGATCCCCAATTTGAGTATTTGGCCTCGCAGATCCCCAATTTAAGTATTTGACCTCGCAGATCCCCAATTTGAGTATTTGGCCTCGCAGATCCCCAATTAAAGTATTTGACCTCGGAGATCCCCAATTTAAGTATTTGGCCTCGCAGATCCCCAATTTAAATATTTGACATCACAGATCCCCAATTTGAGTATTGAAACCTCACAGATCCCCCATTTGAGTATTGAAACCTCACAGATCTCCCATTTGAGTATTGAAACCTCACAGATCCCCCATTTGAGTATTGAAACCTCACAGATCCCCCATTTGAGTATTGAAACCTCACAGATCTCCCATTTGAGTATTGAAACCTCACAGATCCCCATTTGAGTATTGAAACCTCACAGATCCCCATTTGAGTATTGAAACCTCACAGATCCCCTATTTGAGTATTGAAACCTCACAGATCCCCCATTTGAGTATTGAAACCTCACAGATCCCCCATTTGAGTATTGAAACCTCACAGATCTCCCATTTGAGTATTGAAACCTCACAGATCCCCAATTTGAGTATTTGGCCTCACAGATCCCCAATTTGAGTATTTGGCCTCACACATCCCCAATTTGAGTATTTGGCCTCACACATCCCCAATTTGAGTATTTGACCTCCCGAATCCCACCATCAATGAACCATCAGTCACTCCGGCTTTCTTCGCTTTTTGGCAATCCGTCAACTTAACTTTACTGGTCAGTGCAATGCTGCTAGGCCATAATCTTTTTTTGTCATACGAGGGCCTCTTCTATGCCAGTTTTGCTGCCCCTACTGCTGCCTCTGCTGAGCCGATGCAGCTCATTTTCACCTGTGTTTCCCTGTGTACTTTAGGACCAGCCGAAATATTTATTAGGCGCCTGTAGCTTATTTGGCGAAGGTCATTTTTGTGTAGCAAGCTTTCAGTTTTCCACCATCTTTCTCTATACGAGTATATATTTAACAAAATGATGCACAGCACCTTCACTTGTGTAGCTTTTTGCCCTTGTATTATAATAGTTATATTTATGAAAACTTACTGAATTTTTACATTAATTTAATATAACAGTTTTTTGACTTGCTCGAATTGGCACAAGCATTGGTTTTGAATTTAATGGTCAAGCGGTTATTTTTGTTATGAATTCGTTTAGAATACTAAATGCTTTCTTTGCATCGAAGTCTTTGTTTTCATATATTTGTAAATTAATAGCTGAGCACCTGAAAAAAATGGTCACAAGTTAGCTGCCAGTGACAATTCACTGTCGCAAATCGACTGCTAGTGATAATTAACTGTCACAAATTGACTGCCAGTGACGATTCACTGTCACAAATTGACTGCCAGTAACGATTTACTGTCACAAATGGACTGCCAAATTCACTGTCACAAATTGACTGCCAGTGACGATTCACTGTCACAAATTAATTTATTTTCTATATTAAACTAGCCAATTAAAACTATTCGAGATAATGTGCGGCATCCTTTGATCTTTTATTGTATTGAGTATTGTTACGGGCTACTAAAATGCACATAATTCAGTCGCTATGGTCAGTCGAGCGCCACAGCCGGCGCAGGTCCTTCCGCAGCAGTCGATAGTCGGCGTCGCTCAGATCCAGCAGGTCGCCAGAGTCGGGGCAGACTTCGTACTGGCCGATGACGTCACCGTCGGCGGTGCCGATTCGAACCACCCGCGGCCTGGCGTAGCAGGGCAGTCGGGACTCGAACGCGCGCTTGATTCGGCGGCCGAGCTGCTGGCGGCAGAAGTCTTCAAGGTCGCCGCTGTCCGCCTCAGGCGGCAGGTTCAGACTGTCTCGGTTGGGCACCGTGTAGGCGACCTCGCCGGCGGCCAGATGACCATCGTCCTGCGGCTGGGCAGCGATGCAGGACAGCTGGCAGCGGCCGCCGCATTCCGGCAGCAGGTTAGATAGGATTGACTGCAGCTGTGGGTGAGGAGCGAGATTAAGGTGGGTGAGGAGCGGAGATTAAGGTAGATGAGAAGCGGAGATTAAGGTAGGTGAGAAGCGGAGATTAAGGTGGGAGAGGAGCGGAGATTAAGGTGGGTGAGGAGCGGAGATTAAGGTGGGTGAGGAGCGGAGATTAAGGTGGGTGAGGAGCGGAGATTAAGGTGGGTGAGAAGCGGAGATTAAGGTGGGTGAGGAGCGGAGATTAAGGTAGGTGAGAAGCGGAGATTAAGGTGGGTGAGGAGCGGAGATTAAGGTAGGTGAGAAGCGGAGATTAAGGTGGGTGAGAAGCGGAGATTAAGGTGGGTGAGGAGCGGAGATTAAGGTGGGTGAGGAGCGGATATTAAGGTGGGTGAGGAGCGGAGATTAAGGTGGGTGAGGAGCGGAGATTAAGGTGGGTGAGGAGCGGAGATTAAGGTAGATGAGAAGCGGAGATTAAGGTAGGTGAGAAGCGGAGATTAAGGTGGGAGAGGAGCGGAGATTAAGGTGGGTGAGGAGCGGAGATTAAGGTGGGTGAGGAGCGGAGATTAAGGTGGGTGAGGAGCGGAGATTAAGGTGGGTGAGAAGCGGAGATTAAGGTGGGAGAGGAGCGGATATTAAGGTGGGTGAGGAGCGGAGATTAAGGTGGGTGAGGAGCGGAGATTAAGGTGGGTGAGGAGCGGAGATTAAGGTGGGTGAGGAGCGGAGATTAAGGTAGATGAGAAGCGGAGATTAAGGTAGGTGAGAAGCGGAGATTAAGGTGGGAGAGGAGCGGAGATTAAGGTGGGTGAGGAGCGGAGATTAAGGTGGGTGAGGAGCGGAGATTAAGGTGGGTGAGGAGCGGAGATTAAGGTGGGTGAGGAGCGGAGATTAAGGTGGGTGAGAAGCGGAGATTAAGGTGGGTGAGGAGCGGAGATTAAGGTGGGTGAGGAGCGGAGATTAAGGTAGGAGAGGAGCGGAGGTTAAGGTAGGTGAGGAGCGGAGGTTAAGGTGGGTGAGGAGTGGAGATTAAGGTAGATAAGGAGTGGAGATTAAGGTGGGCGAGGATCTGATACCAAGATGCTCACCTCTGCTCTGGCTGACGTCTTCCCCGGCAGCCAGTATCGGCCCTGGTGAACCGGCGGCGCCTCATCCGGCGAGTCCGTCAGGTTGCCCAGCCGCCCCACGGTCAGCGGGCTGCCCAGCCAGTGCCGATAGTCGTCGCCCGGCTGGAAAACCCCGGCTAGCCGGTTGGGCCGCTCAGCAGCAGTCGCTACCGACAAGGCGCCATCGTTGGGGAACAGCGGGAGAACGGAGTCGCCCTCCCTGCAGCCGGCTCGGCAGTCCCAGTCCGGCAAGCCAGAGTCCGCCGACAGCCGCAGGAGCCGTACGGGCGCTCGGCCGGGCAGCCAAAGCGGCCGGAAGCCCACAGACACCCGGTTGGCGCCGCAATCGGCGCTCCCGGCGGCGTTGTCGCTGGCTAGGAAAGCCGGCGCACCGGCGCAGGCGCCGCCGAGTTCGACAACCTCGTCGAGGCCGAACCGCTCTACGAGCTGCTGGCGACAGCCGCTTGGCAGGCCGCGGCCCAGCAGCCGGGTGGTCGAGTGCAGCCTGTCGGTGGGGCGGCCGGGTCGCCGGACCAGCTCGGCGGCCAGGGCGGCATCGTACAGGCCAGCGGTGCAGCCGTGCCTGCCGATGAGTTGCGGTACCTTCGCTTATCAGGCTCATGGACATCTAAATTGATTTGGGAGTAACAGTCCACTCTGAGCCCCAGCCCCACCTGGCAGTCCAGGTATCTAATCCGCACTCTGAGCCTCAGCCCCTACCTTGCGCAGTCAGTCCAGTAGCCAATCGGTGAGCAGTCGCTCCGCAAGACGCAGGTGGCGCCTTCGGTGATGGCCAGCCCGACGCCCGCAGCCGTGGCCAGCGCGGTGTGCAGCGGCTGGCAGATGTACAGCACGTCCTCCCGGCCCAGCTCGAGCAGCAGGCGGGGCAGAGCGGCTATTTGAAGATAGTCGGCGTGCGTCAGCGCCAGCTGCCGCCCAGCCTCAGTGGCGACCAACAGCGGGGCCCGGTGGTCCGGCTGGCGCGGCAGCGGAGGCATCAGGGCCGGATTCTCCGTCTCGGCCAGCAGCTCGGCCTCGAGGCGCAGAGCTCCGGGCAGACGTGGCGGCCTATCCGGCTCGCCGTGGCAGCTGAGCAGCAGCCGGAGGTGGCGCAGCATCGGCAGTGCCGACAGCAGCACCGTCTCAGCGTCAGCCTCGTAGACCAGGACGGATAGTCGGCGAAGTCGCCTGCGCCGCATGCAGGCGTCGGCGTCGGCGTCTCCCGGGTCGTCGGGATCGAGGAGAACGGCCAGGCACCCGGCCTTGGCGGCTCCCAGCCACAGAGCGGTGTGCAATGCCGAGGGCCGGACGGCGACCCCGACAGCCGCCCCGGTGGGCAGGCGGCGGGCCAAGTAGGTGGCCAGCCGGGTCGCCAGATCGGCCACCAGGCCGAAGCTCCAGACCTCTTCGTCGGCGATGAAGCAGGCCTTGTCCGGCAGGGCGGCAGCTGTGGACTCGAAAGCGGCTAAAACGTCGGCGGCTGCCGCTGGCGTCCCAGACGGCCTGTCAAGGCTGGCCAGGTGGTAGAAGGCATCGCGCTGGAATGCCAAGCACAGGTCCAGCAGCCTGCGGCGCCAGTTTGTGAGCTCCAGTAGCACCAGCAGGGGGGCGAGCAGCAGCGCACCCGGAAGGAGCAGCGTTGAAATTTCTGCATTGAATTGGCCGGTCAAAACGGCCTCGGCCCAGTCTGACATATCGGTCTGCTTTGGCTCTGTCTTTCAGAGTCTAATTACCTTTTTACCTTTAGGAGTCCCTGCATGCTGAAAGAGCAGCAAAAAAGGACTATGCGCTTTGTCTTCTAGCAGAAATAAAGCAGCCTCTCATTCTTCTCACCCAGCTCCCCTCCTCTCGTGTTCTGCCTGCGTACATTTGTGCGATAGAAGAACACGGCTGTCTTCACTCGGTCAACAAGTGTACTCTCGCCAGACCCTATAATGTACATGTATCTGTTCTTTTCTGGGCGCAAGCTGACAGGCTGGGTTATAGCTAGGCTTTAAGGCACACTTGACACTATCGGAGAACGTGTACAACAGGTACAGTCAGAATGGCGGAAGCTATATTTAAGCTTAAATATAAGAAACTTAGGGTAAAATTCTGAGTTTGAATTTTCTATCGAATTTATTAATTATCGTCATTTACTCGTTTACAATTATTGACTAATGTACATGTAAACCAAATAGATACAGTCTATGCTTACATCATGGAAACTAAATTAAGAAATAAGAGGGGTGTACTGCATACTCGCAACAGTAAACAGTTACGAGGAAGTATATATACTACTGTTTTTGTTCTCGGGTTACTTCGCTTACACGAGTTAAAAAGTTTTTTGTTTTTAAATACATGTATCTAGCTATATATCTATAAGTAGAGTAAAGTAATGTACATGTAGTTTTGTACTTTTATTAACGAATGCTTTATTAACGATGTATTCAAAAGTCTTTTTGATTCTTTAGCCATGCGTCTTGGGAGTTTCTTTCAGAAAATTAAAGATTGAAATGGTACAATTGTTGATCCTTTTTAGGTGTGGAACTGCCACATGCATGATTTTTGAAGCCACTGCAATGTTTAAACTTGTGTAATTTGCAGCTATTTGATGAAAAAATAGCCTTTAATTTGACATGTGAAAAAAAATTGTGGTTACATGTACACACCAAAGAATTGGTTTTGTGGCAAAAATAAATCTAGCAACCAGAAATTGGATTAGGGCGGAGGGACAGATCCCGGTGTGTGTCAAAGCCCAAAGGGGGTGTAGGGGGTTTGACGAAAATTTAATGGGACCCTCTTGCAATCCTTCAAGAAAAAATATCTGGGCAAAGGATCGACTGTATTTCATGACTCCACTGTAGGTAATGACTTTTGATATTTTGATAAGTAGTATTCACAAATGCAGTTTTTAAAATCGATTGCTGCTTTAATTCTAAAAGCCATCATGACCGTTTCTGGACCACTGAAATAATTATTTAAGAACTTGTTATTATGAAAAGAGTTTTTAAAACGTATTAGTTTCTTAGAAAGCTCCGTTATTGTTGCTCGCAAGTCATAATCTGTTACAATACAAGACATACATTGCTAATGCTGATATAAATTATATAAAACGTTCTATCAGTTGCCGTTGTGTAATAAAAAATTGAAAATTGAACTGTATAGTTCATAAAATCAATACTACTATTTTGGTCCAAAGACCAAGCCGTCCTGGGAAGACGCGGGGAGATGAGTTGTTTCGGATCTTGGTTTCTCTACTACTAATCTTTGTGCTACGTGTCGATTGCAGTTAGAAAACTAAGCAAATATTTGATGGCATCTGGGCCATCAGAGCGTGATGGAGGACGAAAGCTCTCGTAAGCATAGGATTTTTGGGATTGACTCATAGTTCATATTATTATAACTGGCGGGTTTCATTTTCACAATAGATATTCATAACTTATATACACTCAGCAACAGTCAAACCCGCCACCCTTGGAAATTGGCAGAGCGATTGACTTCAGAAAAAAATACTGTAATGATGAAAGGTTTCTTACTTTCACTTTGGTATACTATGTATGTCTAAGCAAGGTGGCAGTTTTGAATGTTGCTAAATATACATTGACAAATGGTATTATCACTTTTAAGTATAAAGAAGCATTGATTTGAAATATACTATAAATCTATAGTAAATAATTTTCTTGAAAAAAAATTAAGTAAATAAATTAAGCTATTATAATAAAGTTATTAATTAAGAAAATTTAATTAATAAAAGGTTTTTAATTAACTAAAGTATTTACTTTTAATTATTTGCCTGAATATTAAACTACTTAAAAACTCTCAATTTAGACTAAATAAAATATATGTATAATGATAGCTATATATAAGGTTAACATAGGTAATGATATAATTTTTTTGATAAAAATAGACTAAAATAAATTATATAATTAAAATAGTCATTCTTTAATTCTAAGTCTTGATCTTAAATGACTTATAAGTAGGCCAATTCATATTGCCATTAAATCATACTAATAGTATACTAATAAGTCACTTACATGGAATGAAAGTTTATGTACTTATATAAGCTATAAGGCATATTATCATACCAATTTTGGCCTTGTTTGATAATAGTATAAGCAAGCCTTTAGACTAGGCTTAATTAAAACCTTTAATAAATCTTTGTTTCATCTAGGGCAGCTTGTTAAAGGACTTAAAATGGGACAGCTAGCTAAGGAACAAAAGAGAGGGTAACCTGCTAAGGGATTGAGGAGCTGCAATAGTCTTCTTAAATAAAGAAAATATGATATGTATCAAACTGTCATTCATTTCTTACATTTCTATAGGACAACTGGTGAAAGCCTATATCAGGTACTGGGCCTGCAGAAGGATGCAACTCCGGAACAGATTAAAAAGGCCTATAGAAAGGTTTGCTATTAATTTATTTGTCAAATTTGCTTATGTATAGGTATGTGTATATAAGTATACAAATATATAATTAACCCTTGTCAATATTCCAGCTGGCATTGCAGTATCACCCAGACAAGAATCCCGATCCAGCATCAGCTGATAGGGTATGCAGAATTTCATTATTTTTTTGATTTATTGGTGTTAGTAATTTTATTGGCCATTCCTTAGGTAGTAGCCAATGTAAAGTGGCAGTCTGTCATCATACCCATATTGCATAGCTATTCTGCAAGGGCTGGTAGCGGCAGTCTGCTGATCTACTACTTTTCGAAATCTACTAATCTACCTACTCATCAGTAGATAACTGTCCAGTCGCCCTATTAACTTTACAGTTCAAAGAGATCAACCGAGCCAACCGGGTTCTCAGCGATGAGACAAAGAAGAGCATCTATGACAAGTACGGCTCCATGGGGCTGCACATCGCGTCACAGTTCGGGGAGGACAATGTCAACGCTTACTTTGTGCTGAGTCATCCCTGCTGCAAGGTAACTTTCGGGCTTTTCACCTGTTGCCTTGCTCAGAACCGAAATCGCAGTCAAAAATCCCAATCCCCATCGACCCCTCCCCCAATCTCCAGCCGGTGAATTCCCTCTCAGATTCCCTATTGAGAATCGGCCTCCCATTCTCCAGCCGGTGAATTCCCTCTCAGATTCCCCATTGAGAATCGGCATCCCCAATCTCCAGCCGGTGAATTCCCTCTCAGATTCCCCATTGAGAATCAGGCCTCCCCAATCTCCAACCGGTGAATTCCCTCTCAGATTCCCCATTGAGAATCAGGCCTCCCCAATCTCCAGCCGGTGAATTCCCTCTCAGATTCCCCATTGAGAATCGGCCTCCCCAATCTCCAGCCGGTGAAATTCTCATTTTGCAGCTGAAAGGAACGGTTAGAATTCATGCTAGTTAAAATTATAACTTCACTCTAAACTGTAACCCTTAATTCCCTTACCCATGCTTGAAAAGAGTCACTTGACTCAACTCACTGCTCACTGCAACGCAGCGGACAGTCGGGTAGTTCCCTTCGGTTGCTGTCCCGCCCGCCCCCGCGGCTACAGAGTTCCAATTTTGGAGCTGTTCTCACTCTTATCCCAAGCCCACTCTTTCCCTCTGTTCTCCACTCGCGGTTAGAAACCAATCAATAACTATACCACATTCGCGCTTTGCATGCACACGAGAGCTTAGCAACTCCCTAGTTTCAGTATTCACATTGGAATTCCAAATGCAATGCATTTCAAACTCCTTTTGGGCCAATTTTTTTCTGGCAAAATCGAAAAAAATATTCTATAATTGCTTCTTTTTTAAACTCTTAGTCTAGTGCAGTGTTTCAGTTACAGTTATATTATCAACTAGATAGCGTTTTTGCTTTTGAATTATGCCAATATTTCGTAAAATGACTGTAGCAATATTATTAGAAACAGCTCTTGGGTGTGGCGGTGGCAGTGACAAGCTGACAAGTTCTATGCAATGGACGGATTAGTGTTTCAAACAGTTCGCCTGCACCAATAATATCCGGATTTGCGAGCGCCACGTGTGTGTGGATTATGTTCACCTCAGGCTTAGTAAATTGCAATAACAGGATTCTATATAAACAGTAAATATTTTTGTTCATCCCATTCCTACTGAAGCATTTTTTATTATTCAGTTCTTGTCTTTAACTGACTACTACTGGTCAGTAGTGCAAGTGATTATTCTGTGCAGCAAAGTTATATTTAACTAATTCATTAAACCAATTCATTATAACCAAGGCCCTGTTTGTGCTCTGCTGCCTATTCACTGGTTGCTTCTTCTGCCTCTGCTGCTGTTGTTGCTGCAATTTCTGCTGCGGCAAATGCGCCCCGAGAGACGACGAACAGGAGTCCGAAGCTGATGCCTTCATGGTGAGAGCAAAGTTACTGATGATGGAGACTGTGGGCCGTGGTCACACAGTAAACAGTATCACACAGTAGACAGTGTCACAGAAGACAGTGTCACAGTAGACAGTGTCACAGTAGACAGTGTGTCACAGTAGACAGTGTCACACAGTAGACAGTGTCACACAGTAGACAGTGTCACAGTAGACAGTAGACAGTGTCACACAGTAGACAGTATCACACAGTAGACAGTGTCACACAGTAGACAGTGTCACAGTAGACAGTGTCACGCAGTAGACAGTACACAGTAGACAGTGTCACAGTAGACAGTGTCACAGTAGACAGTGTCACAGTAGACAGTGTCACAGTAGACAGTGTCACATTAGACAGTGTCACACAGTAGACAGTGTCACAGTAGACAGTGTCACACAGTAGACAGTGTTACAGTAGACAGTATCACACAGTAGACAGTGTCACACAGTAGACAGTGTTACAGTAGACAGTATCACACAGTAGACAGTGTTACACAGTAGACAGTGTTACAGTAGACAGTATCACACAGTAGACAGTGTCACACAGTAGACAGTGTTACAGTAGACAGTATCACACAGTAGACAGTGTCACACAGTAGACAGTGTTACAGTAGACAGTATCACACAGTAGACAGTGTCACACAGTAGACAGTATCACACAGTAGACAGTGTCACAGTAGACAGTGTCACAGTAGACAGTGTCACACAGTAGACAGTGTCACAGTAGACAGTGTCACACAGTAGACAGTGTCACACAGTAGACAGTGTCACAGTAGACAGTGTCACACAGTAGACAGTGTCACAGTAGACAGTGTCACACTGTAGACAGTGTCACAGTAGACAGTGTCACACAGTAGACAGTGTTACAGTAGACAGTATCACACAGTAGACAGTGTCACACAGTAGACAGTGTTACAGTAGACAGTATCACACAGTAGACAGTGTTACACAGTAGACAGTGTTACAGTAGACAGTATCACACAGTAGACAGTGTCACACAGTAGACAGTGTTACAGTAGACAGTATCACACAGTAGACAGTGTCACACAGTAGACAGTGTTACAGTAGACAGTATCACACAGTAGACAGTGTCACACAGTAGACAGTATCACACAGTAGACAGTGTCACAGTAGACAGTGTCACAGTAGACAGTGTCACACAGTAGACAGTGTCACAGTAGACAGTGTCACACAGTAGACAGTGTCACACAGTAGACAGTGTCACAGTAGACAGTGTCACACAGTAGACAGTGTCACAGTAGACAGTGTCACACTGTAGACAGTGTCACAGTAGACAGTGTCACACAGTAGACAGTATCACACAGTAGACAGTGTCACACAGTAGATAGTGTCACACAGTAGACAGTGTCACACAGTAGATAGTGTCACAGTAGACAGTGTGTCAGTAGACAGTATTACACAGTGGGCCAATGTCACACAATACTCCCCAAACTCCAAATTCCCAGTCGGGAGACTCCAGTGCCAAGGACGGGCCCATCACATCGCAGCCGAAGTCGGCAACAGAGCAGACTTCGTTGAAACAGGAGCAGCCACCAGACTACAGTGCCAGCAATGGCAACTGAGCGCAGTGCTAGGCCGGCCGGTTTCCATTTCAAATATGCTTTGACTCGTCTTCCATCCCAGTTGCGTAAATTGTCAAACTTGCGGTTAATTTATTTTTTTAACAAATTAATTTTTCGCGGCACGAAATTTACACAATTTCCCAAACGGAACAGCTGCGGGTGGCCATGATTTTTAAAGAAAATCAGTTACAGACTACTACTGAACTACCAATAGTAGCGAGCTATGATTTTAAAAGAAAATCAGTTACAGACTACTACTGAACTGCTAATAGTAGCGAGCTATGATTTTAAAAGAAAATCAGTTACAGACTACTACTGAACTACCAATAGTAGCGAGCTATGATTTTAAAAGAAAATCAGTTACAGACTACTACTGAACTGCTAATAGTAGCGAGCTATGATTTTTAAAGAAAATCAGTTACAGACTACTACTGAACTGCTAATAGTAGCGAGCTATGATTTTTAAAGAAAATCAGTTACAGACTACTACTGAACTGCTAATAGTAGCGAGCTATGATTTTTAAAGAAAATCAGTTACAGACTACTACTGAACTGCTAATAGTAGCGAGCTATGATTTTTAAAGAAAATCAGTTACAGACTACTACTGAACTGCTAATAGTAGCGAGCTAATAAAAATCGTTCGGTTCCTATTCTTCCAATTTCTATTAATATGCATGTTTTTAATCCGACGCTGCCTCTACCCTTCCCCAGACACAATTTTGTGCCTCGCAAATTTAATTTAGATTTGTTCGAGAAAGTTAATAAATATATTCATATATACTTATCTATCCATACAGTACATATGTTTGTATATGCTATTTAAAAAAATGCGACAACAATTCTTATAATTATTTACAAGCTGATTGACAGGCCCGACTGCTTCCTATGATTTTTGTTTGCCTTCTTTTGGTTGTGGATAAAAATAGCCTTCCATCAATGCCTACCAGTCGTACATTCCAACTGTGTGCAACTGCTATTCCGTTTATTCCATTATTTTTTGCTATTGATTTTTTTCCAAAATGTTGAGTAGACTCTTGCAAGGCTGCTGCCGCTGGTGTAGGACATTCGGTTTGAATCAGAGAGTTATTAGGGTTTTCTGGGCAAAGTTGTATTACTTTTTTGTTGGATCTGAAGAGATTCAACACCTGATCTTCTCTGTGCTTCCCATCTGGTTGAGGGCTTCTAATGCTCTTATTCTGTCTTGTGTCTATTTTTTGTTTTTAGCCGTATGCTTCTGCTTATATAGAAAAGGTCTAATATAAATATATAACATCAGTTGTAAGCTGGAATAACAGAATTACTCCGGCTTTTAGAGTGCTGCAGTTTTTTGCCCGAGTGTCTTAAATTAATAGATTGCTGTGTATTGCTCCATTGTTGGTTTTTGCTGTGGCCTCTTTCTGCTTTTATCTAACACTAGGAGATGTTGATCTAGCACACCTGGGGATGCTGATCTAGCACACCTGGGGATGCTGATCTAGCACGCCTGGGGATGCTGATCTAGCACACCTGGGGATGCTGATCTAGCACACCTGGGGATGCTGATCTAGCACACCTGGGGATGCTGATCTAGCACACCTGGGGATGCTGATCTAGCACACCTGGGGATGCTGATCCAGCACACCTGGGGATGCTGATCTAGCACGCCTGGGGATGCTAATCTAGCACGCCTGGGGATGCTGATCTAGCACGCCTGGGGATGCTAATCTAGCACGCCTGGGGATGCTGATCCAGCACACCTGGGGATGCTGATCTAGCACGCCTGGGGATGCTAATCTAGCACGCCTGGGGATGCTGATCTAGCACACCTGGGGATGCTGATCTAGCACACCTGGGGATGCTAATCTAGCACGCCTGGGGATGCTGATCTAGCACACCTGGGGATGCTAATCTAGCACGCCTGGGGATGCTAATCTAGCACACCTGGGGATGCTAATCTAGCACACCTGGGGGTGCTGATCTAGCACGCCTGGGGATGCTGATCTACATGTAAACACCTAGAGATGTACTGATCTGGCACACCCGGAGTCTGGAGATGTCCATCACTATACTAAAATGGTTTTTCTTTATCAATCTCTATCTACAATAGGTAATCTCTGTGATAGATTTTAGAAAAAACGGCTTGACAACCGATTATTATGAAACTGCACTGTTCGGTCAAAAAATTTCCGGTGTCGGTACGTGTCGTGGCTAAGTAATTTCTCTATGCTAAAAAGATTAAATATTCGAAAAATATGCTTCTTTGCAAAGGTCAAGCAGAATTAGAATGCAAAAGAAAAACGTCATAACTGCTTGTGGTAGTTTAGCTGGTCTAATAAGTAGAAAAAAAGGTAATAGAAACATAGCCCAACGCGTTTCGCCTATCATTGACGTCGTCAGGGCCAATTCAATCCAAGTGATTTAAGAACAACCTGTACAGTCCAAAAACGGGTCCGGTAGAGTTTCAAAACGAGCATAAGTACAGAACGGAGGGAGAGAGAGAATAGACACGGCACTGCTCACAGTACTCTGAGCTCACGCTCCACCCCATTGCCAGCTAGCTGCACATTCAAGTTGGGTTTGTGCATTCTGATACACGAAGCTTCAATAATCTGAGGCTTATGGCCAAATCTGCACCCATCTAACACTTTGAATACTGCTTCCTGTGACTTTTGCTCTAACCGACTTGATGTGTGTTAAATTATAAATACTACGGTTTCTTATCTTAGATGTGAAGACTTGGTTCAACTTTTGAAGGTGTCAAACATAAGAGATTTCATTAGGGAATTTATAAGATATCAAGGCTCGAGGAAATTGCTATAATTTGCTGTGAGTCTTGGGGAGAACTGCTGATTTCAAGGCTGACGGAGGAATTGCTGAGATGTCGAGGCTGACAGGGGAATTGCTGAGATGTCGAGGCTGACAGGGGAATTGCTGAGATGTCGAGGCTGACAGGGGAATTGCTGAGATGTCGAGGCTGACGGGGGAATTGCTGAGATGTCGAGGCTGACGGGGGAATTGCTGAGATGTCGAGGCTAACGGGGGAATTGCTGAGATGTCGAGGCTGACGGGGGAATTGCTGAGATGTCGAGGCTGAGAGGCATGAAGCTACATGTAATTCAAAAAAATTATTCCATTCTTCGTTGTTTCGCAACTGGGGCCGCCGATTGCTAGTACTGATCTATACAAAACAGCTAAAAGATGCTGATAGTCCAATGCACCTATGTTTCATAAGAGCTATATATAAACACAAATTTACATTCAATAGAAGATCCAGTACACAGAACAATGAGCACTGCAAATGGAACCTTATCAAAACTTAATCACCGTAAGAATTGCAGTTGTCCCTGTATTTGCGCATGTACAAGTCTTGTATTCATCAACTGGGCATGCAAGTGTTGGACACGCGATTTTATAAACCGAAAATAGAACTTCTAATGAATAATAAAAAAACAACTTCTGACAGCGGCTGTTACTGGGTTACATAGCGATTTGTTAACATTCATGAATCAGATGACAAGCAAATGGCGTTTTTGACATCGTCAGGAAAAGAGAAAAATACTTGGTTTCTGTCTTGTCTTAGGGAAGCGGTTTGCGTTGGACAATCAAGGTACAATATTGGCTCGGGAAGGGTTTGTTTGGAGTTGGTTGTTTGGCTCTGCTACTCAATTTCCCCCTTTCGATATTGATTCCAACGTATTTTCCATCAAATTTCTGCAAAATAGCAATGCTTGCATGTGCTGTACAACTCGAATTAAAAGTACATTTCAAAGTGCAGTACAATGTCTAGGACAAAGAAATTATTCACGTCTGCCTAGCGACGACGCCAGCTGCCCAACAATGAACGATTTGCGCCGTCGGGTTCTGCCGCCAGCAGCAGGCGCCGCCGCCGCTCCGGCAGCTGACCTCGGCAGCGCCAAGCTGGAGTGCCGGCCACTGGCTGCAGTCGGCTGGCCGGCGGTGGCCCAGCTGACCGCGTCTGAAAATGTGCGAATATACAAAAGACTTAAGTTAGTCTCTACGAGAATGGGTTGAAAATCAAAATATTTATTTTTCACTACCATATAAAACGAAAGTTCTTTTTGAATCCTTAACTATTCCTGTCCTAATTGGCAGGTATTAATTTAAGCCCTCTACCCCTATCTACTGCGTACATTTTATTAAGCCACGGCCCCAAAAAATTTCTATCCCTTCCTTCGCGCTGATTGGCTGGTTCTTATTGAACCTCTGCCCTATTTTGTGTACTACACTTCTGTCTCGCTACGCCCCCCATAAAATATTTCTGCCCTCAATTGAATCGCGCTGATTGGCTGGTTTTTATTATTGGCTGTATAAGTACTTTATCTCTAGCACTCCCCGTTAAATTTTCTGGCCCATTGCTAAGAGCCGATTGGCTGGCTCTAAATTGACTATTCGGCCCCTGTGCTCTAGATATGAAATGTTTATCAACTGGCATGTGCGGTTCATACTCCTATAAGTAAAAATGCGTACATTGTATACAAATAACGCAACATAAAACAATACTATCGATACACAATTGTTTTACAAGTAAACACAATAACACATGGATCGGGCCGAACCTTGCACAACGAATCTGGCACGAATGTACATGCAAGTTTCGAATTGAAAAATTATGCACGTTATGCACGCGCCTCGCTACTCGCGACGCAGCTATAGTTAGTAGTATACAGTTAGAAATCGGACTGTCATGCAGCTGATAGATTCTGCACACGATTTTATAGCAGCAGACCGAATATTTCTGCACCGATGACGGAAGCTCGGATGCAAATTTAATTTACCAACACTTTGCTGGCCCGCGTGCAGGGCCGCTGCTTGTGGGTAGCAGCAGCAGCCCAGTGGCTGCCAGCTCTGCAAGCGACGCGACAAAATGTTTGCTGTTCTGTAATTTTATCTAAACAAGATTAATACGAGTTTCTACCGCTGTCTCGGGCGAATCCAGCGACTGCTTCTGTGCTCAGTTAATAAACACTTCTGCAGCTGCACAGCCGGCTAAACTGCGTGTTTAGCGGCAGCTCTATTGAATGTTATTTTCGAATTCCGCTGTTTATTCCGCGGAAGCAGAGTGCAGGTGCGCAGAAGCCAGTTATAGCTAAAAAAGCTCAGATTCCTTGCTTTTAGGCGCACACTCGAGTTCTGTTGCAGCGTGTCTGCTTCCGCAGACATAACTGCTGGAAAAATGCTTTTTTAGGTTAGCGGAATTGAAAATTGAAATTTAGCATGCCTTTGGCTCCATAGATTGTTCTCACACGGGATGCATCCTTGAGGCGCAATTACACATGAATGAGTCCCTAGGATAAATATGATAATCGGCAAATTAAAAGGAAATGAGAAGAAATTAAAAACAACTTAGTAGGTAACGAAATCCTTGCGGCAAAGTGCACAATTCTCTCACATCCCAGATCCCAGATCCTAGATCCCAGATCCTAGATCCCAGATCCTAGATCCCAGATCCTAGATCCCAGATCCTAGATCCCAGATCCTAGATCCCAGATCCTAGATCCCAGATCCTAGATCCCAGATCCTAGATCCCAGATCCTAGATCCCAGATCCTAGATCCCAGATCCTAGATCCCAGATCCTAGATCCCAGATCCTAGATCCCAGATCCTAGATCCCAGATCCTAGATCCCAGATCCTAGATCCCAGATCCTAGATCCCAGATCCTAGATCCCAGATCCTAGATCCCAGATCCTAGATCCCAGATCCTAGATCCCAGATCCTAGATCCCAGATTCTAGATTCCAGATCCTAGATCCCAGATCCTAGATCCCAGATCCTAGATCCCAGATCCTAGATCCCAGATCCTAGATCCCAGATCCTAGATCCCAGATCCTAGATCCCAGATCCTAGATCCCAGATCCTAGATCCCAGATCCTAGATCCCAGATCCTAGATCCCAGATCCTAGATCCCAGATCCTAGATCCCAGATCCTAGATCCCAGATCCTAGATCCCAGATCCTAGATCCCAGATCCTAGATCCCAGATCCTAGATCCCAGATCCTAGATCCCAGATCCTAGATCCCAGATCCTAGATCCCAGATCCTAGATCCCAGATCCTAGATCCCAGGTCCTAGATCCCAGATCCTAGATCCCAGATCCTAGATCCCAGATCCTAGATCCCAGATCCTAGATCCCAGATCCTAGATCCCAGATCCTAGATCCCAGATCCTAGATCCCAGATCCTAGATCCCAGATCCTAGATCCCAGATCCTAGATCCCAGATCCTAGATCCCAGATCCTAGATCCCAGATCCTAGATCCCAGATCCTAGATCCCAGATCCTAGATCCCAGATCCTAGATCCCAGATCCTAGATCCCAGATCCTAGATCCCAGATCCTAGATCCCAGATCCTAGATCCCAGATCCTAGATCCCAGATCCTAGATCCCAGATCCTAGATCCCAGATCCTAGATCCCAGATCCTAGATCCCAGATCCTAGATCCCAGATCCTAGATCCCAGATCCTAGATCCCAGATCCTAGATCCCAGATCCTAGATCCCAGATCCTAGATCCTAGATCATAGATCCTAGATCATAGATCCCAGATCCTAGATCCCAGATTCTAGATCCCAGATCCTAGATCCCAGATCCTAGATCCCAGATTCTAGATTCCAGATCCTAGATCCCAGATCCTAGATCCCAGATTCTAGATTCCAGATCCTAGATCCCAGATCCTAGATCCCAGATCCTAGATCCCAGATCCTAGTTCCCAGATCCTAGATCCCAGATCCTAGATCCCAGATCCCAGATCCTAGATCCCAGATCCTAGATCCTAGATCCCAGATCCTAGATCCCAGATCCTAGATCCCAGATCCTAGATCCCAGATCCTAGATCCCAGATCCTAGATCCCAGATCCCACGGGAGATAGCAAGCATTGCAGTGCTCAATACTGTGAGGCAGTGCGCGGCCAGTGTGGTGAGACCTGAGCTCACCCAACACCATCTCGCGCCAGCATCACAGCAACTCATCCTCGGCGCCTGCGAGCGGCACCTTCAGGCTGTCCTCAGGTGAGCCACCGCTGCCAGCTTCTTCGACTTCGAAGGGCGACAACTTCGCTTTCGCTTGCGCCGACGCGGCCGACACCAACGAGGTGAGCTGCTCCTCCTCCGCGTCCTGCGGTGCTGTCAGCTGAAACAGGCATTTCAACAAAGTCGGAAGTTTTGTTGAAATATTTAATACGATTTAGTGAGAATTGCCTGCAGTGACAACTGCCTGCAGTGACACCTGCCTGCAGTGACAACTGCCTGCAGTGACACCTGACTGCAGTGACAACTGCCTGCAGTGACAACTGCCTGCAGTGACAACTGCCTGCAGTGACAACTGCCTGCAGTGACAACTGCCTGCAGTGACAACTGCCTGCAGTGACAACTGCCTGCAGTGACAACTGCCTGCAGTGACAACTGCCTGCAGTGACAACTGCCTGCAGTGACAACTGCCTGCAGTGACAACTGCCTGCAGTGACAACTGCCTGCAGTGACAACTGCCTGCAGTGACAACTGCCTGCAGTGACAACTGCCTGCAGTGACAACTGCCTGCAGTGACAACTGCCTGCAGTGACAACTGCCTGCAGTGACAACTGCCTGCAGTGACAACTGCCTGCAGTGACAACTGCCTGCAGTGACAACTGCCTGCAGTGACAACTGCCTGCAGTGACAACTGCCTGCAGTGACAACTGCCTGCAGTGACAACTGCCTGCAGTGACAACTGCCTGCAGTGACAACTGCCTGCAGTGACAACTGCCTGCAGTGACAACTGCCTGCAGTGACAACTGCCTGCAGTGACAACTGCCTGCAGTGACAACTGCCTGCAGTGACAACTGCCTGCAGTGACAACTGACTGCAGTGACAACTGCCTGCAGTGACAACTGCCTGCAGTGACAACTGCCTGCAGTGACAACTGCCTGCAGTGACAACTGCCTGCAGTGACAACTGCCTGCAGTGACAACTGCCTGCAGTGACAACTGCCTGCAGTGACAACTGCCTGCAGTGACAACTGCCTGCAGTGACAACTGCCTGCAGTGACAACTGCCTGCAGTGACAACTGCCTGCAGTGACAACTGCCTGCAGTGACAACTGCCTGCAGTGACAACTGCCTGCAGTGACAACTGCCTGCAGTGACAACTGCCTGCAGTGACAACTGCCTGCAGTGACAACTGCCTGCAGTGACAACTGCCTGCAGTGACAACTGCCTGCAGTGACAACTGCCTGCAGTGACAACTGCCTGCAGTGACAACTGCCTGCAGTGACAACTGCCTGCAGTGACAACTGCCTGCAGTGACAACTGCCTGCAGTGACAACTGCCTGCAGTGACAACTGCCTGCAGTGACAACTGCCTGCAGTGACAACTGCCTGCAGTGACAACTGCCTGCAGTGACAACTGCCTGCAGTGACAACTGCCTGCAGTGACAACTGCCTGCAGTGACAACTGCCTGCAGTGACAACTGCCTGCAGTGACAACTGCCTGCAGTGACAACTGCCTGCAGTGACAACTGCCTGCAGTGACAACTGCCTGCAGTGACAACTGCCTGCAGTGACAACTGCCTGCAGTGACAACTGCCTCCACCGACAACTGCCTGCACTGACAACTGCCTGCAGCTCGGGTCCTCTAGCACAAAGACAGTTCCACACCAACCTGACTGTGCTGGGGGGAGCCCTCCGGTATGGTTGCGATGAGCCGCCTTGACGCGCCGCCAAAACCGCCCCCACCGCTGAAGCCGCCGACTTTTCCGCCGCTGCTGCCGCTGCGAGCTCGGATGCCGAGTTCTGGTGCTGAATGATTCGCCACTTTTACTGAATTCCGAGCTGATTCCAGCATTTTGATTCAATAGTAAAACTCGTTTCATATAGGACAAAGTGCATGTGAATTCTGATGTACATGTACACTGATGCAAGCTCGCTGCTGTATATGTACACAGAGACAATGTACATTGATACAAGCTCGCTGCTGTATATGTACACAGAGACAATGTACACTGATGCAAGCTCGCTGCTGTATATGTACACAGAGACAATGTACATTGATACAAGCTCGCTGCTGTATATGTACACAGAGACAATGTACACTGATGCAAGCTCGCTGCTGTATATGTACACAGAGACAATGTACATTGATACAAGCTCGCTGCTGTATATGTACACAGAGACAATGTACACTGATGCAAGCTCGCTACTGTATATGTACACAGAGACAATGTACATTGATACAAGCTCGCTGCTGTATATGTACACAGAGACAATGTACACTGATGCAAGCTCGCTGCTGTATATGTACACAGAGACAATGTACATTGATACAAGCTCGCTGCTGTATATGTACACAGAGACAATGTACACTGATGCAAGCACGCAAAGTGCTCCGTGACTCATAAGCCTCTACAATAATAAAAGTTTTACGTAAATCTACCCAAGCCATCTTCAGTGCAGATAATTTCCAAATGGCGACTTCAATTAGCAAAAACAGCACTGATTTGACCCTTAATTTCTCGATCGGTTTAGCTTTAAAAAGACGTTTAGCTAAGACTAAGGGAGATCAACAGAGAGAGCATTGCAGTAGCAGCATTAATAATGCAACAGACCGCATTGCCGATGCGTGCGACCCTGGGGAGGGATGGACAGGCGGGCGGGCATAAAACTGCAGTCCCCGCTGGACTCTCAATTATTTACAAAGTAGCCCGACCCTTTTTGGACCAGCAATAGTGACTTTTATAGTAAAGTATGAGCTTGACTAATCGAATGAGTAAAACAAAGTTTTTGACTCTGTACCGATCCCTGACCTAGGCACTGGGCCAGCCGACTAGAGCTTTATCCGGTGCACTACTAGTTCTTGTTTAGATTTTTTGTGTGACAGATTGCGATAATATGGGGCAGAAACAGAGCATTCTTTGGTGCTTTTCAGTGAAAACTGGTGTCAAACAGTGTCTATGGCCTAGGTTGTCCTACTGACTTCATCAATCGTGAACTGTCTATGGCCCAGATTGTCTTACTGACTTAATCAATCTGGAACTGTCTATGGCCCAGACTGTCATACAGACTTAAACAATCGGGAACTGTCTATGGCCTAGACTGTCCTACTTACTTATTCAATCGGGAACTGTCAGTGAACAGGCCTAGACTGTCCTACTGACTTCATCAATCGTGAACTGTCTATGGCCTAGACTGTCCTACTGACTTAAACAATCGGGAACTGTCTATGGCCTAGACTGTCTTACTGACTTAATCAATCGGGAACTGTCTATGGCCTCTAGACTGTCCTACTGACTTAATCAATCAAGAACTGTCTATGGCCTAGACTGTCCTATTGACTTAAACAATCGGGAACTGTCTATGGCCTAGACTGTCTTACTGACTTAATCAATCGGAAACTGTCTATGGCCCAGACTGTCCTACTGACTTAATCAACCGGGAACTGTCTATGGCCTAGACTGTCCTATTGACTTAATCAATCGGGAACTGTCTATGGCCTAGACTGTGATACAGACTTAATCAATCGGTAGAAGCCACCTTTCTGTGCAAAGTGACAGATGAAATGAGGAGTGAGAGGCAAACTCAGACTCACCCGGCCATGACTCGCTGAGCAGGTCACTTCTGTCGTCACTCTTTGCCCGCCTCAACACTAAGTTATCGGTGTGAGCGATTGCCGTTGTTTTTGAGGCAATAAAATTCAAATTAATTGTATAACATTATCAGAACGTAGATAACACTAATTAAGGATGCATCCCGTGTAAAAATAACTTAAAAAATCTCTTATTTCAACGTTTGAGAGGCGGCATGCAATAAATTGGGTGCAATTAAGCTGCCAGGGTCAAAAACTTCATACATTTCATAATTCGCTATGCTCAATTAAATTTGGAACATGCTTCTGGCTATAGAAAGTACATTTGCATCGAGGTAGTTTATTGCGCAATTTTCATACCTCGCCTAGCCGATGACAGGTTCTGATCGTCCGGTGGCAGGTGGCCATTGGGCCTGAGGCTGGCTCTTCGCAATAGTCGGGAGTTCCTGGCTGAAACTGCTGACGGAGGCCCGGGGGATTCGGGTGAGTGCTGCTGTTGCTGCAGTTGCTGGTGCTGCGGCGATCGTTGCTCTCTTGCTACTGTCCCAAGTGCTTTTGTTGGAAAATAATTTGCACAATCAGATAGCCATTGAGTTTTAGTTTGCACTTTACAGAAGCACTTCTAGCCTGACAGAGTTTCGTCCTGGGAACCCTGAACCAGTAGGAACTTAAGTCACTCAGCTCCAGGTGTGTCAGATGGGAATCGGTGATACCGGAGCCTCAGTCACTCAGCTCCAGGTGTGTCAGATGGGAATCGGTGATACCGGAGCCTCAGTCACTCAGCTCCATGTGTGTCAGATGGGAATCAGTGATACCGGAGCCTCAGTCACTCAGCTCCAGGTGTGTCAGATGGGAATCGGTGATACCGGAGCCTCAGTCACTCAGCTCCAGGTGTGTCAGATGGGAATCAGTGATACCGGAGCCTCAGTCACTCAGCTCCAGGTGTGTCAGATGGGGATCAGTGGAATTGGAGCCTCAGTCACTCAGCTCCAGGTGTGTCAGATGGGGATCAGTGGAACCGGAGCCTCAGTCACTCAGCTCCAGGTGTGTCAGATGGGGATCAGTGATACCGGAGCCTCAGTCACTCAGCTCCAGGTGTTTCAGATGGGAATCAGTGATACCGGAGCCTTAGTCACTCAGCTCCAGGTGTGTCAGATGGGGATCAGTGGAATTGGAGCCTCAGTCACTCAGCTCCAGGTGTGTCAGATGGGGATCAGTGGAACCGGAGCCTCAGTCACTCAGCTCTAGGTGTGTCAGATGGGGATCAGTGATACCGGAGCCTTAGTCACTCAGCTCTAGGTGTGTCAGATGGGATCAGTGATACCGGAGCCTCAGTCACTCAGCTCCAGGTGTGTCAGATGGGGATCAGTGGAACCGGAGCCTCCGTCACTCAGCTCCAGGTGTGTCAGATGGGAATCAGTGATACCGGAGCCTCAGTCACTCAGCTCCATGTGTGTCAGATGGGAATCAGTGATACCGGAGCCTCAGTCACTCAGCTCCAGGTGTTTCAGATGGGAATCAGTGATACCGGAGCCTTAGTCACTCAGCTCCAGGTGTGTCAGATGGGGATCAGTGGAATTGGAGCCTCAGTCACTCAGCTCCAGGTGTGTCAGATGGGGATCAGTGGAACCGGAGCCTCAGTCACTCAGCTCCAGGTGTGTCAGATGGGGATCAGTGGAATTGGAGCCTCAGTCACTCAGCTCCAGGTGTGTCAGATGGGATCAGTGGAACCGGAGCCTCAGTCACTCAGCTCCAGGTGTGTCAGATGGAGATCAGTGATACCGGAGCCTCCGTCACTCAGCTCCATGTGTGTCAGATGGGAATCAGTGATACCGGAGCCTCAGTCACTCAGCTCCAGGTGTGTCAGATGGGGATCAGTGGAATTGGAGCCTCAGTCACTCAGCTCCAGGTGTGTCAGATGGGGATCAGTGGAACCGGAGCCTCCGTCACTCAGCTCTAGGTGTGTCAGATGGGGATCAGTGATACCGGAGCCTCAGTCACTCAGCTCCAGGTGTGTCAGATGGGGATCAGTGATACCGGAGCCTCAGTCACTCAGCTCCATGTGTGTCAGATGGGGATCAGTGGAATTGGAGCCTCAGTCACTCAGCTCCATGTGTGTCAGATGGGGATCAATGATACCGGAGCCTCAGTCACTCAGCTCTATGTGTGTCAGATGGGGATCAGTGATACCGGAGCCTCAGTCACTCAGCTCCAGGTGTGTCAGATTGGGATCAGTGATACCGGAGCCTCAGTCACTCAGCTCTAGGTGTGTCAGATGGGGATCAGTGGAACCGGAGCCTCAGTCACTCAGCTCCAGGTGTGTCAGATGGGGATCAGTGGAACCGGAGCCTCCGTCACTCAGCTCTAGGTGTGTCAGATGGGGATCAGTGATACCGGAGCCTTAGTCACTCAGCTCTAGGTGTGTCAGATGGGATCAGTGATACCGGAGCCTCAGTCACTCAGCTCCAGGTGTGTCAGATGGGGATCAGTGGAACCGGAGCCTCCGTCACTCAGCTCCAGGTGTGTCAGATGGGAATCAGTGATACCGGAGCCTCAGTCACTCAGCTCCATGTGTGTCAGATGGGAATCAGTGATACCGGAGCCTCAGTCACTCAGCTCCAGGTGTGTCAGATGGGGATCAGTGGAACCGGAGCCTCCGTCACTCAGCTCTAGGTGTGAATGGGAACTGGTCCCCATCGCTTCTCACCAAGCGCAGGGATTTCCAGCGCCTCCGGCTTCCTTGCAGCGGGCACCTCGTCCGAAACTTCGATGGTGATGTCCGGCGTGCAGCCTGAAATATTAGCGACAAATTTCTTTACGCACGAATACAAATCAAAATTCTTCCCAAAATCATGGCCAGTTCGGGTCTAGAAGCTTATTTCTAAGAAAAATCGAGTGCAGCGTCCTGGTACTTCAGTTTTCCATGCCTAGAACCTGTCAACACCGATGGCTGACGCACCTGGGAAGGCGGTCTGTCCCGCTGTGACGGCCTCGGGCGACAAGTCGAGCTCTTCGCTCACCGACGGCGTCTCCTCGCCGGAATCTGAGCAGCTCAGCTGGTGCTCGGAGCCGCACCCGTTGCCGCCGCCGCCGCTGATGCAACCGCCGTCGCCGTCGCCGTCGCCACAGCCGACGATCACGGCACCGGCAGTCTGCTTGAGAGCGTCGTGCGCTCCAACCAAAACCCGCTTCTTCCTCTTTGGCAGCTTCAGCCGGGCCTGGGCGTGCGTGTAGTACAGGGCGAAGTTGTTGACAATGATTGGCACTGGCAGGGCGATGACCAGGACGCCGCTGATGGCGCAGACGCCGCCTACAATGTAGCCTGGGCGGCGGCGAGAGAGGCGAAGACGAGATTGCGGATAGTTAAGGCGGAGTTAGAGAGAGATGGATAGAGAGAGAGAGAGAGAGAGAGAGAGAGAGAGAGAGAGAGAGAGAGAGAGAGAGAGAGAGAGAGAGAGAGAGAGAGAGAGAGAACTTCTCCCTTGAAGAGCTTGTGGCAGGTGCTAATGCCGAGCGGGGAGTTATTACCCAACCCCCGAGCCACTTCCCTTGGGGGGGGGGGGGAGTGAAGCATAGCGGGAAAATGGAGCTCAGAAAGGGCGATTGGGGAGCCCGGGATTCCTAATGGCGGCTGGCGCAATCAATTTCTGTTAGCAGCCGCCCGGGTGTCAGTGAAGTGGACGGCCAAATTGCGACGTTGAACGCGGCGGAAAGTTCTCGTGGCTTGCCGGGGTCGGACTGGGAGATTTGAAGGGCTCGGCTGAGGCTGCCGGGGTTGCTGGGGTAAAGTCTGTCTGCTCATTCTATTGCCAGAGTTGTCGGATTCCAATTTGTGGATACTGGATAATCGGGAGAGCCGATCGGTAAAGGATTGACTGTGGATTAACAAATACCGGGTTATCGAGGAGATTTTACAGGTGTCGGATTATCGAGGAGATTTTACAGGTGTCGGATTATCGAGGAGATTTTACAGGTGTCGGATTATCGAGGAGATTTTACAGGTGTCGGATTATCGAGGAGATTTTACAGGTGTCGGATTATCGAGGAGATTTTACAGGTGTCGGATTATCGAGGAGATTTTACAGGTGTCGGATTATCGAGGAGATTTTACAGGTGTCGGATTATCGAGGAGATTTTACAGGTGTCGGATTATCGAGGAGATTTTACAGGTGTCGGATTATCAAGGAGTTTTACAGGTGTCAGATTATCGAGGAGATTTTACAGGTGTCGGATTATCGAGGAGATTTACAGGTGTCAGATTATCGAGGAGATTTTACAGGTATCGGATTATCGATAAGATTTTACAGACGTCGGATTATCGAGAGACTTTACAGGTGTCGGATTATCGAGGAGATTTACAGTTGTCGAGTTTTTACCATATCGAGGTGAATTAACCGACTTACCTGGCAGCGTCCTTGGCACCATATCACCGTAACCAAGCGTTGTCATGGTAACCAACGCCCACCAGAATCCGATAGGGATGGTTCGAAACTCGTTTACGGGCGACTCGACGAACTGTTCGCAGATGAAGATGGCGGTGCCGCACAGGATGACGAAGATGGCGAACACGGTGCCCAGCAGGGTCAGCTCCCTGGACGAGGCCTTCATGGTGTGCACCAGGATTTTCAACCCGGAGAAGTGCCTGGTCAGCTTGAAGATGCGCAGAATTCTGGGCACCTTGAGAATCTGGTGCACGATAACGGCTGATTCCGGCGGCACAGCGAACGAGACGCAGGCCGTTGCCACAGCAACCAGGTCGATCCAGTTTAGCGCCGATTTGAAAAATTCCGGCTTCGACGGGCAGAAGACAAGGCGGGCGGCCAGCTCCAGGGCGAAGTAGGCCGTCACCGTGATGTCCACCGCGTGCACCGCTGGCCGCGGCTGCGTGTACCGGAGACAGTCAGAGACCATCAGGCGGCTGCAGTTCATGGCGCCGGCGCCGGGCCGCGGGATTCGAGCCTCGGGCAGCGTCTCCACCACCAGGGCGATGATGGAGGCCAGGATGAAGAGAACGGATACTGTGGCCAGCGCCTGGAGGTCAGGGGTTTTGATGTGGTCGTTTTTTATGTGGTCGGTTTTGGGGTTGTTGGTTTTGAGGTGGTCGGTTTTGAGGTGGTCGGTTTTGAGGTGGTCGGTTTTTGATGTGGTCGTTTTTTATGTAGTCGGTTTTGGGGTTGTTGGTTTTGAGGTGGTCGGTTTTGAGGTGGTCGGTTTTGGGGTTGTTGGTTTTGAGGTGGTCGGTTTTGAGGTGGTCGGTTTTTGAGGTGGTCGGTTTTGAGGTTGTCGGTTTTGATGTGGTCGTTTTTGAGGCTGTCGGTTTTGAGGCTGTCGGTTTTGAGGCTGTCGGTTTTGAAGCTGTCGTTTTTGAGGCTGTCGGTTTTGAGGCTGTCGGTTTTGAGGCTGTCGGTTTTGAGGCTGTCGGTTTTGAGGCTGTCGGTTTTGAAGCTGTCAGTTTTGAGGCTGTCGGTTTTGAAGCCGTCGGTTTTGAGGTGGTCGGCTTTGAGGTTGTCGGTTTTGATATGGTCGGTTTTGATATGGTCGGTTTTGATGTGGTCGGTTTTGATGTGGTCGGTTTTGATGTGGTCGGGTTTTAGGTGGTTGGTCGTTTTTTGAGCCAGTCTACTTTGGCAGGCTACTAGTAATGGATCTGAGATGGTTAAGTCATTCGAAGTGCACAAGCTAACTAATTATATTACAGCACATTATCAAGGACTCAATCAATTCCTTCCATTCTGTTTTCAACTTATCGGCAGAGTGTGTAGGATTGCAGAAGACTCCAAATTTGGATGAGAATGGCCGACTAATACGTCACCCAAGCGAACGGATGCTCCGGTCTACGGGGTGGGGATTAATTTCGCGGAGAGGGTCGAGGAGAAATAAGGAGCCCATTGCTGCCATCTGCGCGCTGGCACAGTTTGGGAACTCAGCCGCCGCGCGCCGCGCTCCCTAGGGAAAAAATGCGAAGCCTCAATCTGTGTCCCATCTCCGCTCCCCCGGCCAAAGGGGTGTTGCGGGTCCCGAAAAATGATTCTGCTTATCCAGTCTCGCTGTCGCAATTCTTTCCCGCATTCACGGCCGTCTCTGCTTGTTGACGCTCTTTTTTAAAATGCCCGTCTTCCTCGGGGTCAGTGGGGATTTCATTTCTGGCCGTAGTTTGACTTGATAAATTCTTCCCATTTTTCGCACGGTTATTTGCCCGCTCTATAAAAATGGCTGGGCGGTACATAAGAGATTAGTTTTACATCACAGGTGACCAGCCTGTGATCAGTTGATCTGTGATCAGTCTATCCTGTGATCAGTCTATCTTGTGATCAGTTGATCTGTGATCAGTCTATCCTGTGATCAGTCTATCCTGTGATCAGTCTATCCTGTGATCAGTCTATCCTGTGATCAGTCTATCCGGTGATCAGTCTACCCTGTGATCAGTCTATCCTGTGATCAGTCTATCCTGTGATCAGTCTACCCTGTGATCAGTCTACCCTGTGATCAGTCTATACCGTGATCAGTCTACCCTGTGATCAGTCTATACTGTGATCAGTCTATCCTGTGATCAGCCTACCCTGTGATCAGTCTACCCTGTGATCAGTCTACCCTGTGATCAGTCTATCCTGTGATCAGTCTATCCTGTGATCAGTCTATCCTGTGATCAGTCTATCCTGTGATCAGTCTATCCGGTGATCAGTCTACCCTGTGATCAGTCTATCCTGTGATCAGTCTATCATGTGATCAGTCTACCCTGTGATCAGTCTATCCTGTGATCAGTCTACCCTGTGATCAGTCTATCCTGTGATCAGTCTATCCTGTGATCAGGTCTAAAACAAGTCACAATGCTACCTCATAGCACAGCACAGTGCAGATGCCCCTGTGTCACATGTGGTGAGAAGGGCTAATTGAATTACCCTATCAACAGCCCAGCGTAGAAATCCTAGGCCTATACTATAACGACCCTAGGGATGCGAGAGTTTACCCTCCCTAGTTCTCCGGCCTGCCGCCCAGCTCATTAATTATTAATGAGCCCCCGGGTCGGGTATTCCGCCAGAGTTTAACACTTAGCTGGCCAATAGCCGATGGCTCTGATCTACTGCTGCTGCGCCGCGCCAGCACTGGGCGAAGGAAAACTTCACCATTTTTCTCCAATCTCTCCTCTTCCCAGCCTCAGAGTCCTCAGCATCATCTCGTTCTTATCTCTTATCCCTATCTCATTCTCTTTGGTGGAGGTCTGGGCGCGGGGAAGCGGCATGCATAATGCAGATTCGGTCGCCCCCAGCAGCTGATGGCCCGATTCGTCTCTGTCGCAAGCCGCAGATGAAGACTCGCCGCCAGCACTGGCCCCAAACTGGTGGCTGATTAATTACTCCAAAGCCGAGTCGGCGGGGGTAAACATGGCCAGTAAGCTGACACAACCGCGCCGGCTCAGCTAGCTCCCGTATTTATGAGCCGCGTCGGTCAGGTGTGCGAGGTGAGACACCTTTGATCGGCCGGACACCCTTCTGTCTGACGCTAGCATAGGTGTACAGTTTACTGACTTTGCACTGATTCCTGCGGTGCTTCGCCTATAGTCATGCCTTGTTATGCTGGGTGCAAGGAGGAAACCACATTAACTTGAGTTAGCGTCATTCTTGAACAAAAACTAAGCGATGAAAACAAGTTTGTTATGACTAGCACCCACCCCTACAGGCCCGAACCCACAGCTGCACCCAGCCTGAGCCCACAGCTGCTCCCAGCCTGAGCCCACAGCTGCACCCAGCCTCAGCTGCACCCAGCCTGAGCCCACAGCTGCACCCAGCCTGAATCCACAGCTGCACCCAAACTGAACCCACAGCTGCACCCAGCCACAGCTGCACCCAGCCACAGCTGCACCCAGCCTGAACCCACAGCTGCACCCAGCCTGAACCCACAGCTGCACCCAGCCACAGCTGCACCCAACCTGAGCCCACAGCTGCACCCAGCTTAAACCCACAGCTGCACCCAGCCTGAACCCACAGCTGCACCCAGCCTGAGCCCACAGCTGCACCCAGCCTCAGCTGCACCCAGCCTGAGCCCACAGCTGCACCCAGCCTGAATCCACAGCTGCACCCAAACTGAACCCACAGCTGCACCCAGCCTGAGCCCACAGCTGCACCCAGCCTGAGCCCACAGCTGCACCCAGCCTGAGCCCACAGCTGCACCCAGCCACAGCTGCACCCAGCTTAAACCCACAGCTGCACCCAGCCTGAACTCACAGCTGCACCCAGCCTGAACCCACAGCTGCACCCAGCCACAGCTGCACCCAACCTGAGCCCACAGCTGCACCCAGCTTAAACCCACAGCTGCACCCAGCCTGAACCCACAGCTGCACCCAGCCTGAGCCCACAGCTGCACCCAGCCTCAGCTGCACCCAGCCTGAGCCCACAGCTGCACCCAGCCTGAATCCACAGCTGCACCCAAACTGAACCCACAGCTGCACCCAGCCTGAGCCCACAGCTGCACCCAGCCACAGCTGCACCCAGCTTAAACCCACAGCTGCACCCAGCCTGAACTCACAGCTGCACCCAGCTTAAACCCACAGCTGCACCCAGCTTAAACCCACAGCTGCACCCAGCCTGAACCCACAGCTGCACCCAGCCTGAGCCCACAGCTGCACCCAGCTTAAACCCACAGCTGCACCCAGCCTGAACCCACAGCTGCACCCAGCCTGAACCCACAGCTGCACCCAGCCTGAGCCCACAGCTGCACCCAGCCTGAACCCACAGCTGCACCCAGCCTGAACCCACAGCTGCACCCAGCCTGAGCCCACAGCTGCACCCAGCCTGAACCCTCAGCTGCACACAGCCTGAACCCACAGCTGCACACAGCCTGAACCCACACCTCCCAAGCTGAACCCACCTTGCCGGGCCCGCCAACGCCGGTACCCTCGACCTCGAGCAGCGCCCAGACCCTCGGCCGGACCCGCTGCCACCTGCCCAGCTCCGGCCCGGCGGCCTCCTCGATGCCAAACCGCCTGGCGGTGTCGCCGGGCGCGTCCTCCTCGCCGTCGTCGGACAATTCGCCGCCGTTGAGCTCGGCGAGGGTCTCCTGAGCGTCCCGGTGAGTCCGGTAGGTGGTCCAGCAGCAGGACTCCATCTGTTTCTCGTCGATGCCCCAGTAGGCCAGCTCCTCCTCGAACATGGGGCCGCAGATGTCCATGGGGGTGTGCAGCCGGCCGGTGCGGTAGTAGTTGAGAATCATGGCGAACACGCCGCTGTGCCGGTCGAAGAAGTACTCCCCGGTGTCCGGATCGAAGTCGGCGCTGTTCACCGAGGTGGCTTCGGCCAGCCAGGCCAGCCGGGTGTCCGGGATGTTCTGCAGAGTGGATTTGTAAGTCTCGAAACGGACTCCGCCAACATTGATGACGATTCGGTTCTCCGGCGGCCGCGACTGGCCGCAGCCGCCGCCCTGGCGCAGCGTCACCGAGGTTGCTCTGCTCACCATGGCGGCTGCAACCAACTGTGCTTTGCTGGCTGAGCTCAGACTCTTTCGCATTACGGCCGCATCCGGCACTGCTTTGGCTAGGTTTCCCACCCGCCATTCCTCTGCAGCACCTATCCAGATGCGGCATCAGCAGCTGACCAGCCAATCAGAAGCCAATCCGAGCGGCCGTCTTCATCAGATCAGCAAACAGACCTGCCGCTTGAACACGAGTTGCCGGCAGGATTTTTATCAGACTTAATCAAATATAAATCTTATTGTTACCAAGGTAAAAATATATAACGGCTGATATAATAAACGGATGCCTCTGTTGACCAACCGTTCTTCCATCTATGCTGAGCCTCCCAATTCCCATCAGGAGGATAATCTCCCCTTCATGCTGCTGAGCCTCCCAATTCCCATCAGGAGGATAATCTCCCCTTCATGCTGCTGAGCCTCCCAATTCCCACCAGGAGGATAATCTCCCCTCTATGCTGAGCCTCCCAATTCCCACCAGGAGGATAATCTCCCCTCTATGCTGAGCCTCCCAATTCCCACCAGGAGGATAATCTCCCCTCTATGCTGAGCCTCCCAATTCCCATCAGGAGGATAATCTCCCCTTCATGCTGCTGAGCCTCCCAATTCCCACCAGGAGGATAATCTCCCCTCTATGCTGAGCCTCCCAATTCCCATCAGGAGGATAATCTCCCCTTCATGCTGCTGAGCCTCCTAATTCCCATCAGAAGGATAATCTCCCCTTCATGCTGCTGAGCCTCCCAATTCCCATCAGGAGGATAATCTCCCCTTCATGCTGCTGAGCCTCCCAATTCCCACCAGGAGGATAATCCCCCTCTATGCTGAGCCTCCCAATTCCCATCAGGAGGATAATCTCCCCTTCATGCTGCTGAGCCTCCCAATTCCCATCAGGAGGATAATCTCCCCTTCATGCTGCTGAGCCTCCCAATTCCCATCAGGAGGATAATCTCCCCTTCATGCTGCTGAGCCTCCCAATTCCCACCAGGAGGATAATCCCCCCTCTATGCTGAGCCTCCCAATTCCCATCAGAAGGATCATCTCCCCTCTATGCTGCTGAGCCTCCTAATTCCCATCAGAAGGATAATCTCCCCTTCATGCTGCTGAGCCTCCCAATTCCCATCAGAAGGATAATCTCCCCTTCATGCTGCTGAGCCTCCCAATTCCCATCAGGAGGATAATCTCCCCTTCATGCTGCTGAGCCTCCCAATTCCCACCAGGAGGATAATCTCCCCTCTATGCTGAGCCTCCCAATTCCCATCAGGAGGATAATCTCCCCTCTATGCTGAGCCTCCCAATTCCCATCAGGAGGATAATCTCCCCTTCATGCTGCTGAGCCTCCTAATTCCCATCAGAAGGATAATCTCCCCTTCATGCTGCTGAGCCTCCCAATTCCCATCAGAAGGATAATCTCCCCTTCATGCTGCTGAGCCTCCCAATTCCCATCAGAAGGATAATCTCCCCTCTATGCTGCATGAGCCTCCTAATTCCCACCAGGAAGACAATCTCCTCAATCAGAAACCAAAAGCATTGTTTAGTCAAAAGCTTGAGTGCTTGAACTTTCTCTTAACACGTGTAACATAAAACGTATAATGATGATAGATAATAGCAACTAGATAACCATATCAGAATATTAGCAAGAATAATATTAATATTAGCAAAAATACGCACTTTGCTAGTTGTTTCATGATGAAACACGAGAGTAACAACAATTACATAAGCAAACGGAGCATTATTAACAAAAGTTCACGTGCACTTTTAAATGTGCAAATCAATATTAACAAACGATTACGTACAACGTTAAATAATAGAAATAAAAAAGTAGCATCAAGACAGGTAAACAATAAAATCTGAGTTCTCCTACCATCAGTAATATGAAAAGCGCAACAGAGGAATAATTAAAACGAGGTGACTTCTGGTACTGTAGGATAAGCACGGTGGCTCTTGACTGGTTATTGTTGACGCTTATTGCTTGACTCCCAGCTTCCTCTAGTTGCCGGGGGGGGGGATTAACGCATTGCAAAAGGTATCATGCGCATTAAAAACTTGAACACGTGCGTGCTAGGGCGCGGTTTAATTAAAAAAACTATTCAACACAACGAATGTTATTAGAGATGAATATTACAAACTGATAATGAGGGAGGCCAACAGGCGGTCACCCGTCGCCGTGGTAGAGATTCAGCTGTGGCAGGAACAGTCCCGGATGAGACGGCGGCAGGCGGGGTGGCGGAGCCCTGCCGGATCCCACAGGGATGTTGGCGGCCGCAGCTGCCGCCGCTGCCACGGCTGCCGCAGTCGATTGAGGCGCTGAAAAGGCCGGCAGTCCGCTGCCGCTGCAGGAGGTGATCGCGGAGTGCGACAGCGACGGCGTGGGAGCGCCCATCGGATTGGCGATGATGACAGGCACCAAGGTGGCTGCCGGTGACTGCAGGAAGGGCAGCGACGGGAGCGGGGCACCGCCACCACCGCCACCGCTGCTGACGCCGCCGCTGACGCCGCCAAATCGCTGCGGGCCGCCGCCAAGCGGAATGGGCGGATGCGACAGGCCAGGATAGGACGGCATCTGCATGGGCGGGGCGCCGTAGCAGGGCGTCTTCTGTGGCACCCACATTGACTGCGGCGGCGGCGGCCCGGCCGGCTTCTGATGCTGCTGGCGCGCTGCTTGCTGAGGAAACTGCGTGTTAGGCGGCTGCGGAAAATGTGGCGGCATCGACACGGAGGATGCAGCTGCCGCAGCTGCAGCCGCCGCCGCCACAGCCGCCTCCCAGGACGCCGGGTGATGCCGGGCAGCGGCCCATTGCTGCAGGAAAGCCGCCGGATCCTCGGCTGCCGACGGAGGAAACGGCAGGTGCATTAACGGGTGCTGATGCGGCGGAAACAGGCGGTGATGAAGCTGCTGATGCTGGTGCAGCTGGTGCAAACTGTGCAGCTGGTAGAGCTCGTGCTGGCTAACGATCGGCGGTGACACTGGCTCGTTCTCGATTTTAGTCACCGGCGCGGCGGGTGAGATGGTCTCCAGTCTCAGCTGAAAGGGCGACGAACGCGCCGGCGGTGGCGGCGAAGTCGGTTGCGCCGGCGGCGGCGGCGGCGGCGGCGGCTTCGCAGAAGCAGCGGCAGTAGCGACGGCAGCCGATGACGTCACCAGGCGGTAATCCTGATCGTGAGCCTGGCTGAGCACATTCTCAATTACGCTGTCGATTGAGTCCCTCGTACCAGCGAAGCTTTCAAATGACGAGGCAGACGCGGCGTCCGTTGCGGTTGCCGCTGTCACAGTGGCATCTGGCGCATCGGCAGCTTGATTAGCAGCTGCAGCTGCGGCGGCATCCGCCGATGTTGTCCCGCGCCGCTGCGTCGGGTTGGCCGGCTCAACTAGCCTCGTTTTGCGCGGCCGGCCCCGCTTTCTGGGAAGCGCCACAGCCGACGGAAGCGACGGCGGTGCCTGAGTTGCCGGCGATGGAGGCAGCGGAGGTGGCGGCGGAGGCGGCGGAGGCGGCGGGGTTGGAGGCGGCGACTGAGGATGCGGCGGCGACGCCGGCGACACGTCGGAAATCTCCAGCTTGGGGGTCGCAGGCTCCAGTTTGGGTCGCTTCTTAGGTGGCCGGCCTTTCTTTCGTCGACCATGTCGACGCTTTCGCGACGGAGCCGCCGCGGCCGCTGCCGCCACCGCCGCTGCTCGAGCTGCCGCAGTTGATGGCGGCTTCTTGCGCCGCTGTTTGGCTGCCGTTGTCGCTGCTGCCGCCGCCGCCGCAGCGGAGGACCTGCTTGACAGGCGATTATTTGCGGCGGTGCCGCTTGCCGCAGCGGCATGTCGCGTCCGCTTGGGCCGTCCGCGGCCGGCGCGACTGACCTGCTCATCAGTGTCGCTGGCTTCGCCGCTGCCGCCGCCGTGGCCACCACGCTGGCGGCGCAAGCAGCGCTTGTCGACTTTGACACGCAGCTGCAGGTCGCTGATGCACTCCTGCTCGGAGCGGCGGCCCAGAGTGCGCAGTTCGCCTTTGCGCTTCGGAGCTGTGAAATTTCAAGTGAAAAGAGGCTCTTTGTTCAGGGTGTCCATCAGAGAGACAGGACTCAAATAGAGGGTGTCCATCAGAGAGACAGGACTCAAATAGAGGGTGTCCATCAGAGAGACAGGACTCAAATAGAGGGTGTCCATCAGAGACAGAACTCAAATAGAGGGTGTCCATCAGAGAGACAGGACTCAAATAGAGGGTGTCCATCTGAGGGCAGGATGTCCGCCCTTTAGAGAGAAACTTACACTGGGTATCAACAGTAGAATGAGGTTACGGAACTCCCTAAAAGACGCTAGACTCGAATAGCAAGTGAAAAGTAGACAAGCTCAAGCAGCTCACCCAAAGACTCCTGCCGGCTGGCGTGCCGATTAACGTGGTAGAGAGGGTGCTTGCGCCGGCAAAAGAAGACTTTGGTGCCGGCCGGGCACTGCGCCAGACAGCCGTCACCAATATAGCCAAGCACCTGTTCGCGACTCCAGCCGTACAGGCAATGGGCCGCCGAATAGCGTTGAAGACGATTGAATGAGCTCACTGACATTACTAGAACGTTTGCCTTGCTCCTAGCATCACGCTTGCCTGTGAGTAGAGTTTTAATCAAGTTAAAATTTTACGGATCATGCGCGCCTATCTACTTATAGTAGGAAAGAAAGTTTTCACACTACTTATTTTTATCTCTAGTAAATAAAATAATGATAGATTAATGCCAAGCAACAGCACAGCTGCTTACCGTGCGACGAAGATGCCAAAAAATCGGGTAAACTGTAGCCTTGCTCAGCCCAATTGCCAGTTCCATTGCCGCAAGCGTCTGGCGCGATGCACTTAAAGAAGTCTTCAAGCGTTAGGGTCAGCGGCTTAGGATGACGAAGAACTTCAAAATCAACCTGTAGTAGGGTAGTTGATTGTGAAAATATAAAAACTACAGTAATCGTGACAGTCATCGAATTCACATTTATGCATATTTTCTCCGCTATTATCCTGTAATTTAAAGCACAGAAAAACCCTTTTTAACCCGCTAATCATGATAAAAATAAAAATTGTGATAATAATGATAAAATATACTGACAGTTGTTTCAGCAAAACCAGCATTTAGGCCATATGAAAAAGTCTTGAAACTTAACAAAACTATTTATAGTTTAGCTTATAAAAACTAAACTAAAAAGCCATTAGAATTCTTTCGGCATGCGCTGTACATTTTGCCAAGGGGGGTGGGTGGGTGCAGGGGGTTGCGATTTCATGAAACTTGTCATATTAAGTGCGCCGGCGCACAAGCCCCTCCCCCCTCCATTGGCCCACCCCCAGATTCTCATTGCTATCAACCCCTACCCCCACCACCCGCCACCCCATTTTAAATCAAGCCTCGGTGGTTAGTTTTATTTGGGACGGGCGTTTTGAGAGAGGGGAGGTTGGCACTGGCACAAGGTGCGCTCATTCATTCTCTTTTCCTCCTTTTTTATTAACTAAAGTCGAGAAGTGACCCCCCCCCGCAAAGGAAGGGAAGGAGAGAGGAGGGCGAGGGATGGGGAGGGGGCGGGGAGAGAGGAGGGCGAGGGATGGGGGGGGGCGGGGAGAGAAAGTCGTAAGGAAAGAGAGACTTGTGCAAAGAGCGTCCGTATCAGCTGTGTCAGCCACCCCAGACGCCTCTCCATTCTCTCTCTCCCCCTCTTATTTCTTTAGTTGTTAGTAGATTGGCTTTGGCTGCGACCGAAAAAAACAGATACTAATAAAGAGCGCGTACGCACTACGCATTTGGGACAGAGACATAGAAATAAACCTTTGCCTGCCGTGTGGGCTGGCTGAACGTAAGGGGAAATGAAAGAATAGCTTTTTTGTTAAGTATGATTTGGAGGAATCAAGATTAGCTAGTGAAAAAAATATACTCATTTCTATAGGGGGTTGACAATTCAGATTTAGTACTGAACTTATTTTGTTAATTCAATCATTCTACAAAAAAGAAAAGAAAAAGGAAAAGGCAATGAAAATGTAAAAGAGCGTTTATGTACCGTTTTACATGACCAAATATTTCTAAATTGACTGTACTCGTATAGTTGCCAACAGAAGTTTAGAGAAAATTAATGCATGGAAGTACACACAGCAGTCTGTTGAAAAATATTAACTAGAAAACAATAAAGCACTCACCGGCGGCACGAAGACCCGGTGAAAGCCCACGCAGACAACGCCAGACGCAGAGATTGGCGCGTTCACCCGTTTCAGTTTTAGGCCGTAATTAGCATCACGTGACACATAGCTGGTGGGGTAGAATACGCTGACGCTGGCCATCCGGCTGATGGCTCTGTCCTGCCGCAGGCGCCGCTGTACAGGAATGTACAAGGCCTCTAGTCTGAGCAGGAAGCACCGGCCGGCCTTGCTCAAACTGGACCAGAAGCAATCGCCAATAGAGACTCGACGACCTGGGCCGCAGCTGGCGCTGGCAAAGTAGATCTCCGAATCGTTGCTGCTCAATGCGTCCTCGAGCTCCATTGCTGGCCACCCGGATTGGCGCTTTAAGCTCTCTTGGGCGAAGCCTAAAATATGCGGGCGCCCGGCGTATTAACCTATCAAAGTTACCAGCTGCTTCATAGCTTTCAGCGTGTAAGAAAGAGTTCAGGAACAAAGTCTCACCTGGGGTCAACATAATTTTTGACAATTATCAAGTATAATATAACTAGCTTATCTTATTAGACGAATTCATGTGATATTATGCTCATGCATAAAAAATCTTAAATCAGAATAATAGTTGATTTTCAATTTTCTGAGAAAAAACGCAAGCATATTAAAGCTGTCATATTTATTGTCTATGGCATTCAGCCTAATGGCCCAGTCAGAGGCTATAAATTGTTTATTGAATACGATTTGATTAAAATATGCATCGATCCATCATTTCTCACTTATTCTTTCAACTCTAAAAGCATACATTCTCTTTTGGTTTAATGAATGAGATCTCTTGAGAATGTAGATATAGATATAATGCAGGCATTAAAACTTGGAAAATCTGTTTTCTAAATGTTTTAAAAAGTGGGCATTCAATAATTTTCAGCTATAATAGTTACTGCCAATTACTAAACCTGCTATGCATAGAGATTTTTCTACCCCCTAATCTCCTACTTCTCCAATAGTTAGCAGCTATGACAGAGGCTAGCGAGTTCAATAACTGTGTGTGCCCATGCTCACACAAGCAATATTGGGAAGGGAGATGGCTTTTTTCATGTTTTTATTTCTATATCACCCAATTTCTCTCCCCCGCTCAGCCTCCCTGCAGAGGCATACAGAGGCCGTACAGTGAGTGCATTGCCGAACACGCGTAGGGAAAAATACACAGACAGCAGCAAACTAGACTAGAGACACAGGGCAAAGGAGCGAAGCGCGGGTAAAGGAGGAATAAGGAAAGAAATGTTTCACTACCAGCCCCACTCTCCCCTCTTCTTCCCTTATACTTCTTCTCTATCCCTCCACACAACCCATGTGCTGATCCACCAACCCCCTCACTAGATCGCCCCAACACAACTAGAAAAGCAACTCCCCATGCATGGAATTGATTTGTTCACTCAGTCTAAATAGGGGGAGAGGATAGGGTAACTGTATATAATGCGTTCTTATGTAAGTATTTGTAGGGACTATCGCAAAATTATTTGCTTACAGTTGGGGGGGGGGGTGAGTGCGTGCAGAACCGGGAGGGAGAGACAGTTGATGCACAAGTATACAAAACTTTCGGAGTCAATGATCCGCAGCTGCTACTATAGCGAGACAAAACTTGAATGCTGTTACTGCTGCCTGCTAGGTGAAATTATATTTGGCTCACTGTTATGTAAAACAGAAATACGGGAGCTTTACTTAAAATGAGTGGCCATAGTAATTAAAACACTACTTGACAAAAATAAATGCCATCCTATAAAATTCAGGAGGCCTCTGAATAAGCAACTCACTTTCTAGGGGTGTTTTATTAGCGAACTCGAATTGTTATTCAATTTCAGATGATCAAAGTAATTCTACATGGTGCGGAGCAGACTATACTATATCAAAACAACAGATAAAATATGTAATTACGCTCGTACGATGGACTACTTACAAATAACATTTAGGATAATTATGAAAGATCGAAATTCGAAACGCGGGCTTAAAAGTTGCTACATTATTATTTTTAGTTTATATATAATTAACTTATTTTCTTGTTCCTTTTTACGACTATTAAAGATTTTAGTTAGCTACATACGAGATTGGTCATTGACATTGCTATTACTATTTATTAATTGTTTAAAGCGCCCAAAAACTACAAGGCTTACATAGTGTAAAGCACACGATTGGCTGAAGTCTCATTTGGCTCATATCATAGCCGTCAAGCCATGCGTTCTGTACGGCCTATGGCCACAGCCCCAGCTGTAAAGTAAGGGGGTGGGGGCTGCCAGTCTGTAAATGTACATAAACCCGCTAGGGAGGTGGGGTTGGGCCAGTGTACAAGACGAGAAGAGGCGGAGAGAGGCTAGTTTTTCACTCCAGTTTTGCGGGCCGTCCTGACACCTAGAGTTCTATAACCGCTCGCTCCCCACCCCGCCAGGCCCACCAGAGGAAGAATCGAGCAACTCACGTGTGCGTTTGCAGCCCTCCCCTATTCGTCCAAGAACAAGCGCAGGCTTTCAATCTTTTCCGTCTCGTTCTTCTATCTCTTCTCAAGCCAGTATGGAACGGGGCTCACTTGTATAGCCTTTTTAGGCCTATAGAGGTTCTAATACTTTATTAGATTCTAATGTTTTATTAATTAAACAGTTATGCCTCAACAATTACACCTGTGACTGTGATTTATTCAACAGTGGCACGGCTGTCTTATGCTGAGGATGGCGATATTTAATTGGTCACGGACGATCTCGAACTAATTTTTAAATGGGTCATAAATACTGAGTTTATTGCTCTAATTATTCAAACTTCCCCAACACTGCTGATAAGAGCAGTATAATTTTAGATGGGAAATGACCGCAATATTTTATTACACTCTATATGATGTCCAGACAATACCATGACCACTAACTTGCTGATAACATCTTCAGAATTTACAAAGGATACGTACTCGCAACATTACAGTACTACATTTAGTTATTATAATCATTACCATTACAATTATTGCCAACATTTATGAAACTGAAAATAACAGAAAATTCTCAAAACTAACAGCATTTTTTGGCTTTTAGCTGCATGTATTCTTATACGATGTATTGAAATGTGCATGCAAGACAGAATAAATAAACAATGCAGAATTGTCATCGGCGTCGCATCCCTACAAATCTCTTTACGAAGCTACTAAGCTTAAGCTAGTACTCGTAGTTAGACAATTTGAACTGGCTATAATATTGCTTCAATCTTGCTCGGCTTGTTAGCCAGGCCTCTATATTCAAATCGCCATTTTTCTTTCCCTGCGTTACATACATCTAAACTAATCACCCACCCCTCACTAAGTCTCCTACACTACTGCCCCCTTTTACTTCTTATCCCTTAGTCCTGGATGCACAAAAAACTCCCAGCTACCCTAAAATATCCTCCGACGCCCCATCAAAACCCGTCTCCCCTAAAGCACCAGGAGGATTGCAAAGCTGGGGTGGGGAGGTACGACGGAGGGGGTGGGGGCGCCGAGGAGAGACCGGGGGAATAGAGAAGGCACAGTATATTTCATTCCCTTCGCTTCTCTTTATAATTTCTTACCACTCATGCAAGCTACGATATTATCCTATTTCTCTATATTTCTGGGATAGGAAGCCACGTCAAATGCGGCCTACCCACCTCAGAGTGCAAGGAGCTTGGCCACTAAAGAGGAGTGGGTATCAGGCTGTAAGCTGATCTATAGGAGAGAACGGGAGAAATGCGATTCAGAAGTGCGTGCGCGCAAATTCACGTCATTGGTGTCGTGACTCGTGTGCCATTGGCCGAAATATGTGAAAAGTTATTTTAAACGGGAAATTGCTTGTTGGCTCCACATTTCTTCCTTTTAGATGAAAGTATCCATTTTTGCTATTTCTTTTACAAGTAATTGAGCATAAAGAAAACTAAAAAAATGCAGTTGTTACATTTTATTTTTCACTACAAGGAAGGAAGTTGTTAATGTGTATGCAATGAAAACACCCAAGTAAGACCATCCAGTTTTCTTCAAAACCATTGAACCACCCCCTGCCCCATTCACCTAATCCTTACTTCGATCAACCATCGAGCCACCCCCGCCCCATTTACCTAATCCTTCGATCAAACATTGAGCCACCCCCACCCCATTCACCTAATCCTTCGATCAACCATTGAGCCACCCCGCCCCATTCACCTAATCCTTCGATCAACTATTGAACCGTCCCCCGCCCCATTCACCTAATCCTTCGATCAACTATTGAACCGTCCCCCGCCCCATTCACCTAATCCTTCGATCAACTATTGAACCGTCCCCCGCCCCATTCACCTAATCCTTCGATCAACCATTGAGCCACCCCGCCCCATTCACCTAATCCTTCGATTAACTATTGAACCGTCCCCCGCCCCATTCACCTAATCCTTCGATCAACTATTAAACCGTCCCCCGCCCCATTCACCAAATCCTTCGATCAACCATTGAACCGTCCCTCACTCCAGTCACATAGTTCTTCAATCAATCACTTAACCCATTCACCTAATCCTATCAACCATCCCTCACCCCACCCACTCTCGTTGAACCTTTCATTTCCCGTCCATCATCCTCGAGCTCAGAACTTTATCCTAAAGTTCGAACTGACTACACACTGCCATTAGCAAAAAACGATATCGAATCCTTTTTAATCAGCATTTTTGAAAAAAAGAATTAATTCTGAATCGAGGCGCAAAATGTTTTTATTTTATTGGAGACAGAATGTTTAATTAATAATAATTGGTCAAATATGCCTATTGAAAAAAAAGTGTAAAACATGCAGATAATACATGAAAAGGTATGGTTCATTTTGGTGAATATGCCAATATTGTTTAGACTACCTGCTAACTAATTGTCTAATTAGTCTAATAAACTTTGCGATTTTACAAAATTATTTAATTGACTGATAATATTGATATTCGAAAGATACCAATAAAAAGAGGAATGACTAGCCAATAAAATAACTGATTAAAACATAACTAATTATTAAAATAAATCGAACAAAAAAATCTTACCTTTCGATTTTTGCAGTACTCTTTAAATAAACAATGGACAAATTACACAATTTACCAAAAACGAGACATTTTATTCAACAAAGAAGCAAATAAATAGTGGTTTAATTTTCAGCTGATTTATACAAACGAGAAGTTAGTTATTTCAACTCTTTTAACGTAAGATGAAATAGGGGGGGGTATACGACAAGGGTTTTCGACACGGTCAGTATGGGGGGAGGGACGAGAGAGTACGCGCAAAATGGGGTGTGGGGGACGGGGGAGGGGTTGCAGCAGCTATAATAAGATGGGTCCGGCGCGGCGGAGGGAGCGAGAGAGGGTTTTATGCCATTAGAAAAAGAAATGGAGTCAGACATGGTGGGGTGGGTTGTCTACAATATTTCAAGCCCACAAACCCCGGGAGGGGGTGGCGGGCTGGCCTACCCTCTCTCCCTAAAGCCACCCACCACCTCAAAACAGTTGGTGCGTCAGTAAGGGAGAGTTCGTGCAGCGTGTGGGGGGGGGGTTAGATAGGAAAGTGAAATGCGGGGAAGGGTTTCGTTTAATAACACACACTTCTCTTGCCCCTAGTATTAGACACATTTACATTGCTTTTTATTCTTAGAGGCCGTTAGTGTCGAAATTCTAAGTAAAAAAACGAAGCCAGAAAATTTGCTCACAGTTACATTACTGTCTATGCATAATCGTAAGCAATGTGCAAATTAAAGAGCTTGCTTGACCCTCAAACTCAAACGAAACGATATTTTTTCCATGTATTTCTTATGGAGAATTTTCTATTATCGTGGCCTAACCTTTTGAAGGTTAAGATATGCAATCGCATTTTTACTCGTATCTTGGTGATAAGTACTTACATATCATTAATAAGGCAAGTAGGGAGAGAAATATATCTTAGGAATAGCATGCAAAATGGTAAAAATGCATGCCCAGCAGCATAAAAAACTTTGAATATCCAGTTAAAAAGTAGTAAAAACGGAAAAGTTGCAGGTAGGCAGCTAGCGAGCACTTGAAATCTTAACACTCAAAACTCATAACATCCAGCCTGTAGTAGATTCACAGTCAGAATAAGTCAATGAAAAAAACAAGCATCTGATACGAGAATTTTGATTACTTAAAAAAAGGAAATGAATCAGACAGATCCAACAGTATCTAAAACATTATAGTCCTTGAGATTTTAGGCGATGTGTCAAACCATGCTACTTGCAGTAGCAATGAAACAACACAAACGGGAAAAAGCGATTGGTCACTTCATTCCATTTGGATTAATTCCAGAAATAATGAATGTGGATTCTCCATAAGACTCTGTAGGGCAATTCAATAAGTCATTTAAACAAATTTAGTGTCATATTAGGTAGGTTTTTTATTTGTAGGAACATTATACAAGTTGGCACAATGCTAACAAAATTGTTTCATCATTCCTCTATTTTAAAATTTCATAGCAAGACTGATAGAAAAAATCTAGAACTTGGGGTATTTTTATATTGAAAAAAAACAAAAAACAGTCCATTGCCACCCTATTAAGGCTTAAGGGATATATACATCAAAATAGCCACAGGACTAAAACAGCCACATAACAAAACAGCCACAAGGCCAGAATGGCTAGCACAGCAAACAAAATGGACACAATAACAATTTTTTGGTTGTTATGTTATGCAGAAAGTTGTCTGCAATGGCATAGCTTATTATTTAGCATTTAATGCATGCTTTATTATAACCATTCAATCCTACAAGTTGGACATAATTGGTGTATTTGTATCATTCAATATAGTGTTACAGGGCTGATTCCTCTGTCTAGAACTCTCAGCCACTGATACCAAAGTTGTCGTAGGGCTGATTCTTCCTTCTTAATAATATCCCACTATTGCCACCAAGTTGTAACAGGGGTTATTCCTGTTTGCCAACTACAGTTATCCTGATTATACTTGTTTCTACTCCCTAACTATTTCTTAGAATTTCATTTAAATTTTTCTGGGTAGCGTTCTTAGTATCGTTTCTGCTAGCTTATGGCCAGCTTTCTGGTAGCGTTCTGGTAGCTTATGACTAGCCTTCTGGTAGCGTTCTGGTAGCTTATGGCCTGAGCGGTCTAGTACTGGTATATGTATTAGTGAATAGTCCTAATCGGGCGTTACCGAGACTAGAGGGTCACGGCGCCTCTCTTAGTATATCTCCAAGAATTAGTCCCAATTTCCCTTCTCTTAGCAAATTTCTTAGGATCGTTTCACAGGTTTTGCAAATGAATAAGTCGCTATTCAACTCAAAAAGACTTTGAAAGGTTTAGCTTGAACTTCTTATTTCGTTCGCAATATTGCTCACTGGTAAAAGACAGTTGGTTTATTTGCTACAAAATCGCTCCTATATATAGTGGTTTCCCCCCCATACGATTAAAACAAAAAATAATTCCCCAATTTATTTCGCGCAGTAAAACAAATTATTCAGTACAGTAAAACAAAATATTTATCTAGTATTTCGCACAAGTTTGGTTTCTAAGAAAACATACCTTTATTGCTCAAAATTTGTACAGTATTGAAGCACTACTACAATAGCTTGGTGCAATAGTTTTTGCAGAAAATAGCAAAGGTAAAACTTTATTTTGTTTTTATTACATTTAAAAGTATGACATATGAGGTAATACAAAATATGGCAATAGAATTTGCAAATTTCTTGCAATGTGTACAATGTGGCCATTGCATGTGTTGCATTTCGATAGTACCCTGACTTAAGTGCACCACATGCCTATCCTAATTGCAAATTTCTTTGCTATACCTTATTATGCCATACCTGGTATATACCACATTAGATTAGATAAGCATAGAAATAAAAAACAGTCATAAAACAAAATATATTTCTAGAATCTATAGCTTTGTTTTAATCATTTCTTTTAAAGTAGTTACCTATTTTCTATTTAATGTATGGTATATCCCTTTTATTCTAGGAGGTATTCTATGACTATAAATATAATAGCTATGATTTTAAAGAATGTATATGTGTAGCTAGGTTATTAACTGTTAAAGCCATAATACTATTTCAAATTTTAGTTCCAAATTAAAAAGTAGGACAATAACTAGTATAAGTAAAAAATAAAAAAGGTAGCCACATACTTTGATGCTATACATTTTGGTACTAAGGCAATTTAGTATCAAAGCAAATAGAAGCTTTGCAAGGAATAAAGAGTTATGCAGGAGTGTTTTTTCTTTTAAGTTAAATTTTCATGGGTTTTTAGGCCTAGTCTAAAATTTCATTTTCTAAAATCTAATTTCATAAATTGGCCACAGACATACACACAGAGTTTTGATTATAGATAGAGATATATACTGACATTGTTATTAAAGATTTTATACTTTTATTTTAAGAAAGAACATAAGTTTTGAAGAACATATATAATTCATATACTATATAATTTAAGTAATTTAAAGTATTAAATTTGAATCTTAAATTAATTACTATACAGGGATTGCCTTTGATATAGCTAAAATATGAGGGGTGTCCTAAAATTAATGTCATTTTTTCTTGCTATCAATCTATCATATTCTGATAAGATGCTAATAATAGTTGCCTTTGCCTATAAAGTGGTTCATCTTAGCTCTTTAAGGTCAAAAGTCCCATTGTTTATGTGCTTGTTACTCAGCACAATAAGTTATGATTTGAGCACCCTTGGCTATAGATTTACATAGATATGCAGTCTATTCTGACTTGGGTAGAAGCAAGCATCAATAGAGCTAAGGCAGCACAAACTTGCAGAGCATGGATGACTTAAGATGTATTAATGTCATGGACATGAGTATTCAATTTGTTCTATAGAAAGGCAATAATATGCCATATTCTCCATTTGGAATCTTAGTCAAACTGTCTAGATCCATGCAAACCTGATCCATATCTATAGTGCTAACACAATCAATAGAAGAATGGTCTACTAGTTGGTGAAGCAGTTTGAGGCTAGTTAAGAAAGTGTAGCCAACTTGCCTTAGTATCTATGATGACTATGATGGCAGAAATGTGTCTACTAGCACATAAAAACTATGTTAAAAAGAGGACAACACCCATAGATGGGGGTGAGTAATTATATACTTTATTATATAAAAGTATGTCCTTGGCCTAATGCTAAATCCTTTATAAACCTATTCACATTTTTCTAATTTCAAAAGTTTTAGTAACATTTTGTTGCTAAATAAAACCATTATTAAGTGATTATTTCCATTGTTTAAATATATATTTATGAAAGGTATTGCAAGCAAGTGACATGAGAATAACTTTGGCCAATTGGTTCTTACTGATGTTAAAATGTATATAAACATGTGCATAATGACTTACTTACCTCTCACTCCTTGGTTAGCCCCTATTGGAATAAGTTTTCAGACACTGTGGACAGTGCATCTAGTGCGCCATGGCAATCATAAAGTGGCCTGGACGGTGCGTCATGACAATCTTCAAATCCTAAGGTGGTATGGACGATGTGTCATTCAAATCTTCAAATCCTAGGGTGCCATAGCACTCTAGGTTTAGGTGATATTGTGCATGACTCCAGTCTCTATCATGTTCATTCTGATGATGCATCACTCGTTTTTGAGAGATTTAAAGAGATTGAGAGAAAGTTGTGTGTTTTACCGCACTTGTGTTTTACTGCACTCTGTTCTGTACTGTACTTCTGCCCCCTTCTGTTGTAGTTGTATCTATTTCTTAATTCTTAGTCTACTCGTCTTTTGACTTACAAAGTTACATTGTTGGTCTATTCAAAGAAAAATAAATAATGTAAATAGTGTGGCAATTGAATCAGTGAGTACTTAAAATAATTACGAACACTGAAACCCTTTACTTCAATTTGGCTAATCGGTTAATACAAAATGAAGAAACTCCGTGATGAACAACACAGAGTTCACGAACAAACAAAATTGTCTTTGCCTTATCCACACACTTTTTCAGTAGTAGTTGTAGCACTTTGGCTCGGGTCGGGTTATCAAATCTGATAACTATTTAGCATGGTGTTTCGAAGAATATTTTCACATTTAAATGTCAGCATAAATAAATGTACGCGCAACCAATCAAAAAGATAATTAAACAAAGCAGAAAATTTGTTGAGACTTTTAATAGAATTTAGTTTACTTTTTTATTTCTTGCAACTGTGTTATAAGAGAACATTAAGAGCAATTAGCATTTGGCACTATGTTATAATGTTTATGAGGCAATAAAGAACATTTCTGCTGCGATCTTTCAACTACAATTTCCAATTTTACGATTAACTTGCATGCATATTCTAGATGACACAGCAATCAATACATATGATAGGAGATATGCTATACTATAGCCCATAGCAATATTATCAAAGTTATAGAAATTAGAAAAACAAGTTTTACTTACAGTTTGCTGAATTTCCACCGTGCTGCTGACTTTCTCCTGTGCATGCTTCTCATCCTTGTTCAGCAGCGCTGTATGTAGCGCGTGATGTCCTCCTTGCATCTTACCTGTGAGCTGCCATGCGCCATGACTATGAGGAAAAAGAAAAAGTGCGCCGGACGCCATCCGCGAAAATACCACTTATTCCAATAGGGTGGTTAGCTACCCCATAATTTTGTTGTCTAGTATATAGCAACCCTATTCCCATTATGTACATTTTAATATGGTTTCAATGTCAGTAAAAACCAATTGACCAAAGTTATATATAATATGACATTACTTTTAGGATATCCCTTATAATTAAAATCAGATAAGGCCCTAATTTTATTATTTCTATCTTATCCACATGGCACACTGATAAGGTAGCTACCTTATCTTCTATATATACTATAGGAATAAGTTGTTATACTACAATTAAACTAGAAAAACAAACTAAATTATTCATTACATAACATCTTTCGCCATGACTAGGGAGGGGACATGGCGGCCGTGCCTCTAACTCTATGTCTAAGGACACGGCCGCCATGTCCCTAGCTACCACGCTACTCTGTGCCTAGAGCCACGGCAGCCATGTCTTTAGCTGTGTGGACTCGCTGTGTGTATGGGGACACAGCGGCCATGTTCCTAATAATCTACTACTCACATGCCTAGGGGCACGGCGGTTGTCTCTGAACAATGGGCTTTAAATGCAACATGATTCGATATATGTATGTAAGGTAGCTCGAACGTTGCCAGTAGTGTCCATAAAGACGGTCAAATATTGTGTCAATCCAATATACTGAAACTCCTTTTAAATTATACTATTATATTGTACAAGTATACTATGTTGTAGAATGCACAAACTTGTTCGTTTTTTGTTTTATTTATTATTGCTTTTTTTGATGCGTACATATCTCAAGCATTTTTGTTGAAATTGACTGTTTGCAGGAATATAATTTAAGAATTGAACTTCTTACCTACCATGCCTAGAGTACCTTACAAAAATACATGTAGCGCCATGCAATTACTTTATATACATTTATGTTAGCGCATCCAACATAGAATGGGGCGGTTAGCGGATGCATGTACAATATAGTATATACTTGTGAGTTTTAGTATATTGGAAAAGATTGATTGACACAATATTTGACCATCTTTACGGACACTACCGGCAATGTTCAAGCTACCTACGTACATGTATCGAATCATGTTGCATTTAAAGCCCATTGTTCAGAGACAACTGCCGTGCCCCTAGGCATGTGAGTGGTAGATTATTAGGAACACGGCCGCTGTGTCCCCATACATGCCCATGCTACGTCCCTATGCCGCGAGTCCACATAGCTAAAGACATGGCCACCATGGCTCTAGGCACAGAGTAGCGTGGTAGCTAGGGACATGGCAGCCGTGTCCTTAGACATAGAGTTAGAGGCACGGCCACCATGTCCCTAGTCATGGCAAATATCTTTAAGAAGACAGGATAGACTATTTAGTCATTATGTTATATAGAAGACATTAACTATTCCCTAAAGTAGGCATAAGTATAGCCTATAGGAAGATAAGATAGCTATTTTATCAATAGGCCTATACCATATGGAGAAGATAGAAACTATTCTTATGGCAAAGAGATGGCTATGTTGCCTATGTTATGCAGATAAACAGAAAATTATTCCCACTGTACTATAAAAAATAAGCCAGAAATTAGTCTTATGGTACCATGGGGATAAGCACTGCTTTATTAAAAACAATAATCAATAAAAAATATTTATATTATTACCTAAATATAATCAGCCTATTTGCTATAGTATTATATTGCAAATAAAATTTAGGATATATAAAAAATTTTATAGACCTAAGTTAAGAAACTTAATTTAAAAATTGAATACTATAAATATAGCATAATATCGTAATGAAGTTAATTGCTTAAAAAACAAGGTAACCAATTTGACACCTGAAATTAAAATTTAAAATGTGAAAAATAGGTAACCTTGCCTGCCCCTGCCCCTGGCCTAGTCTACTAAGCACTAGGGGCTTAGTAGACTAAATTGAACCATCTAAATTGTCAAAACTGCCTAGGCATATCAAATGATTCAAACCAAGCTAAAAATTCATGGAATACTATATTAGCGGGTACCGGTCGTTTCGGTGACAGACGTGAGGTGGGGCGGAGAAAAGAATTGGTGACCTGTTTGGGTGGTTTCTAGAACTTTGAATTCCCACCTTCGTTATTCCGGCACTCGTAAAGCCGGAAAGTTTTACGAATGATTCAAAACGCTTTTCTCCTTTGATACTCCGTCTGCCGGGTCTTCAATTCCGGGAGAGGGTAGTCGCAATTGCGGTCGAGCGGTCTTGAGCAGGCACGGTCGTTCAGATGGTAGACACAGCGGTCTTGACACCGTAAATTAATGCGTCGATATGCTGAGCTGATTACTTTCAGAAGAGTAGCGCTGCACTACTGCAGTATCTTTTGCTTGTCACCGAAACGACTGTCACCGAAACGTCTTGTCACCGAAACGACTGTAAGATCCATATTAGCTGAGATCCATATTAGCTGAGTCTGGTCTGGCTCCTTTCCATCAAGGAGGTCCTCTGGTACGTACGTGGTACAACTGGTACCTGCATGGCACTGAAAGTGGAACCTTGGCTCTACTATACTTGATTCAAGTTGATTGTCGATTGTGAATCTTGTGATTGCAGCTGTTCCCACGATGAACAAACCAAGCCGTGGCAATTTTAATTTCACTTAGCCAAGCTCATATTAAAGACCTGAGCATTACATACAGAAGCCCTCGCCAAAAAAACAACAAAAAAGAATAAGGATCTTGAACTTCTTGGAGTTCATAGGCTTAGGCGTAAGCTTTCTAAGGGTCAAGAATGATGAATCAAGATCAAACGGGATGGATGAGCACCTCTTTCGTTTCGGCGAGAAACAGTAGCCACGGTTATTTTTAGAAATTTTTGTATTTAAAGAAACTTGTAGTGTATTTATTTCTATACTTTTAGCTGCTATATGTACTGAAACTATTTTAGTTTTACACATAAATTGTTATACATGTGCATATGCGTGCAGCCGCGGAGACTACCTGATGACTTGACTCACGGGGTCGCCATCATAAACCCGAAAAATCACAACTCCGAAAGCACTTTCCATCATATAAACCCGAAATATCATAAACCCGAAAAATCACAACTCCGAAATTAATAGCAACGCCCATCATAAACCCGAAATATCATAAGCCCGAAATATCATAACTCCGAAAACCAAAATAGTGTTGGACATAGCTAGAACTTTCGGAGTTATGATATTTCGGGCTTATGATATTTCGGGTTTATGATGGAAAGCGCTTTTCGGAGTTGTGATTTTTCGGGTTTGTGATACCCCTTCGACTCACGTATATAGCATTGAATAAATATTGCTTTTCAGTAAGTTGAGAATTTCATTTAAATTTGCTATTGATCTTGCCACCGACTTGCTCTCCCAATGTGATTCACCGAATATTACGAAGCTCGATCGCTCTTCCTAAGAAATTGTTACAGTAGGTTTTGTTTTTTCCGGGATTTTCATGTTTTGATCAGAACCAGTATATCGCCAAATCGATGGCTGCAGTATAGGTAGCCCTTCAGCTCCTGCTCTTGTCGACCTGTGCATGGCTGATTGGGAAGAGAATTGGTCGAACCTTTCCTACTGAGCACCGCGGATTTACATGCTACTACGTGGATGACGCGTTTGTCATTAGACAATCATGGAATTCATAATTGAGGGTGGAGAAAAAGAAGCTTCCGATTCTTGACACTGAGCTAGTTGACTGCTCTCGGCAGAGCTCTCAGTTGAAAATCTACCGTAAACACACGTTTGTTTGTGCTGATGTGACACTTTGATGCCAAGATTGTCCGGCTAATTACATGTACATTGTAACTGGAAAGTTGGGTTAATCAAATGCCTCCGCATCGCGCTTTCACTGTGTGTTGCTCGTGGTATAGGTTCGGTTCTCGGGAAAGTTCGAGAAAGCCTTTCTTATAAATGGCTAAAATGCCGGATTCACATTGCGTTCTGTACTGAGATTGGTCGCGGTTTGCTAGCTAGCAGACTTATATTTAAGTCAGTTGTGTCCCCCTTCCCCTCAAGTCAATTCCGTTGCTCTGTCGATTAGAGTGTTTCCTACTAGAAGGAAAAACACACGACACCTGCCCACAAAAGCAAGACTTTACTGGCTGAAGTTCTGCGATTCAAGATCCCACTTGTTAGGTTGTGACAACGGTCTGATGCATCTTTTCACGTATTAGATGGTCGCAAAAACGATTTCAAACTAATAATTAGATTAAAGCTTCGCACATTAAATTACACAAACCTATTAGTTTCAATGTGCAACTTGCTTGCTAGCGGTGGGGTGGAACACCAACTCAGAGTGCTGTGATCGGCACTGAGGATGACTGACTGACTCTCTCTCTCTCTCTCTCTCTCTCTCTCTCTCTCTCTCTCTCTCTCTCTCTCTCTCTCTCTCTCTCTCTCTCTCTCTCTCTCTCTCTCTCTGTCTCGCATTAAATAATAAATTCTTAACCCTTCTAGCTGTTTCCTAGCTCTTTCGCATCTTTCTTTTCTGCACTTCTTATACACCTTTCATGCAGTCTCCATGCAGTCTCTCTCTCCTTTCCCCTAAAATTCTGCTCTTTTATTTATTAGTAAACACGAGTACGTGATGTTATTTTATTTTAAAATCATAAAAAATGTTTTTAAAGGCTTCTGTATGCATGCTCTGTACTTGTTGCACAGCCCTCAGTTTTAGTCAAACAGGATTAACTTAATTTTTTTGAAGTCATCAGTAGCGTAGCTAAGGGTGGGAGCACCCTTTTCCATTTCGGAGAAGTTTTTTTATTGTTTAACACTGATTTCGAAAATCAAGTTTTTCCCGCCGTCTTTTGCATCCTAATCTGTTAGATCCTCTCCCCAACTGAGTGAAGTTATCCTCCCTCCAAAAATCTAGGTCATGATGTGCTGTTTTTGCTACTATAATTATAAGAAGGGATTTTGATGCTCCGATTTGTTTTGCTTTGCTTTTTTGCTATCTATAATCTGAACTCTAGTTCCATTAATAATGGTACAACAGTCTGTTATGTCAGTTTATTAACCTGTTTATAGCAACCTGTTTATAGCAACCTGTTAATAGCAACCTGTTAATAGCAACCTGTTTATAGCAACCTGTTAATAGCAACCTGTTTATAGCAACCTGTTTATAGCAACCTGTTTATAGCAACCTGTTAACAGAAACCTGTTTATAGCAACCTGTTTATAGCAACCTGTTAACAGCAACCTGTTAACAGCAACCTGTTTATAGCAAGCTGTTAACAGCAACCTGTTTATAGCAACCTGTTTATAGCAACCTGTTTATAGCAACCTGTTTATAGCAACCTGTTAACAGCAACCTGTTTTATAGCAACCTGTTTATAGCAACCTGTTTATAGCAACCTGTTAGCAGCAACCTGTTAACAGCAACCTGTTAATAGCAACCTGTTAATAGCAACCTGTTTATAGCAACCTGTTTATAGCAACTTGTTTATAGCAACCTGTTAACAGCAACCTGTTTATAGAAACCTGTTAACAGCAACCTGTTTATAGAAACCTGTTAACAGCAACCTGTTTATAGAAACCTGTTTACTAATATGTTTATAGCAACCTATTACTTATAGCAAGTTTTTCATAAGCACCTGTTTATTAACTGTAAATTCAGTAACTTGAGTGCTATAACGCACTGAAAACTCAGATTTTTATATGACAGACTATAGAATATTTAGGAAATGCCTGTTTTAATTTGTGTTAATAAAGCTAATTACTGAAACTATTGTATTTCGCTTTGAGGCAGAATGAACACCCCAATGTTATTCTGACTGACGATCTTGAACCCATCGATATGATGAATGCTGCTGCGTGTCAGTTACATGCGGTGAATGAGTTATAATATGGTAACAACATGCCTAAACTATGCAGAAAATTATAGGGCTTTTTAGTGAAGGATTGGGAAAATGTTTATGTATAGAACAACTACTCGTAATGATGCAGAAGCAGATTAAAGGAATGATAAGCTATGACACCTGAGGCTCTCAGCGGCCCACTGCACTCGCTACCCTCTTCCACACTGAGGCTTTCAGCGGGCCACTCGCTACCCTCTTCCACACTGAGGCTTTCAGCGGGCCACTCGCTACCCTCTTCCACACTGAGGCTTTCAGCGGGCCACTCGCTACCCTCTTCCACACTGAGGCTTTCAGCGGGCCACTCGCTACCCCCTTCCACACCTGAATTAATGAGAAAAAGAGCATCAAACTGGGAAAAGAATTATAAGACATCATCACGATTCAATTCGGCAAGGTAAACGAAATAAAGCAGCCAGCCACAGTCCTCTGCAGCACCGAAATTCCACACTGTCCCACTCAAACAAAGACGAGAAATGAAAACTGCATAGCAAATTCTTAACTCATTGGCTTATAACAAATAAGTCTTTGTTACTGGCTGAGTTCTGCTCTAATTGGTTACGCAAGCGCAGGGGGCACACATGGGACTTCGGCCGAGGGAATTTAGATAAGGCTAAAGTCCCTCATTGTTACTTCAAAGTTCGAGTCACACGGTGGACAGAAAGGGGATAAAATATGATTGAGAGGGAATTAAGATTGCCAGGGCCCCAACCCCCAAAAGCCACCAGGCCTGGCAATATAAACCCCAGTCCAACAATTGGGATTCATAAATTGCCCCACGAGCGAACTGAGTCGAGTTCTGGCTCTTCAAGAAATTTTCCTTTCGCAACATGGTTTCCCCTAGTAGCAGCTACCAGCAGCAGCAGCAGCAGCAGCAGCAGCAGCAGCAGCAGCAGCAGCAGCCTCGCGCTCTGCCAGTCGCCTGCCTAGCGGTGCTGGAGGCCTGGACCGCCCACGCCAGCCTGCGGCGCTACCCGACCCGCGCGGAGCGCCAATTCCTGGCCGAGGTGACCGGCCTGACCATCAAGCAGGTGACCACCTGGTTGAACAACCGGCGCCACCGGGCCGGCCAGGCCCGCCAGATTAAGCGCCGGAAGCGGCGGTCGGCCGAGACGTCGACGCCGCCGGTGGACGATGCTGAGGCAGCCGAGGACCGGCGGCAGCTGCCGGCGGCGGGTCGGGAGGCCGGCGGTGAAGATCGGCATCGGGAAGCCGCTGTGGCGGCCATCATGTCGGAGCCGGTGCCTCCTGAAATTGTCGACTTTGTGCTGGCGTACCAGCGAGCTGTTTGATTTCTCAAGAGTAATATTACTTTACCTTTTCTGTAATATGCATATTTATTACATATATAATATCTTCTTTGTTTTGCATCAATTCTTTCACCGGCTTAGATTTCTATAATTTGCTTGCTAATCAAAATTGACATAATTGCATTGTAAATAGAGACAAATTAAATAAAAGTGCTGTGTTGATTGTCTGCAGTTTGGCTTTCTGCTTTTTGGCATGGTTTTTTGAATCGCTATAAATATTGCTTTTCAATTCAAGTCTTCAGTTAGCAGTTCAGACTGTGTGCGGACATAAAAAGTCTAAAACAGACCAATCTCCTGCATCTCACTGTACTCTCCTGCATGTCACTCTACTCTCCTGCATGTCACTCTACTCTCCTGCATGTCACTCTACTCCCACTCCTGTATCTCACTCTACTCTTACTCCTGCATATCATTCTACTCTCCTGCATGTCACTCTACTCTCCTGCATGTCACTCTACTCTCCTGCATGTCACTCTACTCTCCTGCATGTCACTCTACTCTCCTGCATGTCACTCTACTCTCCTGCATGTCACTCTACTCTCACTCCTGTATCTCACTCTACTCTTACTCCTGCATATCACTCTACTCTCCTGCATGTCACTCTACTCTCCTGCATATCACTCTACTCTCCTGCATGTCACTCTACTCTCCTGCATGTCACTCTACTCTCCTGCATGTCACTCTACTCTCCTGCATGTCACTCTACTCTCACTCCTGTATCTCACTCTACTCTTACTCCTGCATATCACTCTACTCTCCTGCATGTCACTCTACTCTCCTGCATATCACTCTACTCTCCTGCATGTCACTCTACTCTTCTGCATGTCACTCTATTCTCCTGCATGTCACTCTACTCTCACTCCTGTATCTCACTCTACTCTTACTCCTGCATATCACTCTACTCTCCTGCATGTCACTCTACTCTCACTCCTGTATCTCACTCTACTCTCACTCCTGTATCTCACTCAACTCTTACTCCTGCATATCACTCTACTCTCCTGCATGTCACTCTACTCTCACTCCTGTATCTCACTCTACTCTTACTCCTGCATGTCACTCTACTCTCCTGCATGTCACTCTACTCTCACTCCTGTATCTCACTCTACTCTTACTCCTGCATATCACTCTACTCTCCTGCATGTCACTCTACTCTCCTGCATATCACTCTACTCTCCTGCATGTCACTCTACTCTCACTCCTGTATCTCACTCTACTCTCACTCCTGTATCTCACTCTACTCTTACTCCTGCATGTCACTCTACTCTCCTGCATATCACTCTATTCTCCTGCATGTCACTACTCTCCTGCATGTCACTCTACTCTCCTGCATATCACTCTACTCTCCTGCATGTCACTCTACTCTCCTGCATGTCACTCTAATCTCACTCCTGTGTCTCACTCTACTCTCACTCCTGTGTCTCACTCTACTCTCACTCCTGTATCTCACTCTACTCTCACTCCTGTGTCTCACTCTACTCTCACTCCTGTGTCTCACTCTACTCTCACTCCTTTGTCTCACTCTACTCTCACTCCTGTGTCTCACTCTACTCTCACTCCTGTGTCTCACTCTACTCTCACTCCTGTGTCTCACTCTACTCTCACTCCTGTGTCTCACCCTCTCGTCCACTCTCTTTCCTCCCTCTAGTCTCCCTACTCCTTCTCCTCTACCACCACTCACCTCTCTCTCTATACTTCTCTTTCCGTCTCTTCTTCGCCTCCCTCTCTCCCCCTTTTTGCAGTCCGCGACTGAAATTAGCAAGTTTTCCTGCTTGCTAAGTCAATGTGTCCATCTCACACCCTCTCCTCTCGCTCTCCCTTTCATCGCAGCTAGTTCTCAATTCTAAGAATTCCAATTGCATTGTTCAACTTGTGTGCCCACAACTCCATTGTCTGTTCTGGTGCACTGGTGATATTTGATATCCGATGCACTTCAGATCCGTGCGTCATAGCCAGCCGCTGGCGCTGCCCATCTGCAGAAGTCGGTATTAAAGAGCGTGGCAAGTCTGGAAAGCCGTCCTCAATTGAGTCAGACTTAAGCTTGGAAATCGCCTCCGACTTTCCATATATGGAAGCCAGGGTATTCTCTAGCACAATCCAAATCTACACGCCAAACTTTTGAATCGCCCACCAGCCACAGAGACCAACAAAGCCCCCCACGTGTTGGGCATTAAGCGCTAAGTCTCGAATATTTGACCTGTAAAATACGAGGTGCTCAAATTTATCCAAATCCATCTTATGCCCCATGCATACTGTAGATTCTGAATTCGTGGGCGCGGGCTAAAAGGTATAGTGATTAAACAGAATATAGCTTTGAATATAGATTCAAAAGCAACTTCAAAAGAGGGAGTAGAGAAGCAAAATTTATTGAATTTGTAATCAAAGTCCCTTCAGTGGATGGAAGCGAGTATTGCTCATGATAAATTCAAAATAAGCGCCCATGATAAATTCACAATAAGCGCCCATGATAAATTCACAATAAGCGCCTATAATATAAGCGCCCATGGTATAAGCGCCCTTGATATAAGCACCCATGATATTAGCTTGAATGATATAAGCTTGAATGCTATAAGCTGGAATGATATAAGCTTGAATGAGACAAGCGCCCATGATATAAGCGCCCACGATATAAGATTTAATGATATAAGCACCCATGATATAAGATTTAATGATATAAGCGCCCACGATATAAGATTTAATGATATAAGCGCCCACGATATAAGATTTAATGATATAGGCGCCCACGATATAAGATTTAATGATATAAGCGCCCACGATATAAGATTTAATGATATAAGCGCCCACGATATAAGATTTAATGATATAAGCGCCCACGATATAAGATTTAATGATATAGGCGCCCACGATATAAGATTTAATGATATAAGCGCCCACGATATAAGATTTAATGATATAAGCTCGCATACACAAGCATTTTGACATGTGTTTGAATGGCATGAGCGTGCATTGAAAATACTGCAGCCAGACACACATGTACCTGTAAGTGCTGACAAGCAGACTGCAAGCGTTATTTTAACTGAACATGGAGACCCGCGGAGAGAACAGCGCGCTGGAAGTCTCTGAAACTCTCTCGAATGGATTTCGAGTTATTACACTGTAAGCAAACCTGTGCTTTGAGGAGTTGAGCCTGTTGAGTTGATCTCGGTCTCGCATTAATCATCTCAGCCGATTAATGCGTTAAATTTGCCGGTCGGGAACTAGTCGGGCTTCTAATCAGAGCTGAAGCAGTCGGCGGGATTGAGACAGGCAACACGCAGCCCTCTTATTATCGAATGCGCCCCTGCCTTTGCTTTGGGATTTCCTCTGACAACCAGATTAGGCGGGTTGGGCAAGCAGCGTCTTTAGCAGCAGAAATTCGGTTGCCAAGGCGCAGGTTTACAGAAGCCTCTTGACCTCAGAATTAAGTGAAAAGCAGTAACTGTAATAGTGAACGCTTGGCTGCAAGTGTCTCTTCTAAATTAATAATGCAAAACATTCAGTCTCGAATTTTGCTGCTGAGTGACGGGGGCACAACCGCTATCATAAGCCTGCCTAGAAATGCGGAATTATAGGAACTTGCTTTAGGCTTTGCCTAGGAGATTTCTGGGCTTATTCTAAGGCCTATACTAGTTTGTTTAGGCTTAGGCTTAGTCTAAGGCTTATACTAGACTTTGTCTAGGCTTAGGCTTAGTCTAAGGCTTATACTAGACTTTGTCTAGGCTTAGGCTTAGTCTAAGGCTTATACTAGAGTTTGTCTAGGCTTAGGCTTAGTCTAAGGCTTATACTAGACTTTGTCTAGGCTTAGGCTTAGTCTAAGGCTTATACTAGAGTTTGTCTAGGCTTAGGCTTAGTCTAAGGCTTATACTAGAGTTTGTCTAGGCTTAGGCTTAGTCTAAGGCTTTTACTAGAGTTTGTCTAGGCTTAGGCTTAGTCTAAGGCTTATACTAGACTTTGTCTAGGCTTAGGCTTAGTCTAAAGCTTATACTAGACTTTGTCTAGGGCTGAACTTTCGTCTTGTAGGAGATCGGGTTGTAGCCTAGTGGTCAGAGCGTCGGACTCACGACTGAAGAGTCGGGGGTTCGTTTCCCGATCCACTCGGAACAATTTGTGTCCTTGAGCAAGACACTTAACTCTGCATTGCTTCAGTTCATTCAGCTTTAAAATGGGTGCCAGCATTAGCTGGGGTAATTGAGGGTGTGTGGCGACACCCCAGTCCTTGGACTGAACAGCCGTACGCAGCCTTCAGATGCGCCGCGCAATAGCTGCGGCTGAGCTGTCGGTTGCACATCTGCCCATTAGGGTAGGTGTAATCAATTATTACTATTGTTAAGTCTGAGGCTTCAGCTTAGTCTAGAATTTATCTGAGGCTTAGGCTCAGTCATGTTTTGACAAGTGACTCAAAGTGACTGTGGTGACTCAAAGTTACTGTTGGATCCCCTCGGCTCAAACCGTGTTTCAGCAGAAGTCAGCAAATTGCTCTGTTTGAGCAACTCTCCTTAAGCTGTGAAGAAACCAGAAGAAAAATGCAACACAGTTTGGCTTTCACTCCAAGCCCCATTTTTAGAACTTTGAAACAGCGCAACTTCAATAATAGCGTTGACCTTTCGCGAGTTGCATGTTTATATTTCTCATCAAATCGAACGATTACCTACAGAGGCTGGGGCCGCACCTAGAGCACACTGCATCAAGGCGCACAGGCACAACAGCAATAAGGGACATTGGGGCTCGCTAATCGGTCTCAGGTTAAGTGACGATGGTCAGCTGGCGGCAGGTGTTCGCGTTGCCTTCGCTTCTCAGCCGTAGCGCATGATGTTGGCCCTGAGGATCTGGCCGGCCCTGTGCTGGTCGCCGGGCTCCACGCGGACTCTTGAATAGTGGAACAGCGGCGAGGTCAGGAAGTCTCGCTTGGCCTGACGGACCCGGCGACTCTCCAGCTGGCGGCCGTCGCCGCCGCTGCTAAGCCTCTCGGCCAAGAGGGTCGCTACTGCGGCCGAGGCGGCCGAGGCGGCGGCAGCGGCGGCGTCGGCGGCTGCCTGGGAGGCGCACACGGCCGTCAGCTGGGCGGCGTCGCTGTCGGCGAGCTCCTCGACGCGCGGATGACGAAGCGCCTGCTGACAGGCGTCGTCACCGGCGGCGGCGGCAGGGACGGCGACTGCCAGGGCGGCCGGCTGCGGCTGAAGGCAGGCGGACGAGAGCAGCAGCAGAGACAGCAGCAGGTGAGCAGCGATTCCTCGGGACATGGCCGGCTTCTCAGTTGCCTGGTTGCTTCTTCCCTCTTTCGAAAAATGCAAGAGTTTTCTCTTCAACAGTGAGAAGGCAGCGAAGGCTGCATGGGGATGCCAGGCTTTTTATACAGACTCCCCGCCTCATCAGTCCAGCCTACGCCATGATTGGCCGCCTCGGCTCTTAAACAATTATTTTTCTCCCACGCCTCCGCCTCGATAATCCTAACTTAGGAGACAACTGGGGTAGTCTGAACTCTGCGTGTTGAAATCTGAATTTAAACACGTCTCTTGTACGCTCGTAGGAGCAGCTCCGACAGTAGCGATTGAGGCTTCTTCATAAAACTGTGAAGAAACCTGAGTAGCGAAATTGGGCTGCATTTCACGGCTAGCAACATCACCTACCTGTCTATAGCACCATCACCTACCTGTCTATAGCACCATCATCTACCTGTCTAGCACCATCACCTACTTGTCCAGCACCATCATCTACCTGTCTATAGCACCATCATCTACCTGTCTATAGCACCATCATCTACCTGTCTAGCACCATCACCTACTTGTCCAGCACCATCATCTACCTGTCTATAGCACCATCATCTACCTGTCTATAGCACCATCATCTACCTGTCTAGCACCATCACCTACTTGTCCAGCACCATCATCTACCTGTCCAGCACCATCACCTACTTGTCCAGCACCATCATCTACCTGTCCAGCACCATCATCTACTTGTCCAGCACCATCATCTACCTGTCTAGCACCATCATCTACCTGTCCAGCACCATCATCTACCTGTCCAGCACCATCATCTACTTGTCCAGCACCATCATCTACTTGTTTAGCACCATCATCTACCTGTCTAGCACCATCATCTACCTGTCTAGCACCATCATCTACTTGTCCAGCACCATCATCTACCTGTCTAGCACCATCATCTACTTGTCCAGCACCATCATCTACCTGTCTATAGCACCATCATCTACCTGTCTATAGCACCATCATCTACCTGTCTAGCACCATCACCTACTTGTCCAGCACCATCATCTACCTGTCTATAGCACCATCATCTACCTGTCTATAGCACCATCATCTACCTGTCTATAGCACCATCATCTACCTGTCTATAGCACCATCATCTACCTGTCTATAGCACCATCATCTACCTGTCTATAGCACCATCATCTACCTGTCTAGCACCATCACCTACTTGTCCAGCACCATCATCTACCTGTCTATAGCACCATCATCTACCTGTCTATAGCACCATCATCTACCTGTCTAGCACCATCACCTACTTGTCCAGCACCATCATCTACCTGTCTATAGCACCATCATCTACCTGTCTATAGCACCATCATCTACCTGTCTAGCACCATCACCTACTTGTCCAGCACCATCATCTACCTGTCTATAGCACCATCATCTACCTGTCTATAGCACCATCATCTACCTGTCTATAGCACCATCATCTACCTGTCTATAGCATCATCACCTACCTGTCTATAGCACCATCACCTACCTGTCTATAGCACCATCACCTACCTGTCTATAGCACCATCACCTACCTGTCTAGCACCATCATCTACCTGTCTAGCACCATCACCTACCTGTCTAGCACCATCACCTACATCACGGCTAGCACAGCACCATCACTTGGCTAGCAACTTCGTTACGCCGTGAACAAAAAAGAACAAAAAGCTACATGTTTTGAACTGGCTGTTTTGAGCTTCCGAATATTCTATTTTCCGGCTTCCTCTATATTTCCATGCTAGCCAGAAATTATTTATAAATAAAAACAGCGTTTGACAATGCAAATGAGTTTGTGAGAAGTTCGGTATTGAATATGCGAGCTGTTACTGGGAAATCAAGCGCGAGAAGCAGACGAGTGCGCTTAGAAAACTAGGCGGCAGCTGCAGGTTTGCTGCCGTACTTTTAAATGGGCAATATTGTCAATATGGTGAGAAACATAGTGCAGTCTGTACTACAGGGAGCGGAGAGGCACAGCATGGGAGGCACAGGGTGGGGATGCAGGTGAGAGGTGGCGGGGGAGGCACAGGGTGGGGATGCAGGTGAGAGGTGGCGGGGGAGGCACAGGGTGGGGATGCAGATGAGAGGTGGCGGGGGAGAGGCACAGGTTGGGGATGCAGGTGTGAGAGATGGAGGGAGGCACAGGGTGGGGATGCAGGTGAGAGGTGGCGGGGGGAGGCACAGGGTGGGGATGCAGATGAGAGGCGGCGGGGGAGAGGCACAGGTTGGGGATGCAGGTGTGAGAGATGGAGGGAGGCACAGGGTGGGGATGCAGGTGAGAGGTGGCGGGGGAGAGGCACAGGGTGGGGATGCAGGTGAGAGGTGGTGGGGGAGGCACAGGGTGGGGATGCAGGTGAGAGGTGGCGGGGAGAGGCACAGGGTGGGGATGCAGGTGAGAGGTGGCGGGGGGAGGCACAGGGTGGGGATGCAGGTGTGAGAGATGGAGGGAGGCACAGGGTGGGGATGCAGGTGTGAGAGATGGAGGGAGGCACAGGGTGGGGATGCAGGTGTGAGAGATGGAGGGAGGCACAGGGTGGGGATGCAGGTGAGAGGTGGCGGGAGAGGCACAGGGTGGGGATGCAGGTGAGAGGTGGCGGGAGAGGCACAGGGTGGGGATGCAGGTGAGAGGTGGCGGGGGAGAGGCACAGGGTGGGGATGCAGATGAGAGGTAGCGGGGGAGAGGCACAGGTTGGGGATGCAGATGAGAGGTGGCGGGGGGAGGCACAGGGTGGGGATGCAGGTGAGAGGTGGCGGGGGAGAGGCACAGGGTGGGGATGCAGGTGAGAGGTGGCGGGGGGAGGCACAGGGTGGGGATGCAGGTGTGAGAGATGGAGGGAGGCACAGGGTGGGGATGCAGGTGTGAGAGATGGAGGGAGGCACAGGGTGGGGATGCAGGTGTGAGAGATGGAGGGAGGCACAGGGTGGGGATGCAGGTGAGAGGTGGCGGGAGAGGCACAGGGTGGGGATGCAGGTGAGAGGTGGCGGGAGAGGCACAGGGTGGGGATGCAGGTGAGAGGTGGCGGGGGAGAGGCACAGGGTGGGGATGCAGATGAGAGGTGGCGGGGGAGAGGCACAGGGTGGGGATGCAGGTGTGAGAGATGGAAGGCTCAAAAGAAGCAGATCAAGAAAAACGATTAGGGAAAATCGATTTGGCTTCTTGGAGCCCAGGTGGCGATACTCGAAATGGTTCGGTTGCTACGGCGCTATAAAATTATTTTCACTTTGAAGTCTGGGAAAAACTCTAAAAATATCCTGGCGGCAATTTTTTTACAGCACAGAAACAAGCAGACGTGACGGGAATGGTAATCGAGAGCTGCTTTCAGGTCTGCCCAGATACTAGCCGACATGTACTAAGCATCCCCCCAGTTTGACAATTCACAAGTACATGTGAACTACACAATAAAATGAAGTACACATCTGGCTTCGAGGCTCGCTAAGGTCAAAACATCGAGCAAACTTAGCTCGTAGAAGCGAACTAACTAAACTCACATGTGCAAACTATTGATCGTTATAAAACTGGACCAAATATCCTCGCTTTAACAGTCGAACTACTCGTGCCAAGGGGGTCCCCCATCGACAGTTTTTTGCTGCGCCGGAACGGAGCAGCGCAGGCACACAAAACACCAGAACACGGTCCAACTTTTTGTTGCGCACCTTCTCAAACAAGAATCAAGTCGCCAGCCCTCCGGACCGTCCAGACATTCAACGATTCTGCCAGGTCGGATTTTCCCATAAGCGCCAGTGCATTCAGTACACCTCTGTGCGCCAATCAGCATTGCGCCTCGGTGCGGCCTTCCCAAGCCTCCAAATTTCATCAGCACGTCAACCTGACTTCGTTGGTCACTGGCCTTCACCCAGGCGGAGCTTCTGGACCTTCAACGGGTAGCATCAGTCGACTATGGACATCCAAGCGAGATTTTCAATGGGCAAGTCGTCTGCTTTATTAAGGAATATACTAGTAGTAAAGGCTGGCAAAAGGCTGGTGTGTATATGTGCACTTGGGAAATCTTGAGAGTTCACCTGGCATATGATGATTAGGTCGGCTCATTTAACACCGGAGACAAAATTGAGCTTAGTGGCACATGCTGCATTAGCGATATTAGCAGGCGCTGCAGCATTGAGCCCAGCACACCTGTTGCAGTGCGTAGGAGTGCGTGCGAGAGAGAGAGAGACGCGAATGCGGGCGAGCCGTGCAGAATCCGTAAACAGCAAACAACTTCATCCCGAGTAGAGCTTCGTATCTCTAGCAATTAAAAATCCTAGAATAAACATTCAATAAGAGATCCCGAAATACAGCTCACACTTGCAGACATCCCAAAACACACGTTCCCGCCGGTAGGGTTGCCTGCGTAATAGGGTACTGAGCGAATACCAGCACAGTAAGAAGAGCGCTACTGAAAAACACTTCAAACAGGGTAATAATAATTGATTACACCTGCCCCAATTAGGCCAGATGCGCAACCGACAGCTCAGCCGCAGCTATTGCGTGGCGCATCTGAAGGCTGCGTACGGCTGTTCAGTCCAAGGACTGGGGGGTCGCCACGCACACCCTCAATTACCCCAGCTAATGCTGGCACCCATTTTACAGCTGGGTGAACTGAAGCTAAGCAGATTTAAGTGTCTTGCTCAAGGACACGAATTGTTTCAGTGGGATCGGGAATCGAACCTCCGACCTTCAAGTAGTGAGTCCGGCACTCTGACCACTAGGCTACAACCCCATAACAGAAAAACAGAAGCAATTGACTTCTAGCTGCACCTGAGCAGAAGCAGCAACAACAAGCGGCAGCGACAGCAGGTGTGAAAGCCCAGAGACATCTCAGGTGAGGGCTCTAAGGTGGGCGCGGAGTGGCAGGTGGGTGACACACAATCAGATTAAATAATGAGAGATCCTAATTGAAATGAAGTTAATAAACTGAATTAAAGCTATTTAATCAGGAGTTTTGCCTATGGCGCAGCTTGCATTGGGGTGGGGGATGGGCAGGCCAAGGCCCTAAGCACTGAACCCTGTCACAATTTATCAGCTAATATTTTAATGTCAATTTGAAGATGACAATTCAATTTAATTAATTCAAACAGCTGGGATAAGTGAAATTAAAACATTTTTTGTTATTCTACACTTGATTTTTATCTGCAGTGAGAGACAATTTTGTAGCTCGTATAGGCTTGTGTATTTGAATCTCTGCCGTTTCCGGCACTGCGTTCTGCTGCGTTAAAACAAAAATTATTTAAATAAGCGAGTAAAAACAGAGCCAAAAGCCAGCGAAATGCACAGCGCATCAGTGGGCTCAGAGCCTCCGAGTGAAATTCATTCATTTTTAATTTAATTTAATTTAATGTCCACCACAAGAAAAGATCCTCAATCCCAGATCCTATATCTTAGACCCTAGATCCCCGATCCCAAATCCCAGATTATATATCCCTGATCCCTGATCCTAGATTCACGATCCCCGATCCTAGATCTCAAATCCCTGATCCCCGATCCTAGATCTCAAATCCATGATCCCCGATCCTAGATCCTAGATCTTAGATTCCAGATCCTAGATCTTAGATTCCAGATCCTAAATCCTAGATCCCCGATCCCTGATCTCCGATCCCTGATCTCCGATCCCTGATCCCCGATCCCTGATCTCCGATCCCTGATCCCCGATCCTAGATCTCAAATCCATGATCCCCGATCCTAGATCCTAGATCTTAGATTCCAGATCCTAGATCTTAGATTCCAGATCCTAAATCCTAGATCCCCGATCCCTGATCTCCGATCCCTGATCTCCGATCCCTGATCCCCGATCCCTGATCTCCGATCCCTGATCCCCGATCCTAGATCTCAAATCCCTGATCCCCGATCCTAGATCTCAAATCCCTGATCCCCGATCCTAGATCTCAAATCCCTGATCCCCGATCCTAGATCTCAAATCCCTGATCCCCGATCCTAGATCTCAAATCCCTGATCCCCGATCCTAGATCTCAAATCCCTGATCCCCGATCCTAGATCTCAAATCCCTGATCCCCGATCCTAGATCTCAAATCCCTGATCCCCGATCCCAGATCCTAAATCCTAGATCCCAGATCCTAGATCCCAGATCCTAGATCCCAGATCCTAGATCCCAGATCCTAGATCCCAGATCCTAGATCCCAGATCCTAGATCCCAGATCCTAGATCCCAGATCCTAGATCCCAGATCCCAGATCCTAGATCCCAGATCCTAGATCCCAGATCCTAGATCCCAGATCCTAGATCCCAGATCCTAGATCCCAGATCCTAGTACCCAGATCCTAGATCCTAGATTCTAGATCCCAGACCTTAGATCTCAAATCCTAGATCCTAGATCCTAGATCCTAGATCCCAGATCCCAGATCCTAGATCCCAGATCCTAGATCCCAGATCCTAGATCCCAGATCCTAGATTCCAGATCCTAGATCCCAGATCCTAGATCCTAGATCCTAGATCCCAGATCCTAGATCCCAGATCCCAGATCCTAGATCCCAGATCCTAGATCCCAGATCCTAGATCCTAGATCCCAGATCCTGGATCCCAGATCCTAGATCCTAGATCCCAGATCCCAGATCCTAGATCCTAGATCCCAGATCCCAGATCCTAGATCCCCGATCCTAGATCTCAAATCCCTGATCTCCGATCCTAGATCCTAGATCTTAGATTCCAGATCCTAGATCCTAGATCCCAGCTCTTAGATCCCAGATTCCTGATCTTAGATCCCCAATCCCAAATCCTAGATCCCCGATCCTAAATCCCAGATCCTAGGTCCCAGATCCTAAATCCCAGATCCTAGGTCCCAGATCCTAAATCCCAGATCCTAGGTCCTAGATCCCAGAGTCTAGTAACTCAGAGTTGCCGACTCCTCTGGTGCAGCAGCAGCCTAGAAGCAGCTAGCAGAGCCACAGACGCTACGGTTGTTGCCATGACAACTACATAGTGCCCGATGCTGGTCCCAATGTCCAGCCAAGAGCCGTGGTCTCGGATTTGCAAGAAGAAATGCACGGCCAGAATGTCCGAGAACAGCAGCACCTCCAGCACCAGGAGCGAGCGGGCCAGAATGGCGAATGCCATGCCTACTGTCAGCATGGGCAGTAGTATCTGCGGGATGAGAAAGGCGATTATTTGGGGTGAGAAGGGCGATTATTTGGGGTGAGAAGGGCGATTATTTGGGGTGAGAAGGGCGATTATTTGGGGTGAGAAGGGCGATTATTTGGGGTGAGAAGGGCGATTACTCGGGCCAGTTTACTAGCAGTACAAACCCACCTTGATCAGCATCAGAAAGCCCATGGTGAAGGGGCTGAACACAGTGATGAAGCAGTACACAGAGGATGTATCAAATCTGAAACAACGAAGGAGATGTCAATGAAGTTTAAACACTGATTTGTGAGATAAGCAAAAAAACCAATAAGAGGTAGGTCGCTCACGAGTTGATGCTGGCAATGTTGCCTGTGCCAAAAAATGACAACAGCAACAGGAATACCTGATGCCCTGACAGAGTTAAGGAAAACTGCGTGGCAATTTATGTTGACAAAGACCTTCAAAGTTGAGTACCCGTATGAAAGTGGGACTGTCACATTTTTTGGTGACAGTCGAAATTGTGACACTGCTTGTCACGCTTGTGACAGTCAGTTATTAATGTGACCGTCGATGTGACACTCAAATGTGACACTCAAATAAACTGTCACAGCTGTGACCGTCCATGTGACAGTGAAGTACTGTCACCGCTGTGACCGTCTATGTGACACTCAAATACTGTCACCGCTGTGACCGTCGATCTGACACTCAAATGTGACACTCAAAGAAACTGTTACCAGTGTGACCGTCGATGTGACACTCAAATGTGACACTCGAAGAAACTGTCACCAGTGTGACAGTCGATGTGACACTCAAATGTGACACTCAGAAAAACTGTCACCAGTGTGACTGTCGATGTGACACTCAAATGTGACACTCGAAGAAACTGTCACCAGTGTGACAGTCGATGTGACACTCAAATGTGACACTCAGAAAAACTGTTACCAGTGTGACCGTCCATGTGACTCGTGTGTTTAGTTGTTTTGAGCAATGGTAAAAAAACTAACAATTTGGTAGAGTAATATTTCCGATGCATCATTTTTCTATCAAAGGTGGTATGGTTATTAGACATGTTAATTACGTGCCTCAAATTCCGTGCATAATCATCAAGTCAAATAAGTATTTCCACGTGTATTGTTATACACATCTGCAATACAATCCACTTATCCAGTCAAGCACGTACATGCACGATATTTCAGGAGCAAACTAATAAATCAATCATAATCACTGTTCACTGGCATCCCGCTTAGGAAACAATGTTGTACAACTTGGGTTCACATGACAACACATTGACTGTCACACATGAGACAATGAGACAGTTTTCGACTGTCACATGAGTGTCACATCGACGGTCACACTGGTGACAGTTTCTTCGAGTGTCACATTTGAGTGTCACAATGAAGGGTCACATGTGATACAGTCATTTGAGTGTCACAGAACTGTCACATAGTCAAAATGTGACAGTGCCACTTTTATACGGGGTATCCATGATACACAAACAAAGACCTGAAAGTCAGTGGTCAATATAGATAATCCACTAACAAAGACCTGAAAGTTAGAGGTTAATAATCCACTAGCAAAGACCTAAGACTTAGGCAGGAATTCAATTACAAAGACCTGAGGGTCAGGGGTCAATAACCCACCAACAAAGACCTGAGGGTCAGGGTCAATAACCCACCAACAAAGACCTGAGGGTCAGGGGTTAATAACCCACTAACAAAGACCTGAGAGCCAGGGGTCAAAACACCATTAGCAAAGACCTGAGAGTAAACGACCAGGGAATGACACCAAATATAACGGCAAGGATACAAAGCAGAGGTTCTGCCGCAGTCCGCCGCCCAGAGTCCGCAGTCCTCGCTCAACCGCCAGCCGCTCTTTTCCCAGCTTTGCGTCCGCCTCATCGGCGCTACAGTCTCCGTCACTGCCGTCCGCCAGCGTCATCAGCAGCAGGCATTCAATCCGCGTCCAGGCCTCCAGGAACACGGCCAGGGTCAGCAGGAACAGGCCCTCGTAGCTGATGCACATCAGTCCGTACACAGGCAGCAGCAGGGCTACGGAAGGTGCCAGGCCGGAGTACCCAGTCGCTGATTGGCTGACAGACACCGGCGAGAGTTGGTCCAGCCAATCAGAGGGAAGACAGCTGCTAGTAGGCACCCAGCTGGCGGCCTGCAGAACAAGCGGCTTGTCCCGGCGCGTGGTACACGGTGTGGGTGCTCACCGACATCAGGCCGGCCAGGAGGCACTGTGCGGCCTGCGGCGACCGGGGTGCGCCACTTTGATGCACTTTTGCAATCATTTGTATGTTCCGGCCTTCTTTTGGCCGTCTGCTTCCTTACACGCTACCTTGCTCTCGCCTAACATGCAGTGTCCCCTCTTTCCACCTTCCATCATTCTCGCATCTTCCTCATTCTCACATCCCTCATTCTCTCATCTCCATCACTCTCATCTCCCTCATTCTCATCTCCATCACTCTCATCTCCCTCATTCTCGCATCTCCCTCTCTCATACAGACCCCTCCATCTCACAGCACTCACAGACAGAGGTACAATCAGCTTGGCGTCCGGCTCAGATCTGAGGTAGGCAACAGAGTAGGCCGCTGCAGCAGCAGTGTTCACGGCTCTGCAAAGGCAAAAGGCAAAAGAGTTTAGTTAGATACACAAAAAATCTATAATCCAGTAGTCTATAGCAAGTTTAACAAATAAGATTCGAGGATCTGGACTTTAAATTGGCATCATCCCAAAATCCCACAGGGCCCAATCCAGCACCGGGAATCACACAGCAGACCCAATTGCAGCACTGGGAGTCACACAGCAGACCCAATTGCAGCACTGGGAGTCACACAGCAGACCCAATCCCAGCACCGGGGATCACACAGCAGACCAATCCCAGCACCGGGAGTCACACAGCAGACCCAATCCCAGCACGGGGATCACACAGCAGACCAATCCAGCAGCGGGGATCACACCAGCAGACCCAATCCCAACATCGGGATCACACAGCAGACCCAATCCAGCACCGGGGATCACACAGCAGACCCAATCCCAACATCGGGACAACAGCAGACCAATCCAGCACCGGGGATCACACAGCAGACCCAATCCCAGCACCGGGAGTCACACAGCAGACCCAATCCAGCACGGGATCACACAGCAGACCCAATCCCAGCAGCGGGGATCACACAGCAGACCCAAATCCCAACATCGGGGATCACACAGCAGACCCAATCCCAGCACCGGCGGATCACACAGCAGACCCAATCCCAACATCGGGATCACACAGCAGACCCAATCCAGCACCGGGGATCACACAGCAGACCCAATCCCAGCA
>NIVC01001260.1:0-37500 GCA_002269645.1 Macrostomum lignano
CAGCATTTGCCGTGCCATCACAGGTGCGTACCCGTCTACCCCTACGAGGGGCTGAAAACTATCCTTAACCTGCCTCCACTTCACCTATTTATTAGGGCGGAGGCTATAAGTCTGCCTCCCGGCTTATCAGAGATAAAACGTTAAATAACGCACCCTCTGGCTTTATGCCAATGAAAACATTAATCCCGCATATGGACTTTGTCCGCCGCGACCTTAACAACATCCACATGGACCTGGGCAATGTGGATAGTCGACCTCCCGCCCTCAACATCAGGAGGGGCTTCAAGACCGCCATCCCTGGCCGAGACAATATTCCGCTGGATGTCGGTGTGAACCGGCGCAGCCAGGGCATTCACTGCTTCACCGATGGCTCACTGTTCAACGGCCACGCTGGAGCGGGTATTGCCATTTTCCACGAGGGTAAGATGCTTTTCCAGGAAAGTCTGCACCTCGGTGAGAACACCTCAGTTTTCCAAGCTGAAATTTGCGCCATTGAGCAGTGTGCCCAGCAACTGCTTCAGGCGAACATTAATAACTTTGACATTAATTTCTACACTGATAGCCAAGCTGCTATTAAGGCCTTAACCACTGAGAATATCTCCGCTGCTACAGTATCTCAATGCCACCGCAGTGTGCAATGTCTCTCAGTCCTTAACAGGATTAGAATTATCTGGACACCTGGTCACAGCAACATCCTGGGCAACGAGCTCGCGGACTCTCTCGCCAAGGAGGGCAGCAACCCAGACGGCAACCACCGTCTGATGAGGCTACCCACCCCCAGGTCGCAAGTCACCCGCCATATCAACAGGTGGCTCCATCAGCAGCACCAGCTCCACTGGAACAGCTGCACCGAGTACAGACAGAGCCGCTCTGCCATGCCTAACCTGAACAGGAAAGTCTCTGATTATCTGATTTCGCTTAACAGAACCGACCTCAGGGAGATGTGCATGGTCCTAACTGGCCATGGATTCCTCCAGATACATATATCGTTGCAAACTGGTTGCCCTCCCACCTGTCCTTTCTGTGGCATAGGAGAGGAGACCGCTGAGCATCACGTCACCTTCTGCCCTTACTTCAACAAGGCGCGGCACAAATACCTCGGCCACCCCCAGCAGATGGACGAGCTGACCACCTCGGACAATATCCGTGACCTGCGCGCTTTCGTCCGGGACTCCGGCCGGATGAGGGTCGCTGATGCCTCCACTGCGAACCTGCCGACTACTGGCGGGGACTGGGCGCACCCCCAGGGTTAATCCTCGTGCTCTTTTACCTTGGGGTTGCGATAGGGGCCTCGCGGCCTATTCGCGGCGCCTGCGCCCCCCGTCAGTAGTAAGTAGTAAGTAGTAAGTAAGTGTATAAAAAGTTGGTGCTTCAAGATTTTATGAGTAGCATCTATTTAACAGCGGGGTGTCATTTGTAATCGTCTTATACAAATTAAGCGGTAGCTCAACAGGAGCGGAAATGTCTGGAGAACAGCGTGGCATACGTCTGAGTTGCGGGAGTCCAGTTATAAGTAGACCTACTTATACTGTGGATACCAATTGATGCTACTGAATTGGTGATCTGCTGCGAGCTGGTGTACTCGCTGGCGAGGTCGGACCTGCTGTACTCGGACACGACTCTGCATGGCGGCAGTCGACGCGTGAGCCAGACGTTTGAAAGATCGGGTCGCGCGCACGGACGGCGATGAATGAGACCACCGACGGGGGCTTGCATTATATGCCGGCGCAATGGAACGACTCTGCATTATAAAGTTAAATTAAATGGCGATGGAAGCCAGTTTCTCCGAAATATACAGAGTTATATAAAGAAACAGTAATGTACATACACACTCGATCGTCTAGCTCTAACAGACAGCGACGGTTCGCCGACAATCATTGCCAGATTTTACGACTGTTCACTAGTAATGTTAGCTGCGTCGATAGAATGTCATTCGTAGCATAGTCGTCATCCGGAATCAACTGGCTTTTGTTGATCGGCTGCTCGTAGATCGGATACAGAGTGAATGGTGTCTCATCTGATGCGCCGGCTCGCGCGGCGATGGCTTCGTCGTGCAGTTGCGTCCACGAAATTCCGACTGCGCTGGAAACTCTTACCTGATTGTCTTCGCAATCCCGTGTGCCATCGGTAATATCCAACCGACTTGGCGTTGCAGATGTTGCTAGTGCGATAGACGATCGTCCAACGGTGACACCCTCCGAAAACAAGTGGCTGACAAGATTACCGACACTCGTAGTCTGTAACGACTACTCTCTTGACTTGTTCGAGGATTTATTAACCCTCGACAAGATTACCGACACTCGTAGTCTGTAACGACTACTCTCTTGACTTGTTCGAAGATTTATTAACCCTCGACAAGATTACCGACACTCGTAGTCTGTAACGACTACTCTCTTGACTTGATCTGCTCACGGCTGGTGCAACTGCAAACGCCTTAGACAAACCAATGGAGCATGCACCGAAATAATTAGGATTAGCATATATCTTAATAGGAAAGCTGCTTTGCATACTGGGCCAGTTAGAGCTATTTGGAACTATGCCACAGTCTCAGTCTAGACACCCAGCTGTGCCAAAGAATATGGTTGGCTGACTCATGCTTCTAAGCGTCAAATACGACGATAGAATCATTCTGCCCGTTGACACACTAAGCAGCTGTGATAGACTACATGCCAGTGGTAGTCAAACCTCTCGCACACAATCAGGGCGCAACAATTTTTCAATTGTCACCTGTACGGAGGATGTGCACAGCCTCACATTACGGACGCTACAGTGCCTCCGAAAAGCAGATCAATTCACTTTGCAATTTCGAGGCTTTATTACCCCTCGGATTAAAGATTGACCTGCGTAGTCAAATAAAAGTGACTACTCTTAGTAGCTGCCTTAAGCCACAACAGAAGCGAGGATTGATTATCCATCGCAGGTCAGCTTATCAGCTGCCTTGAGTCCCAACAGACGCGAGGATTGATTATCCATCGCAGGTCAGCATAGCAGCTGCCTTGAGCCACAACAGAAGCGAGGATTGATTATCCATCGCAGGTCAGCATAGCAGCTGCCTTAGCCACAACAGAAGCGAGGATTGATTATCCATCGCAGGTCAGCATAGCAGCTGCCTTGAGCCACAACAGAAGCGAGGATTGATTATCCATCGCAGGTCAGCATAGCAGCTGCCTTGAGCCACAACAGAAGCGAGGATTGATTATCCATCGCAGGTCAGCATAGCAGCTGCCTTGAGCCACAACAGAAGCGAGGATTGATTATCCATCGCAGGTCAGCATAGCAGCTGCCTTGAGCCACAACAGAAGCGAGGATTGATTATCCATCGCAGGTCAGCATAGCAGCTGCCTTAAGCCACAACAGACGCGAAGACCAGTCTTATCCGTAACTTCATCGAGATTCGGGTCAATGGGAGCTGATCCCTGTGGATTTTCCGGATCACTTGGTTCAGATCACTGAAGAATTCCGACTGAACTCCCAAAATCTCACCCAGAACATTTACATCCAGAAAATCTACTGAAATTAGGGTCTACACTCAGAATTTAGCTGTGTTCCAGGTGAAATTTTTTGGAAAATCCAGCCGGAACAGCTTTCTTTTTTCTCGAACTTTGCAGGATCACATTTTCTGGAAAAAGGTACTATTCCGGGCCAAAAATGCTGATCCGGGCCTTTACTTGGAAATTAATTAATAAATCGGGCCCGGATCACGAAATTTTAGAAATTCTGGGTGAAAAGTACAATGGGTTTTTATGGACCGGATAACACAAAGGTATCTTGATTGAAATCTTGTTCCATTATCTGATTTTCAAACAAGATTCGCGTCATGTTATCCTGTAAAATCCAGATAACTCACCAGATAACAGTCAAACAAGAAAACAAAAAAATTTCTGGTGGCGAATCTTGTCATGTAATCTGATTTCAAAGCAAGATTTGGGCCATGTTATCTGGTGAAATTCAGATGACTCACCAGATAACAGGCAAACCAGATAACACTAAAATTACCTGGTGACGAATCTGGTGGTTTTTACCAGTTTCGCACCTCAAACAAGGAAATCGGTAGTGAATCTGACAAGATTCGCAAATTATCTTGTGGTGTTATCTGGTTTATTTACCAGAGGGCTTAACGAAGAAGTCAAGAATTAAACAGCTGTTATAAATGTATAGTATAAGTACTTAATGCGATGCATACTACTCAGTACTCACATCACAAACAAGTAGTGTAAGCAGCGCATATACCGTTGCAAAATTTCTATAAATAAATTAATTTTGAAACATGGTTTTTTCCGGCCTAAATGATATCCGCGCCCGACTAGAAGTTCAGAATTGGATTTCTTTCTGTTGATCGGCTTAATCGCTTCAGCTTATAGAGTATGATTCTTTTTACTACTAAAAGTAGTATCTTGAATGAAACAAAAGAGAAAATTCTGTTCATAACTAATAAATATTTAGTCCGTGATTTACAAGCGCAGCAAAAAGCCAGCCGCAGGACGATAATAAATTTGTCTAAAATTGAATTATGAATTTATATTTTAACCGCTTAATCATTTCATCAGCTGGAAATCTGTGAAAAGAGTATAAACAGGATTAAAACAAAAATTGATTCAAAGCAGGAAAAACAAACAAGTTAAGGAGCTATTGCAAAATCTGACATTCGACGACAGCTTAAATAATAATAGAGGAACCGCGGGTAACTAAAATCGATTACAATAATTCATAGGCAACATGAACTAGAGCTTAAAGTATAAATATTAATAATCAACTTTCACACTACTCTGCTGCTGCCAAAGCAAAACAAAAAGCTTTACATAAACGAATGAAACATTATTAACCATCGTAATCAATAAGATATTTATTGCATTGCTAAACAAAGAGCAAGCTATTCTTGGATATGAATATATTTACACAAATAAGCAACATTGATAGCATATGTAGCCACAAATAATTAAGATATCGTGTAAGCAAGCAATTAAAATACAAGATTAGCAAAACTCTACTCGTTCCTTTACTAACATTGCCACTTTAAGTAGTCTAACAAGTACCGGCTGCTAATAATTAATGAATAAGCAATGCAAGAGTAAAATATAAACCTAAACCTTGTTTCAAATACAAGCTTATAACGAACCGGGGCAGGATTATATTTGACAAGGAAGAAGTACACAGTGTCATCAGCACAGTTGCACGAAATAAAGTCCAGAGCAGGGGTCGGCAAACCCTGCCCGCTGGTCCTTGAAACTTCACAATAGCAATGCGGGCATCAGCTCAGCACTCTTCTCTTTTTCTCTTCTGTCTCATCTCATCTTTCTACCCTGGTCTCATCTCCCCTCCTCTCTCCTCTTCTCTCCCCTCTCCTATCCACTCTCCCCTTTTGCTCTCTGTCCTCTCTCCTTTCTACTTTATATTCCTCTCCCCTTTCCTCTCTTCTCCCCTCTCTTCTCTCCCCTTTCCTCTCTTCTCTCCCTTTCCTCTCTTCTCTCCCCTCTTCTCTCCCCTCTTCTCTCCCCTTTCCTCTCTTCTCCCCTCCTCTCCTCTCCCCTTTCCTTCTTCTCCCCCTCTCCTCCCCTCTCCTCTCCCCTCCCTTCTCTACTCTCCCCTCTCCTCTCCCCTCCCTTCTCTTCTCTCCACTCCCCTCTCCTATTTCCTCTCTTCTCTCTCCTCTCAGGCCCGCAGCCATGCGCTAGATTCTATATTCGGCACTTACGTTAAGACGGTTTGCCGACCTCTGGCCTAGAAAGATGTTAAGCTTGGAAAATATAAAAACTTCCACAGGTGAGGAGGCCCTTGGTTTTCGCTGCAAAATTCCATAACGAGATGGAAAACTTTCAATGTATTTTTAGCACTACTGTAAATCCTATAGACTTAAGCGAAATTTTCAAGTACAGATTTCTTCTAATACGATACTCGTCACTAATCTCGCGCATTCAGACCAATTCCTGCAATACACTCTTAGCGAATGCCGCAGCATGCAGACTGGCATACGGCTGCCACACTGAGCCCTTCTGACCATCGTGATAATCCGAGCAGGCGCGCACAACCAGGAAGGAGTTGCACCGGTTGCCAAGGATGCTCTCCAGTACCTGAGCGGGAAATGGGATAAGTTAGGTTTTTATTATTGTCTGAAGATGATTGCTCAGCAGACTGATTTACATCTAGCTGATATTGTATACTCTGAACCATTAGACTTACCAACTCAGACTCTATATCATAGACTCAGCACTATCGACTTAGTATCCTAGACTCAGCACCATCGACTTAGTATCCTAGACTCAGCACCATCGACTTAGTATCCTAGACTCAGCACCATCGACTTAGTATCATAGACTCAGCACTATCGACTTAGTATCCTAGACTCAGCACCATCGATTTAGTATCCTAGACTCAGCACTATCGACTTAGTATCCTAGACTCAGCACCATCGACTTAGTATCCTAGACTCAGCACTATCGACTTAGTATCCTAGACTCAGCACCATCTACTTAGTATCCTAGACTCAGCACCATCGATTTAGTATCCTAGACTCAGCACCATCTACTTAGTATCCTAGACTCAGCACCATCGATTTAGTATCCTAGACTCAGCACCATCGACTTAGTATCCTAGACTCAGCACCATCGATTTAGTATCCTAGACTCAGCACCATCTACTTAGTATCCTAGACTCAGCACTATCGACTTAGTATCCTAGACTCAGCACCATCGATTTAGTATCCTAGACTCAGCACTATCGACTTAGTATCCTAGACTCAGCACCATAAACTCAACACCTCAGACTCAGCACCCTAGATACAGCAACTCAGACTCAGCACAGTAGACTCAGCAACACAGAGTCAGTACCATAGACCCAAAAGCCAGACTCGGCACCTGAACAAAAAAACTCAAAATCGGACACCTAAACTCAGCACTGCAGAAGCCGCACTAAAATTGAGAATCCCAAAAACTTGGAATTATTGAATCAGCACAGAACTTACCTGATCAAACTCCGTATCATAGCCAATAAGCCCCTTTTCAGTGGCAAACTCGGATCTCAGGTAGGCGTCAGAGACAATGGGTTTGCCGCTGCCCAGCGGTCCCATTCGAACAACTGGCAGGTCGCCGCTTCGGTCCAGAGTTGGCGGCGCCATTTCAATCATCTGACCGTCGCCCAGCTGCATTTGCACTTTGTCTTCCACGCCCTCGGGCTTGGCAAAGTCGGCCAGCTGATTGGCCACCTCAGCGCTTAGCTGCGTCCATGGCGCCTGACGGGGTTGGTGATTAAATACAGTGAGCGTCCGGTTTCATGGACGGGAGTGTCGAGGGCAATATATAAACATGGACGGGACTGCCCGAACTAAAGACAAATTATGTACACTATATGGACGGGACTGTTCGAACCAAAGATAGAAATGATGGACACTATATGGACGGGAATGTCCGAACAAGACTCAAATGATGCACACTATATGGACGGGAATGTCCGAACCAAAGACTCAAATGATGCACACTATATAAACGGGAATGTCCGAACTAAAGACACAAATGATGTACACTATATGGACGGGATGTCCGAACCAAAGACAAATTATGTACACTATATGGAGGGACTGTCCGAACCAAAGACAAATTATGTACACTATATGGACGGGAATGTCCGAAACAAAGACACTGATTCGTCCCGTACATATCCCGTATCCCGTACATATGGACGGGAATGTCCGAACCAAAGACACAAATTGTGTACACTATATAGTCGAGACTGTCCGAACCAAAGACACAAATTGTGTACACTACATGTACGGGACTGTCCGAACTAAAGACACAAATGATGTACACTATATAAACGGGACTGTCCGAACCAGACAAAGTAAACTGTGGACACACGGGAGCAGCTCACCTGTTCAAAGCTGGGCCCATAGGCGGACACTAAATTAGCGGCCAACTGCGGCAGTTTAGCATCGGGCACAATCCACTGCTTGAGACTGAATTTCAGCTGGCCGGAGTCGTCCTCGTCAACGCTGTCGCAGTAGACGTAGGCGCTGTCCTGCTTGGGGCTTGGCGAGGCTACGATGATGTCGCCTAAGCGGCTACTCTGAGCCAAGTCGCTCAGATTGCACACGGAGCCGCATACGCCGACAAGCAGAACGTGCTCGATGTCCTGAGAAAGTTATTGTTGGTTCGATAATGAAGAGTTTAGTTAGCTTTGTTAGGGCTTTCCCGTTCCGATATGTTGGGTTACATGTAATAGCTTGATATAAATTTCATTGCCTGCATTTTAGGAATGTCGGAATTTCACTAACGTCGGAATCTTACGAACGTCGGAATTTCGATAATGTCGGAATCTTACTAATGTCGGAATCTTAGTAATGTCGGAATCTTACTAATGTCGGAATCTTACTAATGTCGGAATCTTACTAATGTCGGAATCTTACTAATGTCAGAATTTCACTAATGTCGGAACTTTACTAATGTCGGAATTTCACTAATGTCGGAATTTCACTAATGTCGGAATTTCACTAATGTCGGAACTTCACTAATGTCGGAATTTCACTAACGTCGGAATCTTACGAACGTCGGAATTTCGATAATGTCGGAATCTTACTAATGTCGGAATCTTAGTAATGTCGGAATCTTAGTAATGTCGGAATCTTACTAATGTCGGAATCTTACTAATGTCGGAATCTTACTAATGTCGGAATCTTACTAATGTCAGAATTTCACTAATGTCGGAATTTCACTAATGTCGGAATTTCACTAATGTCGGAATTTCACTAATGTCGGAACTTCACTAACGTCGGAATCTTACTAATGTCGGAATCTTACTGACGTCGGAATCTTACTAATGTCGGAATCTTACTGACGTCGGAATCTTACTAATGTCGGAACTTCCCTAACGTCGGATTCTTACTAATGTCGGAATTTCACTAACGTTGGATTCTTACTAATGTCGGAACTTCCCTAACGTCGGATTCTTACTAATGTCGGAATTTCACTAACGTTGGATTCTTACTAATGTCGGAATTTTACTAACGTCGGATTCTTACTAACGTCGGAATTTCACTAACGTCGGAATTTTACTAACGTCGGAATTTCACTAATGTCAGAATTTCACGAATGTCGGAATTTTAATAACGTCGGAATCTTACTAACGTCGGAATTTCACAATTTTACTAACTTTGGAATCTTACTAACGTCGGAATTTCACAATTTTACTAACGTCGGAATCTTACTAATGTCGGAATTTCACAATTTTACTAACGTCGGAATCTTACTAACGTCGGAATCTTACTAATGTCGGAATTTCACAATTTCACTAACGTCGGAATCTTACTAATGTCGGAATTTCACTAACGTCGGAACTTAACTTCGAGCGCAAGGTCGGAATTTATAATTTTAAAGTAGGATCCCCATTTGACTGAAAAATATGCGACAAGAATTCATACAAATTAGCATTACAGCTCATCTGAATAAGTGATAAACTGTGGCAGGAAGGCTGTGGGACCTTAAGCGACACCCTCCCACAACCAGCGCTGAGAAAATTCTGCCCATTTCGCAGTCTCCTGAGCAATTTTATACACACGCTCACACACGGTAAATGTGCAGAATCGAATCAGGGCCCCATGAGGCGGGAGATTCAGACGCGCTGATTCCGTTGAGCTCACCTGGAAGGTGCCCAACAGTCTAGTAGTAGTATTGCCGCTAGCAATCTTGGCTCGCCGGTCGCGACCAACGGCTGGCAGTTTAGTGCTCACGCACTTGTGCGCGCCAATATAGCCGATGGTGTACACGTGAGAGTCACCGCCTTTAGTCTCGTAGCGAACGTAGGTGGTTTTGTCTTGCATAACGGCGTCTACAGCGCGTTTCTCGCACATCAGATTAGTGATAATGGCCACGGTGGGTTTCTCCTTCATCTTAGTGATCACGTCCATATTTCCTTCGTTAATTTCTTCAACTTTGCCCATGCCCAGTTCCGCGTTGGTATCGTCTTGTCCCGTTTGCACCTGCAGCACGTAGGCGAACTTGCCCCGATTGCGGCCCTCCATGGCGACACGATGCAGCCTGCCTTCGGTTAGCAGCTGGTCTAGGATGCGCAGCACCAGCTTCTCGTCCTGTTGGACCACCCTGCAGTGCGGATTATTCGTATGGTATTAACACCTGCTGATTCAACAACTTATTTGGTCCTAGCAACCGAATGATGTTGAAATAAACTACCCTAGCAACCAGATGAACATTGAAATAAAATACCCTAGCAACCAGACGAATATTGAAATAAAATACCCTAGCAACCAGATGAATATTGAAATAAACTACCCTAGCAACCAGATGAATATTGAAATAAAATACCCTAGCAACCAGATGAATATTGAAATAAAATACCCTAGCAACCAGATAAATATTGAAATAAAATACCCTAGCAACCAGATAAATATTGAAATAAACTACCCTAGCAACTAGATAAGGTTGAAAAACTAGTAACAAAAAACGGTTGAAATATACTACCCTAGCAACCAGAAAAGGTTGAAATAAACTACCCTAGCAACAAGAAAAGGTTGAAATAAACTACCCTGGCAACCCAATATCAGTGAAAAATTGAATATATCATAGTAACTACTCCAGTACCAAGTTGAATGTTTACCAACTAAAAAGTTTACAAGATTTTACAAAGCAATCTGTGTCAATAATAAGATTAAAAACTCAACACACTACTCACTTGGACAACTCTTCAGTAGTAAGCACATTAGGATAAGCCTCTTCAATAGTGCGCATCACTTGCTCTTGGACGCGCACTTCAACAGGCCGATCGTCTCGATCTAGAAATGATTGCAGACATGATTTTTCAGTAATTAAAATTGATTTAATATCTAATAAATCTAGACAAAGCTAACTATTATTCCCCGTCACCGATACTACAAGTAGTGTCTAAGACATATACAGCGAAAGAAAAAACGCTAATGAATAAAGAGTCAATGGGAGGCGTTCTGATTGCCTGTGATAATCTATCTATCAATATAAAAAATTTTACATAAAAAACACAACAAAAATTAACCAGCCACTACTTAAAAAAACTAGTATTGTGCGTTTGGGACGCCATATTCAGCTGGTGCTTATCGTAAATAAGACTCAAATTTAAAGGTAAAAAATAACCAATTTATATGGAATAAAAACGACATACTAACTACATGCAATATAACAACAACATATGAAATGACTAGAAAACAGTGAGTAATCAATATCTAAAAAATCTCCGTTCTTACCGCCGACACCATTCACATCTGAAATCAGTCGATATTGCGCGATTATGGACAAATTGAATAGTAATATGCAAATGCCAGTAGTTCTACTAAGAGTAGATGATGCGCGTTTATATTTAATTAAAAATCAGGCTGAATAGGAATCTGCACACACAAGTATTAAGTTTACCTTCCAAGCCGTCAATGCCGGCTTCCTTGATGTCCAGCGGCACAACATCCAGATGGATTCGAGAAATATTCTGATACTTGTCCAGCAGCATCAGGCGCATGACTCGCTTGATGAAACTGGCGTAGTCCTTGGGCACGTGACCCGGCGTGATCAGGTCGTTAAAGAACATGAACGACGTCTGCACTAGGAAGCTGGTCACCTTCTTATGAATAGTGGACACGAACCAGAACTTCAGCTTGCGGAGCTCCTGGTAAATTAAGAACAAAATCTTCTACAATTGACTAGAAACTCTAATTAACTTTAATTATAAATGCCTGACAGCTTAGCTTATCTTAGATAGCGTAAGTATCCGGATAGTGCGAAGGTCCGTCCTGACGCTTATCTATCAATAGGCTTAACTAACTTCATATATATCTATCAATCTATGAATATCTATCTATCTGTCTATCTATCTATTTATATTGTCTGTCTATCTATCTATCTATATTGTCTGTCTATCTATCTATCTATCTATTTATCTATCTATATATCTACTTATCTTTCTATTTATCTACTTATCTATCTATTTATCTATCTATCTATCTATCTATCTATCTATCTATCTATCTGTCTATCTATCTGTCTATCTATATATCTATATATCTATTTATCTATCTATCTATCTATCTATCTATTTATCTATCTATCTATCTGTCTATCTATATATCTATCTATCTATCTATCTATCTATCTATCTATCTATTTATCTATCTATCTATCTGTCTATCTATATATCTATCTATCTATCTATCTATCTATCTATCTATCTATCTATCTATCTATCTGTCTATCTATATATCTATATATCTATTTATCTATCTATCTATCTATCTATCTATTTATCTATCTATCTATCTGTCTATCTATATATCTATCTATCTATCTATCTGTCTATCTATCTATCTATCTATTTATCTATCTATCTATCTATCTATCTATCTATCTATCTATCTATCCATCTATCTATCTATCTATTTATCTATCTGTCTATCTATTTATCTATCTATCTATCTATCTATCTATCTGTCTGTCTGTCTGTCTGTCTTTCTGTCTGTCTGTCTATCTAAACACCCACCTCTGACTACAACTAATTCATCCATATAACAATCCAAAAGACTACAAACTACAGCAAGATCTTGAAGCGCACTGATTGCACATCTACATCTTAACACCAGCGAAAGGCAGTATTTTGGCTTAGTTAAGGCCTCAGACAAACAGCATGAACACCCTCTCTACATACCAAGATATTACATTAACAGTTGAGTTAATACGCAGCATAACAATAAATCCGATTTGACGAGGATTTTGATTGATTACGTAACTTTTGCTGTATCCAGCTAGCTAGGACACACACTTACACACGTAGGCTAGAGCCCAAAGGCAGAGAAATTCAATGTGTGTGTGAATGATTAAATTTATAAAGGTGACTCACCGCTCTCATATCTCTGGAATCCTGATTCACTACAAAACACTTGTAGGTTATTTCCGACTCCGAATCGGTCAGCTGATCGTAGGTGCCATCTGACAAAGACAAAAATTGATTAAGCAAATATTCACTTATGAATTGTTAGTAGTATCACTAGCATATTATTTTGTTTATTATATTGATTTATCGAAGTACAAATTACGAAGTACGAAGTACAAATTATGAAGATACTGTGTGTAAACTGGTGTTAGCATATCGCTAGAATGAAAGCTTTATGCTGCACACTAAATATATTTAAAGTGCACATATATTTATAATTCTGAAATCAGATCAGAAATGCGCAGAGCTTCAACTGCGCAAATACTCTCTATATCAATCATTAATTATTAATTCTTCTCATTTTTGTCTACCAAAAACTATATAATATCTGGCGTATAACCATTTGTATTCGTTGCCTGTTCGAAAAAGTTTTATTTCGATACATATCGGCTAGAGATGAAAACTTGCTTGATTATAAAAGAAAGCGTCAAATAGACCTAATTTTAGGACAGTGTACCAAGCTAGCAATTTTGTAGCAAAACAGACCAAGTATATAGTCGAAAGCAACAATGTGAACTGAGGTGATGAGTCATGCAAACTGGTTTAATAAACATCCTTCAGATCTCCGGCACAAAAAATTCAAGGGCTAAATTGGATTCAGGACTGAGAAAATGAGTAATACAATTGCATGTTTCTGTTTTTTAGGAAAATCGAAACTTCTAATTACAGGACCAAGCCGACTGTTTCGATAATCCTAATGTGAGCGTCAGACTTCACCACAATGCACTATTAGAGTGGGAGATTTTCCCGCTTCTAGAAGCTTGTTAGCAAACTCGCTGCAGTCAGCTTCCAGTAGGAGTTACAGGAAACTCTGTAGCCTACGTCTCTGTAGCTGGCATCCCATCTGCAGATGGCATCCCATCTGTAGCTGGCATCCCATCTGTAACTGGCACCCCATCTGTAGCCTACGCCTCTGCAGCTGGCATCCCATCTGTAGCTGGCATCCCATCTGTAGCTGGCATCCCATCTGTAACTGGCACCCCATCTGTAGCTGGCGCCTCTGTAGCTGGCATCCAATCTGTAGCTGGCATCCCATCTGTAACTGGCGCCTCTGTAGCTGGCATCCCCTCTGTAGCTGGCATCCATCTGTAGCTGGCGCCTCTGCAGCTGGCGCCCCCTCTGCAGCTGGCATCCCATCTGTAGCTGGCATCCTCTCTGTAGCTGGCATCCCCTCTGTAGTTGGCGCCCCATGTGTAACTGGCGCACCCTATCTGTAACTGGCGACCCTTTGTTGCTGGCGCCCTCTTTGTAGCTGGCGCCCCCTTTGTAGCTGGCGCCGCCTTTGTAGCTGGCGCCCTCTTTGCAGCTGGCGCCGCCTTTGTAGCTGGCGCCCTCTTTGTAGCTGGCATCCCATCTGTAGCTGGCACCCCCTCTGCAGCTGGCATCCCATCTGTAGCTGGCATCCAATCTGCAGCTGGCATCCCATCTGTAGCTGGCGCCTCTGTAGCTGGCATCCAATCTGTAGCTGGCATCCCATCTGTAACTGGCGCCTCTGTAGCTGGCATCCCCTCTGTAGCTGGCATCCATCTGTAGCTGGCGCCTCTGCAGCTGGCGCCCCCTCTGCAGCTGGCATCCCATCTGTAGCTGGCATCCTCTCTGTAGCTGGCATCCCCTCTGTAGTTGGCGCCCCATGTGTAACTGGCGCACCCTATCTGTAACTGGCGACCCTTTGTTGCTGGCGCCCTCTTTGTAGCTGGCGCCCCCTTTGTAGCTGGCGCCGCCTTTGTAGCTGGCGCCCTCTTTGCAGCTGGCGCCGCCTTTGTAGCTGGCGCCCTCTTTGTAGCTGGTATCCCATCTGTAGCTGGCACCCCCTCTGCAGCTGGCATCCCATCTGCAGCTGGCATCCTATCTGTAACTGGCGCCTCTGTAGCTGGCATCCCATCTGTAGCTGGCATCCCCTCTGTAGCTGGCATCCCCTCTGTAGCTGGCGCCCCATGTGTAACTGGCGCGCCCCATCTGTAACTGGCGACCCTTTATTGCTGGCGCCCTCTTTGTAGCTGGCGCCGCCTTTGTAGCTGGCGCCCTCTTTGCAGCTGGCGCCGCCTTTGTAGCTGGCGCCCTCTTTGTAGCTGGTATCCCATCTGTAGCTGGCACCCCCTCTGCAGCTGGCATCCCATCTGCAGCTGGCATCCTATCTGTAACTGGCGCCTCTGTAGCTGGCATCCCATCTGTAGCTGGCATCCCCTCTGTAGCTGGCATCCCCTCTGTAGCTGGCGCCCCATGTGTAACTGGCGCGCCCCATCTGTAACTGGCGACCCTTTATTGCTGGCGCCCTCTTTGTAGCTGGCGCCGCCTTTGTAGCTGGCGCCCTCTTTGTAGCTGGCGCCGCCTTTGTAGCTAGCGCCCTCTTTGTAGCTGGTATCCCCTCTGTAGCTGGCGCCCTCTTTGTAGCTGGCGCCGCCTCTGTGGCTGGAGCCCCCTTTGTAGCTGGCGCCGCCTCTAACTGGCGCTATACGAGTAGAAACTTTTGGTTAATCTGCGAAGTATTTTTTTCAACATAATCTCTGCATAGATCTAAATAAAAGTAATGCTCTCATGAGGAATCACCCTCGGGCCGGGATGCGCACTAAAGCCCCCCGTTCCTCTACAGTCATCAATTCTCCTAGCTGGGCAGCTGTTGGCTCACTGCCAACTGTATAACATTAAATTCAGACATCGAATCGAATCCCTTACCCTTAGCCTGTACAGTGTACACCCACGCACATTTATAATAGAGCTAGTTGGCATGCAGATTACTGATTAGTAATAAGGACTCATAAAAAATCCCATAAGTAATTTCTATATTCTGTAGATAATCATCTGATTTCTAATCTAAATTAATAAATATCTGGATTAAAGTTTACTAAAGTCAATTGATGAAAAGAACATGGTAAATGCATACATGGAGTTAGCAAGACATACAATATACATGTATTTATGACCCTAATAACACACGCAAATTACAACCAAGCTCTAATCTGCCTCGGTGCCCCAGTCTAGAGAATAACGATGTTCCTCTTTCTCTTAACACACCAATAAACCAGCCGTCAAAGTGGCGCCTCTATTTCTTACCCTGAGCGCCAGAGTAATATAGAATGAGGATTTTATAGAGTAGGGTCTTTGGAGAGACAATGGAATCTTTCTAGTGAGATTGTTAGCTTGTAATACCACAAAAATATCTGAGCATAGCTGCTGATTGTACTCTAGCATAATAATAGAATATATTAGTAAAATATATTGAACTCGTAAAATTAAACTTAGCGAAAATTGAAAGCGATTCTCGAGGGAGAAGGCGACTTTAGGATGATATTAAGTGTGGTTTAGAAGACAAAACTCACTTCAGGGGTTGGTTAAGGGGACGAATCTCACTTCAGGGGTTGGTTAAGGGGACGAATCTCACTTCAGGGGTTGGTTAAGGGGACGAATCTCACTTCAGGGGTTGGTTAAGGGGATGAATCTCACTTCAGGGGTTGGTTAAGGGGACGAATCTCACACTTCAGGGGTTGGTTAAGGGGACGAATCTCACTTCAGGGGTTGGTTAAGGGGACGAATCTCACTTCAGGGGTTGGTTAAGGGGATGAATCTCACTTCAGGGGTTGGTTAAGGGGACGAATCTCACTTCAGGGGTTGGTTAAGGGGACGAATCTCACTTCAGGGGTTGGTTAAGGGGATGAATCTCACTTCAGGGCTTGGTTAAGGGGATGAATCTCACCTCTGAGTCTGAGTTTGGTTGAGTGGACGAATCTCACCTCTGAGGTTGGTTTAGAGGACGAATCTCACCTCTGGGGTGGTTTAGGGGACGAATCTCCCCTTTAAGTCTGAGGTAATGAGGTTGGATCAAGGAACGAATATCAGGGGCTGTCTGGGATCTCAAAAGTGATTAGGGGACAAACTTTAGTGACAGCTTCTTGATGAAACTTGATCTTCAAAGTTGCAATGAATAATTAGCTATTAAACAATTCCAAAAAATAATGCAACTACTTACTATCATCAACAATGGCCTTGTTGATAACAATTCCCTGATTAACTCCTGTAGCCATGTGGGCAACTTTCTTTTGATCAATATGCTCTTCAGAGGTACGCACACACTCTAGAGTAGTCATTTGGCCACGACGAATTGGCGTCATAACAATAACCCAAGTTGATGGTGCATCCATGTTTAGAATTGATTTAATAATTTATTCTTTAGTGTAGATTGCTGAAATTTAGTTGGTATTATTAAATGAAATAATTCTTAAGCTATATGAAAAAATATAATTAATACTAAGTGAATACTAATTATACTAGCATACTCAGGATTTTTTCATTTGGGATTGCCCTCGGGGTGCTTTCACAAGGTCGAAATTTCACAACGTTGAAAAGTAAATTATTTCACAAGGTCGAAACTTCACAAGATCGAGATTTCACAACACCCAAAACTCTAGCAAGAGATTTCATTAAGTCGAAATTTCACAAGGTCGAAATTTCATAACATCGAAAAACTCAAATAGCAGCCACTTTCACAAGGTCGAAACTTCATAAGCTTGAAATTTCACAACGTCGAAAATTTAATATAACAAGAACCATACAGTAGTTTTCTACATTGTGAAATTTTGACCTTATGAAGTCCCTTGCTAAAGTTTTTGATGTTGTGAAATTTCAACCTTATGAAGTTTCGACCTTGTGAAAGTGGCTGCTATTTGAGTTTTCGATGTTATGAAATTTCGACCTTGTGAAATTTGGACCGTATGAAGTTTCAACCTTCTGAAAGTGGTTGCTATTTGAGTTTTCGATGTTATGAAATTTTGACCTTGTGAAATTTCGACCGCATGAAGTTTCGACCTTGTGAAAGTGGTTGCTATTTGAGTTTTTGATGTTATGAAATTTTGATCTTGTGAAAGAAGGTGCTTTCAACGTTGTGAAATTTCGAGTTTATGAAACCCCCTTTGCCCTCTATTGAGAAGAGGGATAGTAATAATAATACTAGTACAACATACTAAGTAGGGCCTTTAGACAATGATTGAGTTCATCAAGAGTAATATGAGAGAAGAAATAAGACAAGATAAGAATTCAGACTCAAAGTTGTTTAAACGTACCTAGACAAGATAATAAAAGATAGAACAGAAAGTGGTGTATAGCTTAATGGCCACCATACAATAGATTTCAATCATTACCCCCCTAGGCAATTGGAGGGAAGGGAGGCTACACTAGCTCCACAAGCCCCTCCCTATATATAACACTAACAAATTAATAGATAATTTAAAATTATGATAAATATGAATTAAAAAGTTAACATTATATTATATTAGTTTTAGTTTTATAATTTATAATTTCTTAAATTTTTAAATATTTTTTTCACATATAGGCTTAACATTGCACTATACCCCCAAGGCCCCATACATGCGCAAAAGTTGGCCAAGTCGGCCAACCGATTTGGTGGCCAACCAAGATAAGTCACAAAAATATCCACCTGAATAAATACCCAAGTAGTACTAAATAGATAATGAGACATTTAGCCTTAAAAGGTGTTGAGAAAATAAGACTAAAAACTAAACTAAAGACTATTTAATTGGAGTTAAATTGATACTAAGAGAGAAGGAGCAGTAAGTGGGCACATGGCCCAAACTGATATATTTATAGAACATTAACTTGCAGGGGGGTTTGAATTGAAGATAATAAGGAGAGGGATATAGTGCACAACTAAAGAGAAAGGTGAAAATGGAGAGCCAATCAGAAGGCAGCAAGGGAGAGAGAGATAAGAATAACAAGATTGAGATAGAGAGAAAAAACAGAGTAAACAGAGACAAGTGAAGGTGAAATAAGAAATGAATCAGTTACTCCTGCCATTTACCCAAAGTTGCATTAATTTTGCTTTAGGGTTTCTTTTACATGTAAGTTGCATTTTTGGCCAAAAACTGTCACATTTTTTTGTTAAAACTAAGTTGCATAGCTGAGCAAATTTTGGAGGTTGCACATATATGCCCCCAGGGTCTAGATTGTGCAGTAGTGTACACAAGAACAAGAATCCTATATTAGCTAAATGTACATCAGTAGACCTATACTATATAGACACAATTGCCAACTCACCATGTCTATAAGCTCTAATATTATAGACACAGCAGCCTAGCTATGTCTATCCATAGATAGGATCATGGCATGCCTACCCTAGAACAAATCCTATCAAAAAAGTTTGATCCTGCCGTGCACTAGAATAAGTTTGCTAGTGCTATGTTGGAAATGTAAAAAAAAACACAAAAACCATATTTTCTGTTTAAAAATACCATAGAAACATGTATTTAAATCTTTTTCATTGAAAATACAATATTAACATATATTAATTAAAAAAGCCATCAATACACTGCCAAAAAGTGCTAATAAAAAGAAACAACATGCATTTTTTTGTCTAAGAAAATATTGTATTGTCAAAAGTTTTTGTATTGCACCAAATTGTGTTAATTTTTTGTTTTATGCCATACTGTGCCGGATTTTTTTCTTTTGCCTGCTATTGTGCCAGAATGTGCCAGCGCAGTGCACGTTTAACCCCCTTTTGTGATGGAATTTTCTGTGAAAAAGGCATTTTCCTAACTATGGATGTTTATAAGTATAGACTTAGGCATACACCTTGGCATATAAACAATTGGCACACCCTCCATGGCGTACACTGGAGGAGGCTATGCCACAGCCACTGCGAAAGACAAAATCAAAGAACATAAAGTATGCAAAGCATGAAATTTTGCACAAAGTTTAACAATGATTTCACAAATATATTGTTACGACAATTGACAACTGTTGCTTCATTTAAAATATTCTCTAAATTATGTTTTATTTCTCCCTTTTATTCTTTATTTTTGAAATTAAAAACATAAATCTTCAAATCTTCAACTTTATAATCTTTACTTGCAATTACATGAAACGTTACAACTTACAATATATTGTGATTTTGTGTATATTGCGCATTTTTTTACATTAGGATTAGGATTTAGGACTGGCACACCTGGCACACTTGTGCATTTTGCCTGGCATACCTGGCGCACACTGCAAAAAATTTTTGGGGTGGCTTCCAGCGCACACATAGCATGATCCTGACTATGGTTAGAGACAAAGTCTATAATATTAAAGCTTAATATAATATTAGAGCTGGCTGTGCCTATAAGTATAGACTTAGGCACTATTAAAGACATAGCGGCCATGTTTATAATCCAAAAATTTGTAGAAATGGTAGCTGTGTCTCTAAGTATGATATAAAAAAATCAATTAATTGTATACCAAAAATTTCTCATAAAAAGTCTTTTGATTTTCATGAGTTAAGATTACTAAATCAAAAAAGGTTTTGAAACAAAGGTCTTTAAAAATATCATTAATATTTTCATTGCTGTACAAATAGCTAATGTCATTATTTTTCCGGCTGAGACAAATAAATACCTATTGTCATTATTTGTCGGGCTGAGTCATATATTTACATGTACATGTAGAAATAAAGACTTTGTAGTATTTTAGAAACTTTAATATTATTTTAAGACTCGATCTGGGTATAGATGTTTCAGATAAGTTGAATGAGTGATTGGCACTTTGAACCGACTTATGCAACTTGTGTACTGGTTGACAATTGTAATGCCGAATTTGCGTAAGTTCTGCATATTCATAAATACATATATATGCTTGTATATTACCTAAATGTAAATATATCTGCACTAAAACGCCACATGCAGTTTTCATTCTTATTATCCTTTAAACATAAATATAAAAACATGAATGTAATTTCCTTTCGCCATTTTGCCAGATAATGATTTGAAATTAGGAACTCTTTAAATTTCTGCATGGCACGCTTTGATTAAGCAGGTCACTAGTCTACTGGCACACTTTGAAGATGGAGGAACTGGAGATAGAGACAGGCATAGATAGTGGCATAACCAGGGGGGGGGGTGGGGAAGGCAGTCGCCCCCCCTTAGGCGGGGGACCAAAAAAATCAAAGGGGGGACCAAGCGAATTTTTGCCAAAAACAGAGCCACCTCTCTGCCGCCCCCCCCTCCCAGGACTTTACCCTCAGAATCTGCCCCCCCTCCCGGGACTTTACCCTCAGAATCCGCCCCCCCCCTTGAAAAATTTCTAGTTGCACTACTAGGCGTAGAGCTGGAGAAGGAGAAAGAGAGAGGCTAAGCCAGACAAATAACAACAACAGCTATTTATCCGGCTCAGCCAGAAAAATAACAACATTAGCTATTTGTCCAGCCAGCCAGAAAAGAAACGAAAATGGCTATTTATATGGCTCAGCCAGACAAATAGACACTATGTCTACATACTTAATAGGCCCTAGGGCCTATAATTTAGTTTTAAAATTTAGGACAATACAAATTACAAACCATTTTAGTATGGACTATATGAAATAGGACTAGACTATGAAAATAAAAATCCTGTTTAGGCCTAGCCCTAGCCTAGCCTAGCCTAGCCTAGCCTAGCCTAGCCTAGTAGATCTAAGACTTGTACTAGGGCAGCCTAGGCTACCTACCTACCTAGGCTTGTGACACCATACTAGATTACTGACCTACTGACTAGTCTCATAGTCTAGAGTCCAATAGGCTTAGTAGTAGCTAATCTCCTAAATAAATTTGAAGGCTTATCTAACACAACAGCGTTAGCCATTAGGTCCTATGATAGCAGATAGGCCTAGGCCTACAATTACAGGATTACTGTTTTATAGCTATTTGTTAGCGTAAGAAATATTTAGTATTAGATTTAGTATTATTTAGACTAAATAGACAAATAATTAGAAACCCGGCAGTGTTGACACTGCGAGTTCGCCCGCCTCCGGCTCCACCCAGTAGTAGTAGTAGTAGTAGTAGTAGTAGTAGTAGTAGTAGTAGTAAATTTGGCTCAGGCTTAAGGAGCCTGTTATGCCAGTATGATCCGATTTATTTAGTGTTTATTCAAAAGGTTAAATTTTACACGGTCGCTGAAAACGAGTACTACACGATATTTGTATTAAGTAAGGTATTTGAAAGGGCGTCAAACCCACGCGTGACTTCGGTCAGATTTAAAAAACAGTCTTAGAACTCGATGACCAAATTTAAACTTCAAATCAAAGGGTTGACTAATGATCTTATGTTAGCCCATAAAAGTTAAAAAAATTTCCTATAAGTTACATTTTCTACTGAATCTATTAAGGTCTATTAATTATTCTGACAAATATTAGGCTTTGTAAAAAAACTTTTGTTGTGTTGAAAGCGAAAATATAAGTAGCGATCAGTTTAAATATCCATTTGTAACTCGAAGAATAAGAAACTTCATGAGTAACATAGATTGCTTAGCGTTTATAAATGCAGTAAAATCTAGATACTTTTTTTAAAAAGTGCAGCTTTATATCACATCTAGCGTATTATATGTCTAAAAAGCGGAACCTGCGCATTTTTAAAAGCAATATACCTTTCCGTAATGTTGCAACAAATTACTACTTACTTACTTACTACTGACGGGGGGCGCAGGCGCCGCGAATAGGCCGCGAGGCCCCTATCGCAACCCCAAGGTAAAAGAGCACAAGGATTAGCCTTGGGGGTGCGCCCAGTCCCCGCCAGTAGTCGGCAGGTCCGCAGTGGAGGCATCGGCGACCCTCATCCGGCCGGAGTCCCGGACGAAGGCGCGGAGGTCTCGGATATTGTCCGCGGTGGTCAGCTCGTCCATCCGCTGGGGGTGGCCGAGGTATTTGTGCCGCGCCTTGTTGAAGTAAGGGCAGAAGGTGACGTGATGCTCCGCGGTCTCCTCTCCTATGCCACAGAAGGGACAGGTGGGAGGGCAACCGGTTTGCAACGATATATGTCTCTGGAAGAATCCGTGGCCGGTTAGGACCATGCACATCTCCCTGAGGTCGGTTCTGTTAAGCGAAATCAGATAATCAGAGACTTTCCTGTTCAGGTTAGGCATGGCAGAGCGGCTCTGCCTGTACTCGGTGCAGCTGTTCCAGTGGAGCTGGTGCTGCTGATGGAGCCACCTGTTGATATGGCGGGTGACTTGCGACCTGGGGGTGGGTAGCCTCATCAGACGGTGGTTGCCGTCTGGGTTGCTGCCCTCCTTGGCGAGAGAGTCCGCGAGCTCGTTGCCCAGGATGTTGCTGTGACCAGGTGTCCAGATAATTCTAATCCTGTTAAGGACTGAGAGAGATTGCACACTGCGGTGGCATTGAGATACTGTAGCAGCGGAGATATTCTCAGTGGTTAAGGCCTTAATAGCAGCTTGGCTATCAGTGTAGAAATTAATGTCAAAATTATTAATGTTCGCCTGAAACAGTTGCTGGGCACACTGCTCAATGGCGCAAATTTCAGCTTGGAAAACTGAGGTGTTCTCACCGAGGTGCAGACTTTCCTGGAGAAGCATCTTACCCTCGTGGAAAATGGCAATACCCGCTCCAGCGCGGCCGTTGAACAGCGAGCCGTCGGTGAAGCAGTGAATGCCCTGGCTGCGCCGGTTCACACCGACATCCAGCGGAATGTTGTCTCGGCCAGGGATGGCGGTCTTGAAGCCCCTCCTGATGTTGAGGGCGGGAGGTCGACTATCCACATTGCCCAGGTCCATGTGGATGTTGTTAAGGTCGCGGCGGACAAAGTCCATATGCGGGATTAATGTTTTCATTGGCATAAAGCCAGAGGGCGCGTTATTTAACGTTTTATCTCTGATAAGCCGGGAGGCAGACTTCATAGCCTCCGCCCTAATAAATAGGTGAAGCGGAGGTAGGTTAAGGATAGTGTTCAGCCCCTCGTAAGGGGTGGACGGGTACGCACCTGTGATGGCACGGCAAATGCTGCCCTGAAGCTGGTACAGCCGCTGACGGGCGGCCTTCTGCTCCAGCACGCTAGTCCAGATGGAAGGATTTCACGTTGGTGTAGTCACCCTTAGCAGGTTTCGGGATGAACACGACTCTGGACATTCTCCAGATTGTGGGAATGTAACCTGTGGTATAACAGTCAACAAGCAATTTAGAGAAAGAATCAGCAAAGTTTTGCAGCTTTAGCGCCTCCTGCAGGATACAGGGGGCGATATTGTCAGGGCCAGACGATTTATACGGTTTAAAAGAATTTGCTGCCAGCTGGAGTAGCTGGGGGGTGGCGCACTGCTGGAAAAGCTTGTGATCACAAGGCCTGTGGTCATCGACCACGTACTCCGGTTCGTCAACCTGCGGAAAGCAGGTGGAGAAAAGAAGATTTAGCGAACCTTCGGCACTGGTAGTGTAGTTACCATCCAGGTGCAGAAGGGAGTTACACTGAGCTAGCGTGTCGTGCCTGAGAGTCCTGACCAGCCGGGCTGTGGGGTGTTGCCCTTCCAGGCCGGCGCAGTAGGCTTTCCAGGTGGTCTTCTTAGCCCTTCGGATAGCACTTTTGTACATCCTCAGAGCAGAGTGGTAGTTCTCCCAATCCTCTGGGGTATTCGAGCCGTTTGCGAGGCGTTGCAGTCGGCGGGTGTTTTTCTTCATGCGAGTGAGCTCTTGACTCCACCAAGGAGAGTATTTCTTCCTGCAAAACAGCTTAGGGGCGTTAGCGCGTATGGCGGTGTTTAGGATCTCAACGAGGGAGTTGCACCGATGCTCAATGCCAGGGAGATCCTCGCTGGAGTCCGGTAAGTTGGCTTCGGTCAGGAGTTTTAGCAGGTCTCTTCGAAAACCTGTCCAGTCGGCCTTTTTCAAATTAAGGCGGTCCCGGTTCTCATGACGGGCTCCGACGGAGCTGATGCTGTACTGAATGTACGAGTGGTCGGAAAGCGATGGGAGGTCATCCCTAACCAGCCAGCTGTGGACCTGATTGAGGGCGTTGTTGGAGACGAGAGTGAGGTCGATAACCTCACGCCGATTAGAGACAATAAATGTGGGTTTGCTGCCTCTGTTGCAAATGTGTAACGAGGAGGAGTTAATGAAATCAATTAGTAAGTCACCGCGCCTGTTAGTATCGCTACTAGACCAGGCAGTGTTGTGGGCGTTAGCATCGCAGCTAACGATAAGCTTCCGATCCTGGAGATTACCGAAGTCCGCCAGCTCCTGCAGGAGGGGGGAGGGACGTCCTCCTGAATGTCCAGGTAAGCGGAAACGAAGGTCAAGTCAAAGACTGAGAAAGTACACATGTCTTTAGAGCAAAACATTGGCATAATAGTGGCCGGGAGGTCGTTTTTGACGAGGGCGATAGCTCTGGGGGTGTCGTTCGCGCAGAGGTACAGAACCTGATAGCCTGGCGGCAGGCAGGTCGGCTTCCCCTTGCGGGTATACGGTTCCTGAATAAGGTAGATGTCAACTTCCTTGTTGGCAAAGGTGCCTGAAAGGTTGCTAGATGCTGCAAGGGCGTGGTGCAGGTTGATCTGAATAATGTGCAGGTTAACAGGTTGGTTCGCCGGCGGCGGATTATTTATTTGGTTGCTGGTGGCAGTGTCATCATTGGGCTGGCCGTTAAGGTTCGCCCTCAGCGCCCCGCTCCTAGTTTGGCACGGGGTTGGGAACGGCATTACTCGTTCCCAGAGCTATCCGAGCTCACGGACTCACCTCGGCGCCGATCGCCGGCTGGACGACGCCTGAGCAGCAGGTGGAAGACGATCTTCCACGCTCCGATGTAGGCGGCAAAATCGTCCTTCTTGAGGGCGTCTTCCCACTCCGCGGAGAAACCCATGTACAGGGTCTTGCCGGGAGCGCCTTTTGCCGGAACCTCCTTGAAGGCCCGGATACCGTCCTGAGGTAGGTCGGGGTTTTTACTGAGGAGCCGGGCGCGGATCTCCTCGATGCTTCTCGAGCCGGAGTAGAAGGCTCGGTAGCGCCTGCAGGGCGGCGGTGGTCGGGCACGCTCAACGACCAAAGGCGGGAGGGCGGTCGTGCAGGTGTCCCAGGAGATGGACACCAGGTTAGCCAGCGCGAGCTCGAGCTGGGCTTCGTCCTTGAAGGCGAGGATGACGCTGCCGTTGGCGTTTCGAATCGCCTCGACTTTGATGTCGAGGGCGTCGTTTTCCCAGAGGAAGTCATCAATCATGCCGATTGATGCTTCCATCTGGGCGGTGGTCAGCGTACCGCTAGCCGCGCGCACGCAGATTTTAAATTTCGGCTCCGTCGCCACTTTGGCGTACGTGCCAGCATTGGCCTCCTTTGGCCTCTTGGGGTCCAGCGAGGGGTCGGTACGCTCGTCTGGCTGCTGCCTTTTCCGCTCAGAGCCAGCCGAGGTTTTATCATCGCGCCTGCGACGGTTGACGACCTGGAAGCCGTCATTTTGAGACGCCCCTGTAGCGGGGGTAGAGGTGGACGCACCTGAGCGAGGTGTGGGGGTTTCCGCGGGATTCGCGGCAGAATCAACCTCCATGTTGGAGGGTTGGGGGATTGACGGACCCCCGGCCGCGGGAATTGACGGCTCCCGAGCCGTGTCAGGTGGTTTTGATTTATCCATGCAGAGTAGGCTGAAATGGAAAAACTGAAATGTAGAAAAGAGGGGGGGTAACCGCTCGGGGACTGGATATACCCCCAGCCAGCTCCGTGGAGCTACCCTCTGCCACGGTAAACAGCAGAGAAGCTTTGGGTTGCCGTCTTATCCCAGGATTGCTCCCAGGCGAGGCTCCGGCAGGCCCCCGGTCCACACTCTGCAAGATCAGGGGGCGGGAGGCCGGCTGCGGGCTTGGGACACAGGCGCCAGGTCGAGTTGACAGCCGACGCCCGAGCCCTCCCCCACAAGAGCGGCCCTCGAGAACCCGTGTGGTACCAGTTGCAACTAAGGGCTGTCGATGGGTAGTTGGCGCTTAGCCAGCAGCCAACTACTTAGCAGCCACCTGCCCCGCAAAAAAGCAGCAGGGGGGATCCGTCCCCCACCAGCAGACCAAGACGAGGAAGCTAGCCGCTTCCACGCCAGGCCAGAACGAAAAGGAGGGGGAAGAGCCTCCTCGAAAAACGAAAAGCTGGCGGATGTCACAGAGTCCCTCGGTTTAAGTTGCCGTTTGCCCCCCAACAAATTACTAAGCAGAGCAGCTTACGTGTACATAGTACATGAACATTTATTTGAATAAAACCTATCATTTTCCACGTCATCGTTTCTTCATATTTATTCATATATCAAAGTATCAAGTAAAGAATTCACCACTACATGCATGTAGGAGGTTCTAGTAACCTTATTCTGATGGCTAATTCTGATATGGCTAAGGTGATACAATAATTTGTCCGGCTTAAAAAACAATAATAAGAGAATCAAAAAGTTTCTGTACTGGTTGGTGCCGATGAAGTTTGAAGAATCAAAGCATACTAATACATTGAAATACAATAATATATAGTTACAGCATAATTAACTAGTAATCACGAAAAAAATATTGACTTTCATTCCACTTGCTTAAACGGTTAGAATGCTATAGTGCAATATGGTCAAGTTAAAAGAAACTTATTCTTCCTTTGAAGCAGCCTGGCTTGGCATGGGATCCAAGTACCTGCACTCTTTCACCTCTTTGGCGGCGGCTTGACGTTTCCTACGTAAGCGCCAGTTGAACTCGACCACCGTGAATATGCCAACAATCACGCAGAGGACCACGTTACCGATTGGGAATATCCAATCGGTCCATGGTTTGGACTTTAGTTCGATTAATTCGGGCTGTAGCGCGCGCTTGCTGACGTACTCCAAGTCGAACTGTTCGGCTGTAGTTGGTTTGATGGTCGAAGACATAATGTACTTTTATTTTGCTTGTCAAATTTACTTTTGATCGTTGTGTTTCATTTAAAATTTTTATAAATCAGTAAACTCTACCCTATTTAAACTACGTCTGTAAATAAGCCATTAAAGATATCAACCATAGACGTGCAGACATGATTGATAACAATACTGTTTACGATACTATAATAAATACATCCAGGAATTTCCCAATAATTACTCATACAACTGCGGACTAATTAATAATGCATTGCGACAACTTTGTTATTAACATGTTCCCTTTAGAGTTTTCATTCTCTCAAATCACTCCAAACTTACGAGGGCTGGGCAATAAGTTTCCGGATGTGCCCAGACAGAAATAGTTAGAGAGAAAAAACACTTACATCTTTTCAAAGTACTCTTCAGCAGATTCGATGCAAATTTTCATGCGCCTAAATCACTTGCTGAAGCAGCTGGACCAATCTGAAGCAGGCACCTCCTCCACATGCCGGGTGAAGGCCTCCACTGCAGCTTTGGTGATCCATAGCGGATTCCACGCATCCCGCACTTGATTTGTGGAAGCACAAAAAAGTCGCAGGGGCCAGGTCGGGGCTGTTGAGTGGATGACCGAGCTCTTGAATGCGCTCTCCGGCCAGGAACTCCGCCACCTGTCGAGCCTTGTGGGCCGGGGCGTTGCTGTTGATGGAGAAGGATGCCCCGAGCTCGAGTCCTTGGGCGACGCCTGGAGAGAGCGCTCAGCACTTCTGGCAGGCAAATGTTGGCGTACCAGTCACCGGTGACTGTGCGCTGCTGCACGAGTGGAATCGTGGCCAGATGACCGGTTTTTGCAACAAAAACGGCCACCATCTGCTTCGCCACGCTGCGCTCTCGCCGAAGCTTGGATGGTGGGGTGCCACCAAATGGAGTCCACTGGGCCGACTGCTGCTTAGTCGCCGGGTCGAAACTATAGATCCAGGACGCGTCACCACTGACGATATCCCAGACCGAGTTTGAGCTGCCTCCGTTGAATCTGTCGAGCATGGTGCGGCACCAGGTCACCCGAGCCTCCTTCTGCTCCGGAGCCAGCTGATGAGGCACCCAGCGTGCAGAAATCTTGCTCAGGTTGAGCTGTGAATGCAGGATCGTCCTGATGGATCCTGATGAGATGCCCAACTCTGCCTCTATCTGGGCCACAGTGACTGTGACCTCAACCATGGCCCGGACAGCAGCAACATTATACTTGGTCGTTGCGGAGACAGGCCGGCCGCTGCGCTCCTCATCATCCAGACTCTGCCTGCCGCGTCGAAATTCGGCAAACCAGTCAAAAACGGTCGATCTAGAAGGTGCTTCATCCCCAAAAGCTCCTCGCAATTGCTCAAGACTTTCTTGCTGCCGCAGATAATAAATCATTGTGATGGGTTTTGACCTTTCGGCCCCCTTGTGGGGAAGCCTTCGGGCCTCAGGTCTCAGAAATAAATCAATTAGAGTCCTGGCCCCCCACTCCTGTCAGATGGTCAGCCCCATGGTAGCTTGATCGTGTGGCGAGCAGTCTAGGTCCTATAGCTAAGAGAGGGACAGCGAGAGACAAGCAGGGAGAATTTTGAAGGTAGAAATTAGTTAATCCGCAGATTAACTAACTCGCTGCCACCAGCCCGTGCGCCCTGGCTCACCACACCGGGACTCTCGAAATCGGGCTTCCGACTAGAAGGGGCTTTGCACTTACCTGCCAACTAGTGTCTTTTTGCTGTCAATCTCGAAGTCATAGCCGATGTTAAGGGACACTGCTGGGACTAGATCGCATTGGCCATGCAGGTACAGAGGGGACTTGTGCAGGGGATTCTTGCAGTGGTGAGACTATGGGGTAGCTACATGTACCATGGTACTATTACATTGCTAAATACGAAGAATTGTACTTTTGGCCTTCAACGCGCCAACTAGCCTCTCCTAGCGCGCGCTAATGATAGGCTAACTCGAACATCAGAGACCGCATGATTCATCACCCGAGCCGCTTGGCTAACCTAGAGTGCACAGAGTACACCTCTGGAGCCGATTCTGCACTATTGGCAATTTCGCTAACTGATTTGATAGATTGATCGACTGAGAACTGCCTTGCCATTGGTCCACTGTGACCGGCGCCTACTAGCTTAGCTATTCATCTGAGCCATCGGCGAACAAAGAAATAAAACCGATAAAAATAACTGTCAGATTTAACCTTCACCTTAGATCACTTCACACCTCAGATTGAATTGGAGTTTCAGACTACTAGCAGTATTATTGAATGACTTCTGCCTCGATTACAGCACTACTGAACAAAGTGAGAAAAAGTGTGCGCCTAATCCAGCTACTGAAACAGGGGACAGATAAGGAATCACCCAATCAAGCAAGTCTAGGCAGCCTCTCACCCAACCAATCAGAAACTCAACAGCCGGAGACCAGGTAATCCACAGTGACCGAATCGGCTTAGTGCTTCGCAGCTGTAGGCCCGGGATGATGCTGATGTCACAATCTTCGCTGATAGCTAGCAGGTGATGCTCTTCACTTTGATGTTCACTGCTGATGACCGGGGGGATTCGTCCTTGATGATGATGGGGGGGGAGTCGCAATCCGGGGATCAAGAAACGACGGTCGATTCCTGGCCAGTGGAGCCGGCACCCGGTCGCAAGAAGGTTTGCAGGGGTAGCACCCAGAAAGGTGGGGGGTAGCACCCGGAAAGGTGCCGTCCGAGCGGGCCAAAAACACCGGTTAAATAGCCGCCAACTGGACCGCAGTTTGTTATAATGGAACACGTCGATTCTAATTGGCTGAGCCGATTTGTTAAAATGAGCGTCGAATTTTCTGATTGGCTAAGCTCGTTGCTACCCAGAATCACGTGACCGGGAGATCCTATCAGTTCCCTCGGGGTCGTAAAAAAATGACAGGTGCGGCCATAAATCAATCGAAATCGCAACAAAATGATTTATGACTTTTGGCGTAGAATTGACAAAAATTAATGAAAAAAATATACATTAGAAAGCTCTTATTAAATAGAAAGTGAAGATAATGAGGAGAAATCGCTAATCGCTAATCCCAAAGTACTTTTAGGGGTAAAACGCATAGCTGTCAAAACTTTCACACGCTTGAGTGAACACGAACAATAGGCCCTGACCTCATAAATCTTGATGACCTGTCAAAATGATGAGAAAAAAGCTATCATTCGCATCCCCTCAGACCATCTGGCGCCCGCCTCAACACTGAGTGAGGCGCAGGTGGCTGTCAGACCAGCTTCAAAAGCGATTATTTATGACCCAAAAAGCTGCGCCTATGTTATTATGACTATTAGTATGACCAAACATTATATCTAGTATGGATTCTCTGAAAATTCGCAGAAAAAGGATAAAAATGCCCATTGCCTACTGTTGGTAGGCTAGTAAGTTTAGAGCCCATGTGCTAGCGCGGGATTTAGAAAACAGTGCGTCCTCATCAATTGCTCTAAAATGACTCCTATTGAGCGAGCTCCATTGTGAATTTGATAGATAGGGTGGGTATGCTAGCTTGGTTTGGGTGCTGCACTGGCTATATATGACCAGTGCGTCTGAAACTTTGCAAACTTTGTACTTATATAATGTACTTGACACCTATGGTGTCAGATTTTGTCAGCCGCCTCTCAACTATGCACATCCGGAAACTTATTGCTCAGCCCTCGTACTTAATTACCTTACTTTACAATTGGATACGTGTAGATTAGCTATCCAATATGCTCTTGAACTGGAGTTTGCAAAATAGTTAAACCACCGCCTGCCACAGCCGAGCCCTCTGACGGTCGGCCAGTGCTTTGGACTGGAGGACGGCTCGGATCGAACGGAAGGCCACACAGACAAGTCCTCTGCGCCGCCGGAGGTCTTCCTCCACGTGGGACACCAGACCGCCGTAGGTGAACCACTGGCAGCGTGGGGGCGGGGTCGTCTATACGTTTGCGCCGCGGCACGTCAGGTCCGCTGGGATGTTGGCCGGCACAGTCAGCACCTCGGTCTTCAGTGTGTTGACAACCAGACCGACGCTCGATGCCACCTCGACCAGCCTGTCGATCTGGCGCTGGGCGCCTTCAAAGGACGAGGACAGGAGGGCGAGGTCGTCGGCGTAGCCAAGCACGCTTAGGCGCTTTTCTCCGTGGCGGCAACCGATGCGTCTGCGCAGCAGAAAGCCGTCGTTAGCCAAGGGGAGTGCGGTCCGAAGCACCCAGTCCAGCAGCAGCACAAAGAGGAACGGTGCTAGCGTGTCGCCCTGCAGAACTCCTAATGAAGTATCGAACAGGTCAGACAGGCCGTCCGCCGTTACCACAGCAGCTCGAGTATCGCAATACAGGGTCGATTAGCTGCTGCGGGACCCGGTAGGCTCGAAGGTCGAAGGGAAGCGACGCTCTGAACACCGAGTCAAACGCCTTTCGAAAGTCAACGAAGACAATGATCAGCGTAGACTGGCGGATGCGCGCCTCCTCGATGACACGGTGGAGTGCGAGGATCTGTGTCACTGTGCCGCGTTGCGGCCGGAATCCGTTCTGCTCGTACCGCAGGTACGGGTCCAGCACCGACTGCAGGCGATCGAGCAGCAGCCGGTTGAAGAGCTTCGCCGTACAGGACATCAGCGAGATCCGCGGTGGTCTTCTTTCCGCGTTGTCCCTGCCTTCTTCGGGATCAGCACGATGTGTGCGACGGTCCACTCGGTGGGCGCAGGAGCGCCGGCGAGCACGCGGTTCATGACGCCTGTGACCTGGGAGGCCACACAGCGGAGCCGCAGGGCCTCGACCGGGACTTCGTCGGGGCCGAGCGCCTTGCCGCCTGGTGATTTCCTAGCGAACGGTACAATATCCTCCGTGGTGACTGGGCTGATGCAGAAGTCCTCCTCAGCTGGGAGCGGCATGTCCAGTGGGAGCGAAAAACTGGCGGGCAGCGGCGACGCGAGCGCGTTCACGATGCCGGCGAAGAAGTCGCGCAATTCATTCATGCGCTCCTCTGATCCTCTGGGGTGTCACCGGCCAGGTTCAGCCCCACGCGCTTTTTGCGCTCCGTCAGAGTGCGTCAGATGGCCGTCCACACTGCGCGGCTCTTCACGTCTGGGCCGGCTGCAGTGATGGACCGGACAGTGTCGTCGACAGCGGCCTGCTGTCTAGAAGGCGCTCAAACGCGTCTTTAGCGTCGCCCGTGGGCCGCCGGTTCCTGCGGAGTCACTCGATGTTGAGTCGCGCTTGCCTGATGGTCGGATCGCTCTGCTAGACAGGCAGCAATTTCTGCGCTGGCCGCATCAGCGAGACCGTCTGCTCTACAGCGGCTCTAACGGCGGTGCTGATGTCGGAATACTTCGCCTCGCGCTGGGCTTCAAGCGCACCGACGAAGGCGCCCGCGAATTGACGCTTCACGCGGGCGTTTAACAAGGGTGCCGTGACAGCTGCTTTGGCGGTCGATAAATCCGGTCGTGGAGCCGCAAGTCGCAGAGCAGGAGTTGGTGGTCTGACCGGAGAGCCAGTAGAGCCATGGTGTCGCAGTTGGTGATGCGGCGGCGCTCGCGAGTGCGAAACAGCGCATGATCGAGTTGCGCCAGTCTCCTCATGGACACTAGGTCCAGCCGGTCAAGCAGGTTCTCCAGCGCATCGGTGTTGGCGTTCTCGCGTCCCACGACAAAGGGCGAGCGCTTGGATCTCCGCGGAACTGCGTTCAGGTCTCCGAGCACTGCCAGCGTGTCGCGATGAAATCAATGCCCGAATCTCCAATTAACAGACCAACTCCTATGAAAAACTCCTGACGAGGGTCTCACAGCAGATCAGTGATGGCTTCCAGCATTTTAAATCTTCTGAACTGCACCAATACGTTCGACCTCGAACGCCTGCAGTCAGCCTTAACGGCACCCTTCAGCGACAGCGAGCCTCTGGCCTCCCGAAAGCTTCGGTCACCAGCCCTGCATCCTGGCCCATGTCCGCCTCATTGTGTACGCACACGACCTTTCTCTGTGCAGCCAGTACAGGTCTAGGACCAGGCCTCGACCTGGTGTTTTGCTTCAAGCGCATTAACCTCTTGTACCTCTGGCTCACCGTCTGCACCTTCGACAAGCTGGAGCGTTTGATGTCGATTCACTCGGAAAGACCTCGTTGAAAGAAAGAACAGCCCGCAGCACTCAGTCAAGCACCAGAACGAACAGGAAAGACGCTTGGAGCACCCCAAGGGATGTCTCGAAAAATTCCGATGGACCTTCCTGCGTCGAGTTCAGCGGATTTCGAGTCGCGGTACTACCTAATACTATTATCCACGTTGGACAGGCAAATGCCCACACAGCAGCTACAGCAGATTTCAAACGCGGTAGTAGCAATCATAACTAAGTTTGTAACTCGGTGGTACGAGCTGCAGTTTTCGATTTCTATTATGAAGGTAGTACAGATTTCCCTCTGTGTATAAATATGCCGGAATTTTCAAAGAACATTAAAGGGCATTTTTTGCTCCTTTTTGCGTTTCAATATCATTTTTTGAGTTGAACTGTTTGCGGTCGCTATGGTTGATCAGTATTCATCCGGTGATGACTGCTGCGATGACTGCTGCAGGTGTTGGCTCTTCCGGTAAGAGGTTACGGGGACAATTTTTGTCTACATGTAGATCAGCAATTTATCTTTTTGCTTGATTTTTTCAGGTTCCTGTGCTTCATATTCTGCTGCAAGTGCCTCTGCCCAGATGAGAGCCCGAGGTATCGAAGGCAAAGAGATTCTGATTGGGCTTAATCCATCATCAACTGAAAAACGAACTTCTGAGATTCTAATATAGAACCAATCTAAACTAATGACTCCGTAATGCTTATTAGGTTATCTAACATGATCATTTGAAGTATTTATCAGGATTAGTTCAATTGTCTAACATTGATTAGTTCAGTTATCTAATAGGATTAAGTCAAGTAGTATCGAACAGGATTAGTTCGAGTATTTAACAGGATTAGTTCGAGTATCTAACAGGATTAGTTCGAGTATTTAACAGGATTAGTTCGAGTATCTAACAGGAATAGTTCGAGTATCTAACAGGAATAGTTCGAGTATCTAACAGGAATAGTTCGAGTATCTAACAGGATTATTTCAACTGTTTAATCCTTATATTTCAAGACTAGTCAAGCCAGTTTAGTTGTGAGAATAAAATTCTTTATTTTTCTTCACGTTTCTAAAAATAGTCATGAGGTGTGGATTTGCCAAGACTGTACTACCCCGTTAACGCGCTTGTGTGCGTACAAATATTGTGCACTATACTTTTTTCTCATTCTATTTTTAAACTGTATCGGTCACTGTGCAATTTTCAATTTACTTTTTTAGCTTTTCTAATTGAACGATAATAAAATGAATTTTGAAAGAGTGATGATCATTATAGCATCAAGTCGCTTTACACTAATGGTGGATGTCGATTTGGAAAAACACGAAATTAACAATTAGTACATATCATTGTGTACTGAACCGCATTGTTAGTGGTAGTACCTACTGACGAAATTTCCTGATATAGCCATGGGGAAGTACCTGCTTTCAAATACATCAGCCATTACGACATAAAACAATTATCCTCAGCATTGGAGCCCTTGGCCTGGGCACAGGATTATGGTCGCATGCTTATTTGTACACAAACTTGCATGCAATATTATGTTGTAGCATCGGTAGACAAACCGGCAGGCAAACATCAGGCGGTCAAACGTCGTTTAGCAAATGTCGGTGGGTTAAACATCGTGAGACAATGTTGGTGGAACACGTTGGTAGACAAATATCGGAAGACAAATGTCGGTGGACAAATGTCGACGGAACATGTTGGTAGACAAATGTCGGAAGACAAAAATCGGTGGACAAATGTCGGTGGACAAATGTCGGTGGACAAATGTCGATGGACAAATGTCGGTGGACAAATGTCGGTGGACAAATGTCGGTGGAACACGTTGGTAGACAAAAGTTGAAAGACAAATGTCGGTGGACAAATGTCGGTGGACAAAAATCGGTGGACAAATGTCGGTGGACAAATATCGGTGGACAAATGTCGGTGGACAAATATCGGTAGACAAACGTCGGTAGACAAATATCGGCAGACAAATTTCGGTGGATAAATATCGGTAGACAAATGTCGGTAGACAAATATCGGTAGACAAATGTCGGTAAATAAATGTCGGCACACAAAAGTCGGTACACGAATCTCGGTAGACAAATGTCAGTATACAAATGTCAGTATACAAATGTCAGTAGACAAATTTCGGTAGACAAATGTCGGTGAACAAATGTCGGTAGGCAAATCTCGGTAGACAAACTCGGTAGACAAATTTCGGTAGACAAATGTCGGTGGGTTTGTGTTTTGAGGCGCTAAGAAATTCACAGTTCACATGAAAACGCACAAGAAAGTGTGGTAATGACGTCAAAATCAATTTTATCACCGGGTTCTACCTAGTAGTCTATTGCAGTCTACTGCATTTAACTGTAAAGGTTCAAGTGATCAGATTTACTAGTTACTATTCGGTTGAAATCTTCGGATTTGTTCTGCCAGCATACACGCGAGCTACGATCCTGCTGCTTCACAAATATGATGGATCAAACCGCTACGAACAACGAAAATAAAAGGCACTGGTTCATCGAGTAAGTTTTCAACAATATCGCAAAGTATGAAGTCAAGTCCCGTAATATTTATTGATTACCCAACTACCTAATCGCCCTACTAACTAGATTAGCAATCCACTATTTACTCATCCCAGATAGAAAACTTGTTTATCTAATTATCTGATAACTATCCATGGTTTTTCAAATTTTGCAGCTGGCTCTGCAAAATCTTCTGTTGCGAATGCTTCTGCAAAAAACCTGATGAAGATAATAAGAATCGAAAGGCATGAAATTCTGAACTGTAATACCGATTACTGCTGCAATATTCTCAATATTTATCTACTACAGCTCCATTAGGATTCTCTCGTACTCCCGATTCTATTTTTAGCTCATTGGGGAATCCCAATGTATAGCTTATATACGTATGTACTCTATGATGATTACTCTAACAATAAAGCTATTATTCGAGACTATGCTCATTTGTTGATTATGATTAAAAGCGGAAAATGGAAAAAAATACGAAGAAGGAGTGGTACCAAGCAAACAGGCTCTAGGTACTACCTTTATGGAGGATTTCTCAAAATGGATCACCAGGTACTGATGTCATACAGTAGTACCTACTACAGTAACGCTATATATGTATACTTACGGGGCATATTGAGACACTCAACCGATCAAGTTGAGCAAACTTGCAAGTAGACTCTCAATTGGAATCGTACGAAATCACCCGGAATCAAAGCATGCCCAATCAGCAAGCAAACGACGGCTGCTGCGAACAGTACGAGTGCTGCAGGTGGTGCCTCTGCAGGTAAACAAGCGCTTAATTTGAAATTGTTTTTAAATATCTGCAACTAAAACTAAGCTATCGAGTCACTCATATATAAATATTCAATTAAATATTGACTTTTCAGATTCTTCTGTTACATCTTCAAGTGCAAGTGCTGCAGAGAACAATCTGGAACGCAGCACGTTTGAAGAAAAGTTATTTCAACTGAAGTCATTAACACTATACTATATATGTAAATCGGACTCCCGAGACTAAAGTAAAGTAACCAAATAAACAGTAGCTGCGATAATCTCGATATATTTGAAATCAATAAAATATGTGTTCGCGATTTTTTTCGGTAGATAACTGACTTCTATGGTAGATAACTGACTTCTATGGTAGACAACTGACTTCTATGGTAGCTAACTGACTTCTATGGTAGGTAACTGACTTCTATGGTAGATAACTGACTTCTATGGTAGATAACTGACTTTGATGGTAGACAACAGTCTTCTATGGTAGACAACTGACTTCTATGGGGTAGGTAACTGACTTCTATGGTAGCTAACTGACTTCTATGGGTAGCTAACTGACTTCTATGGTAGATAACTGGCTTTGATGGTAGACAACAGTCTTCTATGGTAGAC
>NIVC01001260.1:42500-87500 GCA_002269645.1 Macrostomum lignano
CCATAGAAGAGACAGGTAGGCCATAGAAGAGACAGTTGGCAATAGAAGAGACAGGTAGGCCATAGAAGAGACAGGTAGGCCATAGAAGAGACTGGTAGGCCATAAAAGAGACAGGTAGGCCATAGAAGAGACAGGTAGGCCATAGAAGAGACAGGTAGGCCATAGAAGAGACAGGTAGGCCATAGAAGAGCCAGGTAGGCCATAGAAGAGACAGGTAGCCCATAGAAGAGACAGGTAGGCCATAGAAGAGACAGGTAGCCCATAGAAGAGACAGTTGGCAATAGAAGAGCCAGGTAGGCCATAGAAGAGACAGGTAGGCCATAGAAGAGACTGGTAGGCCATAGAAGAGACAGGTAGGCCATAGAAGAGCCAGGTAGGCCATGGAAGAGCCAGTTGGGCAATAGAAGAGACAGGTAGCCCATAGAAGAGACAGGTAGGCCATAGAAGAGCCAGGTAGGCCATAGAAGAGCCAGTTGGGCAATAGAAGAGACAGGTAGCCCATAGAAGAGACAGGTAGGCCATAGAAGAGACAGTTGGGCAATAGAAGAGACAGGTAGCCCATAGAAGAGACAGGTAGGCCATAGAAGAGACAGGTAGGCCATAGAAGAGACAGGTAGGCCATAGAAGAGACAGGTAGGCCATAGAAGAGCCAGGTAGGCCATAGAAGACACAGGTAGGCCATAGAAGAGACAAGGTAGGCCATAGAAGAGACAGGTAGGCAATAGAAGAGCCAGGTAGGCCATAGAAGATACAGTTGGCAATAGAAGAGCCAGGTAGGCCATAGAAGAGACAGGTAGCCCATAGAAGAGACAGGTAGGCCATAGAAGAGACAGGTAGCCCATAGAAGAGACAGGTAGCCCATAGAAGAGACAGGTAGGCCATAGAAGAGCCAGGTAGGCCATGGAAGAGCCAGTTGGGCAATAGAAGAGACAGGTAGTCAGGTAGGTTACAAAAGAGCCAGGTAAGTTATAGAAGAGCCAGATAGGCCAAAGAACAGTTAAACGACAGCAATGTCAAGGATCTACCATCTCCTATCTACGACAGCTTGCGCTTCTACCAATGCATAAAAACTTTCACATCAATCATCACTTTGCAAGCCAAATAAGCTGAAGTAATGCTCCATTAGGTCTCGGAAATGCAATAAAAAAGTAAGACTTGGTAACACTAAGTCAACATATCTGATGGACTAGCAGTGACGGCAGTGACTCGTTAATGTATTTTTCATCATTACTAATAGATCGCATCCATTCAGAAAAAAACAGATCCAGCAAAATCCAACTTTGCAAATTGTAAATGTTTCGACAAATACGCTCGTAGAACGATAAATTTTCCTGCTGGAAACTCGCACAATGTCCATTTGTAGCTCCACGTTTATCGCTTCTGACTTACACTTAAAAATAACTTGTATATTCTAGGAAACGAGTAGTTCAAACTCCCTCATGGTGTAGTAATAGCCGAATGGCAAATACCAGTTAATACCAGAAGCAAAAGACGCTGTGCTCAGAGCCGAGGGCGGTGTGAAGTACAGGCCGTTTGGGTTGGTTTAGTGACAATTTGCGTACCACCAACCTCCTTTGTAGAGCATACTGCAACTCTGTTGAGACCTAAGGTCGTTGTCTGAATCGTATTCGTTGCACCAGGCCATGCAGTCTCTCAGACTCGGGTGGCTGCCATGTAAACCGGAGACACTCAAACGGAACTTGTCGGTCTCGCTGGCCACGGAGAAGCTGGAGTAGTCGGCCCAGAACTCCGTGCCATTCCACAGCCTCATTCGCATGCGAAGTGCTCGACCAGACGGCCAGGTCAGAGAGTGCACAGCTCGCAGACCTGCAGTTGTCAAGCACAGCTCAATGCTGAGCAGCTCACAGCCACAGGAGGCCAGCGCTATCAAAAAGTGCATCAATACCGTCATGACCGCACTGCACTGCACTCACCGAGCCAGTGGTTCGTGTGGGCTCCCTCTCCGAAGCCGGCTGCGTACTCGGTCCAGTTGCGATAGAAGTCTGTCGAGTTGTCCGCCCGACGCTGGATGCTGATCCAGCAGTCGCTGAGTGACGTCACAAACACCTGCAGTGAGGCATTGAGAGCTGCGGTCAGGCAAGTGCTGTCAGTTACCTGGCTGTCAGGTGAGTCAGTGCACGCTTGCTACTCACCCTGATGCAGCACGGAGACTGGTGAGTGTGAGGCGTCAGTCTGCGACACACAGCGCCACTTCGGCTTGCTGGAATGCGAATGAGCTCAGCTGGGTGAGCAGCTTCATCAGGTTTAAGGCATCGAGCATGCAGCCAGGACTCACTCACCCACGATGCACTGGGGCTGCTGAGCACCGTCTCGAGGGATGAAGACCAGCAGCTGGTGAGCGAGCAGGTGCTTGGCAGCCTGTGCAGCGCACTGCAGCACATCGCTGGCTTGGTTGATGGAGGAGACGAAGAAGTGGCGGACTCGACCGCCCGACCAGCTGCTGCTGTGCACCTCATTTAGGATGACAGCAGCAGAAGTTGTTGTCAAGGCAACTGTTAGGAATGCCAGCAGTTGATTCATTGTTGGGAAGTTAAAATCGTGTAGCTGAATGGCGCGATTTTGTGCTGCAGCTGCAGTCTACGCTCGAAGTCCTTGGAGTTCTGCAGCTCTTCGGAGCTTGCTGGAATCCCGTTTTTATCAGAATTTGCTGCCATTCATCCATCCTTGTGATTGGTCTGCAGCTCTTGGCCCTCTTCTTGTCATCAGTGTTGCACACTGTCTATACTCTATAGAATCTCTCTGGCATTGTTCTTCACTGAGCGTCAGTCAATGTGTCTAAAAGTAGCTTTCTTTGTTTAAGTTAGAACCCCTAAATTTTCTACTCTAGCAAATTTGAAGTATACTTGCATAGCCGCTTGAGATGAGAACTGAGCTTTACATGTAGAGCTGTGCGGAGAGTTTGCTCAAAATTGTTGTTGGAAAATTGTTTTGTGTTAGGGGCAAGGGCGTTCACTGCTTAGTTTCTTACCCCATTTTTACGCTGCTCAAATCTGTCGTTTAATTCGTCTTTGTTTACCCCATCTTACAATATCGATCTAACAAAAATGCAAGGTTTTCTAAATCTTTTTTCTAACGCGGATGCACTCTTAATTTCTTTCCCGTTGTTAGGCATGTACACATGCCTACATTCTGAGCATCTAAGTAGTGCCGCAGTTTAGGATAGACATGGATAAAGCTGATTAATCCATGTAGAGATGCACTCATGTTTCACTTTAGTTTCATTATAGAGCAGAGTAGAGTGATGTGTCCTTCAAGAGCAAAAGCTCGGGTCGTATATTAGTATTAAATAAATTATGCATTCATTCTGGCGTCGAAGGCACTATACCCACATTTCTCAAAGGACTTCGCAATGCATAAAGCACTGCTCCATCTCATTCTTCTGCACGCGATTAGTGTTTCAGGGCAGATTTCGCTGCCCGAAGTGCACAGCAGCAGCTGGTCGGGCGGTCGAGTCCGCCACTTCTTCGTCTCCTCCATCAACCAAGCCAGCGATGTGCTGCAGTGCGCTGCACAGGCTGCCAAGCACCTGCTCGCTCACCAGCTGCTGGTCTTCATCCCTCGAGACGGTGCTCAGCAGCCCCAGTGCATCGTGGGTGAGTGAGTCCTGGCTGCATGCTCGATGCCTTAAACCTGATGAAGCTGCTCACCCAGCTGAGCTCATTCGCATTCCAGCAAACCGAAGTGGCGCTGTGTGTCGCAGACTGACGCCTCACACTCACCAGTCTCCGTGCTGCATCAGGGTGAGTAGCAAGCGTGCACTGACTCACCTGACAGCCAGGTAACTGACAGCACTTGCCTGACCGCAGCTCTCAATGCCTCACTGCAGGTGTTTGTGACGTCACTCAGCGACTGCTGGATCAGCATCCAGCGTCGGGTGGACAACTCGACAGACTTCTATCGCAACTGGACCGAGTACGCAGCCGGCTTCGGAGAGGGAGCTCACACGAACCACTGGCTCGGTGAGTGCAGTGCAGTGCGGTCATGACGGTATTGATGCACTTTTTGATAGCGCTGGCCTCCTGTGGCTGTGAGCTGCTCAGCATTGAGCTGTGCTTGACAACTGCAGGTCTGCGAGCTGTGCACTCTCTGACCTGGCCGTCTGGTCGAGCACTTCGCATGCGAATGAGGCTGTGGAATGGCACGGAGTTCTGGGCCGACTACTCCAGCTTCTCCGTGGCCAGCGAGACCGACAAGTTCCGTTTGAATGTCTCCGGTTTCCATGGCAGCCATCCCGCGATGTACGACAGCCTCGCTTCGCACAATGGAGCCATGTTCAGCACCTTAGATTCTGACAACGATGGTAGTTCAGGTCACTGCAGCACCTACTACAAAGGAGGCTGGTGGTTTTCAAGCTGCTACATGTGCAGTCCTAATGGTTTGTACTACAACCCACCTGAGGCGCTGGAAACCGCCATTAACAATGGAATCGTTTGGAAATTTCCATTCGGTGCTGGCTACTCGATGCAGGAGTTCGAGATTCTTGTGTCCGCTAAAGCCTAAAAGCCAGCTGCTGGGAACGTTATTGAAGGTTAAAACTAGACCTTTACGCCGAAATGATAAGTCTACTTCTTGGCTTCGAATACTGACTGATTTAGGTAACTTTTAGTGACCATTGATAAGGCTGATCCTATCTAAGGCTCTGTTCGAGTTTTCGAACTGTGCAATTCGTTTAAACAATGATTTTTTACAGAATACTACGAGCGTGGTTGTTAAGAAATGATTACAAATATGGATGGAAGATCTTGGACTTTGTTGCGGGAGCATTAAATTAAAAGCAACTTTAAAATACACTTGATTTAGACTGGAATAGCGCGGGACAGAGCTGATATATGCAGTACAGCACCAAGGACGCCAGCACCAAGATGTGGTACGGGTATAGCGAAGAAACTCGCAAGACATGAAACTTAGACTTTGGTGTCTCAGGGATCACGGAAGTGAAAAATCCCTGTTGGGCAAATAATAAAGGAAAAGCGCGAGATCTTCGATCTGCTTGCATAGAAGTTTTGATACTTTCGGAGAGGAATTGACGCTAATATTTGCGGATGATTTGTGTGGTATCTTGCTAACCAAACAAAGCTTCCAGACTTGATGCAATGATCGCATTCTTTGCATGGATATTCTTCTACATGTACATGTAGGCTTCGTATACATACATCAACCAATTTAATTGGATGTTGCTTTGAATTTAATTAAAAATTGTATTTTCAAGTAAATTTAATTTGGAACTATAGCATCCAATACATCTAAGAGTACATGTACGTACGTGCAGTCTAATGTTGCGTTGATGGAAGATCATCATCCGGAAGTGTATTGGCAGTTTTCAGGGTGACGTGCAGTGGTGCTAATTATTGTTGATTGTTGCATGTAATTTCTTGCCAATTCATGAGTTACTACATGTAGGTACATACATATGTATTCGTACATGTATACTCATATATAACACTCGCTGCATGGTCTTAATCCCTATCCACATATACATAGGACACAGCAGCCCCTAATTAGCTACTGTGCATCCAGCATGGATACTGTATATGATTGGGTCCTGCATGCATTGGCGCTGCTGCGACGTGAGCGTGAAAAGTTGCCATCAACTTTGCAAAAAGTAAGTTTATCCCAACTTACTTTTTGTATCCTCGTATGCGCGTATGGACGTTCATCTGAATTGTGTCGAGCGGAAATGGATTCAAAAACTCATAAGTCAAGACTATATATATAGTAGCTGATCAAACGGCGTATACTAACGGCCTAACTGAAAGATACTAAAAACACAAAAATGTGTCAGCAAAAAGTGGTCACCTTTTTTCGCTGGATTTCAAGCATAGATGGACCGGTTTTGCCTCAGCTAATTATTGCTCCACTAGTAGGTTGATTAAAGTTATGCAAATCGATGCAGAATGTGAGCATACTGTCGACATCTTTGACAAATAGCTGCTTTTACATTGCACTGACGTATGACATCGTTATCCGCGGATGCAATATGTAAAAGCACATACTTTCATCGACGTCGATAGACGTTGGTAACGTAATGTAGCTGCCACCAAACAACGACTTCGTCTTCACTCTCTACTCTGAACTCTAACAACCATGTCATGCAATTAAAAATGCGCTACAATACACAACCGTATTCAGGTGTTCTGAAGTGTATCGTTGAACACCATCGGACAAACTGATGCAGACTTCTGAATTGGATTCAGAAAAAAGCATGCAAGCAGCAATCGGGGAATGGAAAGGAAAATTTATCTTTGGATTCATCATGATCCCATCCACTGTTCCATCTGTTTTTGTTGATTGGTTTCTTTTCCTTTTTAGGGCATCCGTTATTACACATATTTTGCGTTCATTCCTCTTTCCAACGTCAGAAAAGTTTTTAGCGTATTTCACTTTCAATAACAGATATGCATGTACTGCATATTCCCTGCATCGATTTGAGACATAACAGGCGTATAGCTTTTAAGCAGCCTAGTGAAGGATGTTGAGGCGAAACCGGCATTCTATGTGTGGAATCGAGCGAAATAGGTGACCACTTTTTATTTTGAGTTGACACACAGTGTTTTTAATAGATTTCTGTCACTCACGTAACCGGCTTTAAACTTTTAATTACGCAATTGGTAAAACAATATTTAAAGTCCTGTTGTAATACAATATTAAACTGAAGCCTATAGTAAAACAATTTTTGTACTGTTTAAAATTTAATTTTAAGTCCTGCAGCACAGCTTTTTTACGCGTAAACTCTTTTTCAGTTTTCCCCTTGGTTTGAAAATTGATATGTAATTTTATGCAATCTTTTATAATGCAATCCAACTCTATGCATCTTTTATCTTTATTTATCATTGTTTTATACAGTCTTTAAGCCTGACGTGGTGCCCTTCCTTTGATGTTTGTGATCGAAAGTAACATTTTTTTATAAATTGGTATTGCCCTTGCTTTTCCTTTTTGCTTTTCTAGCTAAGGAACCTGGCCTGGCCTGGGCTTGATGCATGCATGCTATGATTATAGGCCTATCCCTATACCAAATGCATTGGGATAATTAGGTTAGAGACACTTTGGACTTTACATGAATTTTCATTTTTCCATAACAATGGGCACCTTCCTGACTATGGCCTAGGCATACCTTTAGTTCACAATCATTTACATGTATTTCTGCTATTTTAATGATCATCATAAACTGAAGTAGATATATAGGCCTAGGATCCTTATTATTGCCATGCTATAGCCATAGCATGGGAAAAATTATACTATAGGTTGACTTTTCCATTTAGTTTTTCTAGTAAAATGAATAAGCCTAGGCCCCTAGTTTAACAATGTTTGCTTTTTTCGAGCAAGCCATGATCACTTAAATTGAAAATTACATGGGGATTGTGTTGTGAACCAAAATTAATGCATGTAAAATGATGGTATATAGAACAGAAGCCCAAAGGAAAGAATGAATGCCAAATTTTTTTCCATCTAGGGCTAGGCTATTATTTCCAGGATCCTAGGCCTATATATAGACTTCAGTTATGATCATTAAAATAGCAGAAATACATATAAATGATTATAAACTAAAGGTAGGCCTAGGGGGTTAGTAGTGATTTTATATCCTAAATTATTTGATAAATAGGATCTTAAATAGCTATAGAATTATCTACTTTGCCTTTTGATTTACAAATAATCATTATTTAGGGCATATGGCTATATGTATTTCTGATTTTTTGCCACTTAGATGATTATAAACCAAAGTAGATATATAGGGTCCTATTGAACAAACAGTTCTAAAATATAAAATGATAAAAAAACCTAGGCCTACTTAACTTTGGTTTACAATGAATCATTTATATATATTATTTATACTATTTAAATAAAGGCAGTTGTTATTAGTAAGACCTTTTCATGTATACTGATTAATATTTTGTTGTATACTAGTAGACACTAGTGTAAATGTATAAGAAAAGCAGTGTATTCAATTTGGCATAATTTGGTATATAAGACAAACACTAGTATAACAACATAATAATCAAGGCCAATCTGAGGCCCTGGACGACAGGCTCAAGGCTCGGCTGTTTCAGGCAGTCATCGAGACTGTCCTGTTGTACAACGCCAAGACTTGGACCCTGACGGACGCCTTGGAGAGGCAGCTGGACGCTGCATATGCAGCAATGCTGCGTGCAGCTTTCGGAGTGCGCAGCAGCCCAGGCAGCGAGACCAATGCCACACTCTACACTAGGGCGCGCCTGACGCGGCCTTCTGACCTGCTGCGCGGGCGGCAACTTCAACTGGCTGGCCACGTCATCTGGTCGGAGGCCCGCTGTCCTGAGCCGCTACACGATATGCTGCTGCTCAAGCTGCAGGGACTGCACAGGCGAGGCCAAGGGCGAACAGTGCAATACCCTGACCAACTTTTGAGTGACGCTGGTGCCCCGGACCAAGTAGGGGAATGCGACTTCCTGAGGGCAATGGCCCAGAGACGCGCTTTCTGACTGCTCCCCCCTTTCTGGCTACTGTGTGGCCGGCGGGAGCAGTACCTTGTTGTTGTTGTTGTATAATAATCAAGAAACGAGTAAGAAGTCTTTGAAGTCTAGGATCACCGTTGTAGTTTCTATAAAATAGATATTTTAGCATTATCAATTTAACCAGTCAAATAATAAAAAGCCTATTTGTCCGGTATTAACCAGATGAACGGGAAAGCATGGCCATTATCCAGTAACCAGACAAATAACCACATCGCTATTTGTCCAGTCACCGGACAAATAACAACTGCCTTAAATGAATATAAACCAATATAGATATATAATTATAATTATACAATCTTCTTTGTCAAAAACTTGCACACATATAAACATTTTAACATTATTTTGTATTAGTTAAGTTGGCATTAGATCCTTTAATGACTAAAAAATAAAGAATATTGTATTGTAATGTTATAGTTTTCGATTGCTAGTTTATAATTAAAAACATGTTTTGTATTTTATATCTTTCTAATATGGATTGTTATCAATTCAAGGATTGTAAACTAAAAGAATGCCAAAAGTATGACTTTGTTTGTATACTAGGATTATAAATGTATCATTGACACAATGTTTCTGCTGTGTCATATATCAAGATGTATACTAATATACGCTAAAAATGGCAAGTTATATATTGCTATATATTGTTATATATTGTTATATATTGGGATCCTGGCATATATGTTGCCTTCCAAACCATGGAATGTAGCCAATAAGGTTTTTAAGATAAGGAGATTCTTTATGAAGATTGATTTTTATAGTTAATATTCAACTAAAGCATAGAGATGAGACTTTTTCAAGTTTTGGTAGGTCTATATAAACTTTTTAATCTTCAATCATTAGAACTACTTAGATAAAAAAGGTAGAAAATCAATTTGGTAAAAATAGGTTTTTTTTGCCAAAAGTGTTGTTTTATTAAACAAAAAAATAATAAGCAAATATATAACAATGTTTAGTTTTATGTACATTTATTTGTTTAATTGGCAGTTGCTCTATAGTAATGCTTATTGCTATGTAGACACATGCTTTTGGCAGTGACATACAGCATTGATCCTTTGCTATTTAATAATAAAGCAGGGGTACTCTGAGTAAAGGTAGCTATTATTATTGTCAAGTTATAACATATTTTATAGTGGTTCAACCCCAATGTAATCACAAGTTTAACTACAATTTGGTGAATTCACAACCTTTTTTGCTTTAACCAGTTTGTAAGGTTGTGTATATTTCTTTGCCTTTTTCTCTTTTTTTTGTCACAGGCCTTTTGGCTCTCTATAAGAATCCTACTAAATGCCACCAAAAGCTGTCCCAGGGCTCTTATTTATTCCTTTGTCTAGCCTTACTTGCTGCCACCAAGCTTTTGCAGGGGTTATCCCTTCTTGTTAGTATTGCTGGTTCTTACTTACCCTTTACTCGTAGCGCATGTACTTCTATTGGTAGCGTATGTATTTTTATTGGTAGCGTATGTACTTTTATTGTACTTTCTGGCCTGAGCGGTCTATTAGCACTGTCTATTCTATTCCTATATTCCCCTAAAATATTATTCTCCCAGTCCTGGGCATTCCCTAGATCAGAGGGTCACAGCTTATGCTCTTTCTCTGCCCTGAGGCAGTCTTTCCCTCGCTCTGAGGCGGTTCTCCTGCCCTGAGGCGAATTTACTATTACTGCCCTGAGGTGATCTCTCGCTGTTAGCGATCTTCTCCCAATCTGGGGGTAATCCTTATAGAAATGAACAATCCAAATAAGAATTCTTTAAAGACTTCTTATTGAATGAACTTATTGCTTCAATATTATTTGAACAAGCGAATGAAGCGAGCAAGTTGCTCTTCTTGGCCCCATCTGGGCTCCTATTTATACCATTTCGTATATATATTTAAAACAAACTTTGATTTTTTTACAATATTATTTGCGCACACAACGTTAAAACAAAAATATTACTATTTGGCGGAAATTTGAATATGGTAATTTCTAAGAAAGCAATTGTTCGCGTAGACTAAAAATAAAGCCATATTTCATACTGTAAAGCAGATATATTACACTGCCTCATTTTAACTTGTTTCATTACTTTCATTATTGATATTATACATCTCTACATCCATTGCAAGTTTCATTAATAGTATAATTGCCATTGTTTACTTTTCATATCTTAGTAGTCATTGATAATAACTCAGAAAATAATAAAAGTATACTAATTGATTGCAAAATCAATAAGGCAATATGTTGTATGCATATTATAAAATGAAAGAAAGAGAAAATGTAGTGTTGACAATTTCCATTCCTGTAGTAGTATAGTTGTACTATGTTTACTACATTTAAATATGCTGCAAATTGTCATTTTTTATAATCAATCATAAATCATGCCCAGACTAAAAATCAATATATTTCATGCCTAACTAAATATTTTACACTTGTTTAACCTCTAATATTTTAACTGCTTGCAGGTTTCTGCAGGTAAGAACACAAAAATAGTGCAGAGAAGAAACAGCCTACAGATGGCGCATAGACAGCACATAGATGGCATACAGGCAGCATATGATCATCTATCAAAAATTGTTCCAGCACATTGCGCCACCTTTCTGACTATGGCTGAGGCATAAAAAACAAACTAGGGTACCAAAACATAGCCACTATAAAGAATAAAAACTTTTTTCTAAGTATATTATAAAAAAATTAACTTTAAATTTGGCATAATAAATCTAGAGCCAAGATGCTGAATTAGTAACCATATCTTTTTGAACCATATAGCTATAGATAAATTTATTGTCTTTTTTAAATCATATTTCATTATAGTTGAAAAAATTCTTAGTAAATGAACATGCGTTTTATGTATTCTAAAAATATAATATAAACCTTGCCTAATAAGCCTAATATCTTAGTTTCGATCAAGTTTTGTTTTTTTGTTCCAACTAGGCCTACAATAAATATTAGAAATTTTATGTGCATATAATAAAATTACATAGCATAATATCTATCATATTTACATTGAGATGTTTATTTTAAGGTTATTATATCTTATAGAAAGTATATAATAATGTAAAAGTCTTGACTACCCAAGCACTTCAGATTTATTTATTTAACATTATGACTGGATATACCAAATATTTCTTTGTCTGTATGTGAAAATAGAAGATTAATTACCTTACTGTTTGTTAATGTCTTTGCATGCAGCCCCAGGCCGCTATCACCAACATCACTGTTAAGAATCCTAATTTTTCATCAACTCAAAGCTAACACTCGCCTATCAAAGCAACCATGGCTCCAATTGTTGTCACCCTGCCAGATGGCAGCAGCGATGCGAGGATTGCTGCTCAGACGGCTTCCATTGCCGAACTGAAAGTCTGGGCAGCCAGCCGTTGCGGCCTGTCTCCACTGCAGTTGGGCGTCTTTGCCGCTTCTGGTGCCGCGCTTGACGATGCCGACTCTTTGGTCGGTCTGGACTGTGCTGAACTGCAGGTTTGTCAGCTGAGCTTGTATTCGATTCACTATTTATAGATTTAGGAATTCCATGCAGGCTCATCTGAAAGATCAAAAATTTATCACGAGCACGAATTCACAACTGAAAGGTCGGGGGGATTCCCTACAGACCCACAACTGATGGATCCAGGGGATTTCCCACAGACCCACATCTGTAGGATCGGAGGGGATTCCCCACAGACCCACATCTGTAGGATCAGAGGGGATTCCCCACAGACCCACAACTGTAGGATCAGAGGGGATTCCCCACAGACCCACATCTGTAGGATCGGAGGGGATTCCCCACAGACCCACATCTGTAGGATCAGAGGGGATTCCCCACAGACCCACAACTATAGGATCAGATGGGATTCCCCACAGACCTACAACTGTAGGATCGGAGGGGATTCCCCACAGACCCACAACTGTAGGATCGGAGGGGATTCCCCACAGACCCACAACTGTAGGATCGGAGGGGATTCCCCACAGACCCACAACTGTAGAATCGGAGGGGATTCCCCACAGACCCAACTACTGTAGGATCAGAGGGGATTCCTTACAGACCCAAAAATGAAGAATTGGCGGATTCCCACAGACCCACAACTGAAGGGGGGAATTCCTACAGACCCACAACTGAAAGATAAGGGGATTCCCCACAGACCCACAACTGAAAGATAAGGGGATTCCCCAGAGACGCACAACTGATGGCTCAGGGTTCCTATTGCATCTCAGTCCGGTCTACCGCGTAGTATATCAGGAAACAAAATTCTCACCAATACACGAATGCGGACTAATCTCACACATGCATCGCTAATCTCCCTGCCAGGTGCAGGCCCTGCTGCCCGGCGGCAAAGTGCACGGTTCGCTGGCTCGCGCCGGCAAAGTGCGCGGCCAGACGCCTAAAGTGGCCAAACAGGAGAAGAAGAAAAACAAAACCGGCCGGGCTAAGCGGCGAATCCAGTATAACAAACGGTTTGTTGCCACCGTCAACCTGCCTGGCGGTCGTCGCCGCGGTCCCAATGCCAACTCTTAATTCTTAGAAATCATGTTCAAGACTGATTTATTGCTTATTCAGCAAGTCAGCAATGTGAAACTATTAAACGAACTGATTAAAATTTTGTGACTCCAGTCTTTGGCAGTCTTTGGAGCGGCTTGGATTGAAAAAAAACAACGCGTGTCTGTGTTTGTGTCTTTGCCCTTTTGAATTTTTAGCAACAACTAGTAGTTAAGTAAGTGTCGAGGGTATATTTTCCTAATTAGGCGTATCCTATTTATCATAATCAGGAAATTAGGTATTTTTCCAAATTAGGTATGTTTCCTAATCAGGTATGTTTTCTAACTAGGTATGGTTCCAAATTAGTTATGGTTCCAAATTATGTATGGTTCCAAATTAGGTATGGTTCCAAATTATGTATGGTTCCAAATTAGGTATGGTTCCAAATTAGGTATGGTTCCTAATCAGGTTTGTTTCTAATTAGGTATGGTTCCAAATTAGGTATGGTTCCAAATTAGGTATGGTTCCAAATTAGGTATGGTTCCAAATTAGGTATGGTTCCAAATTAGGTATGGTTCCAAATTAGGTATGGTTCCAAATTAGGTATGGTTCCAAATTAGTTATGGTTCCAAATTAGGTGGGTTTCCAAATTAGGTATGGTTCCAAATTAGGTATGGTTCCAAATTAGGTGGGTTTCCAAATTAGGTATGGTTCCAAATTAGGTATGGTTCCAAATTAGGTGGGTTTCCAAATTAGGTATGGTTCCTAATTAGGTATGGTTCCAAATTAGGTATGGTTCCTAATCAGGTTTGTTTCTAATTAGACATGGTTCTAAATTAGGTATGTTTCCTAATCAGGTATGTTTTCTAACTAGATATGGTTCCAAATTAGGTATAGTTCCAAATTAGGTATAGTTCCAAATTAGTTATGGTTCCAAATTAGGTATGGTTCCAAATTAGGTATGGTTCCAAATTAGGTATTTTTCTAATTAGATATGGTTCCAAATTAGGTATTTTTCTAATTAGATATGGTTCCAAATTAGGTATTTTTCTAATTAGATATGGTTCCAAATTAGATATTTTTCTAATTAGATATGGTTCCAAATTAGGTATTTTTCTAATTAGATATGGTTCCAAATTAGATATTTTTCTAATTAGATATGGTTCCAAATTAGGTATGTTTCCTAATTAGGTATGTTTCCTAATTTGGTGTGTTTCCTTATTTGGTATGTTTCCTAATTAGGTACTTTTCCAAATTAGGCATATTTTGTTAATTAGGGTAATCTTTCGTTAGAAAAAGTGGTTATCCGCATGATAAAAAAATCCTGTTTTGTTTTTATAATTCTTTTAAAATATTGTGTAAGTCATGTTTACGTATCAATAAAATTCCAATAAAACAGGTAAGAATTGTGTGATATGTTTTAGATGCATAAATCGACATCATTTAGTACAGACAGACTGTTGGTGAAGCAATTCTCGGTAAGTACTTGATGTACTTTTCAGATTTTATTCGTCTTAATAGAGGCAGATTCTTTAATAATTACTGAGCTTGAATGATCGCGCACAAAAATGATGAGAAACTTTCCCTCACAATGAAATTTAATTGACTGCTAGTGGTCATTATTCATTGATTATAAACTAATTTGTCTCTGAATTGTGCGCGGCATTGAGATGGCTGAATCAGTTTGTGTTTCATTTATTTTCATCCTTTTTTATTGCCAATCTCACTTTCTGTCTATTTTGTTTACCATGCGGATAACCAATATATTATTTTAATTTTTAGCTGATAACTGAAGTCTCCATTTGCAGCAGTAGCGGCCATAGACAATAATGCCTTGCCTTTTCTAGTAGTATAATGTTTCGTTAATAGTTTCTTAGACATCCATAGTCTATGGTCAGGCCATAGACAATAATGCCTTCCCTAGTAGTATAATGTTTCGTTAATAGTTTCTTAGACATCCATAGTCTATGGTCAGGCCATAGACAATAATGCCTTCCCTAGTAGTATAATGTTTCGTTAATAGTTTCTTAGACATCCATAGTCTATGGTCAGGCCATAGACAATAATGCCTTCCCTAGTAGTATAATGTTTCGTTAATAGTTTCTTAGACATCCATAGTCTATGGTCAGGCCATAGACAATAATGCCTTCCCTAGTAGTATGTTTCGTTAATAGTTTCTTAGACATCCATAGTCTATGGTCAGGCCATAGACAATAATGCCTTCCCTAGTAGTATGTTTCGTTAATAGTTTCTTAGACATCCATAGTCTATGGTCAGGTCATAGACAATAATGCCTTCCCTAGTAGTATAATGTTTCGTTAATAGTTTCTTAGACATCCATAGTCTATGGTCAAAAATAAAAACTATGCATGCTGAATCGGTTACGAGCGAAGAAGACACAAAAATATTATTAATAATAAACGACAACAATGGCACGCCGGTACGATACTCGCACTACAACATTCTCGCCAGAGGGCCGCCTGTACCAGGTAGAATACGCCATGGAAGCTGTAGGACACGCTGGCACCTGTATGGGCATACTGGCTCGCGATGGAATCGTACTGGCTGCTGAGAGGCGCAATATTAACAAACTGTTAGACGAGCCGGCCTTCTCTGAGAAAATCTACATTATTAATGACGATCTGTGCGTAGCAGTGGGCGGCATCACAGCCGATGCTAATGTGCTCATCGATGAGATGCGTTTAAGCGCTCAACGCTACCTGCTGCAGTACCAGGAGCCAATGCCTGTTGAGCAGCTGGTGTCCTCTATCTGCGATATCAAGCACGCCTACACAATGTTTGGCGGCAGGCGACCATTCGGTGTCAGCATGCTGTACTCTGGCTGGGATCTGAACTACGGCTTCCAGCTCTATCAGAGCGATCCCAGCGGCAACTTCAGCGGCTGGAAGGCCACCTGTATTGGCAGCAATGCAGCCGCTGCCAACAGCATGCTGGACCAGGAGTACACAGAAAATATGAGCATTGATGAGGCGCTCAGCCTCACTATTAAAGTGTTGAACAAATCCATGACAATGAGCAAGTTATCTGCCGACAAGGTGGAGGTGGCCGTGTTCACTCGGAAAGAGGGTCACACCTATCTGAGCCTGCTGCCTCAGTCTAAAGTTGAGAAGCTCATCAAGGATCTGGAGGAGGCCGAACTAGCCAAGAAGGAGGCGGAGAAGAAAACCTAAGCTGAATTGTTTTAAACTGTCATTGTTTAAAACGAATGTCGGATATATAATTATTCATTAACTTCTTTCCCAGTGTGTTCACTTCGTCTACGCAAATTACGCAAAAAAACCTGCGCGCCAGAAATTTACTACTTAGTAAACGAGTAGGCTAATAGTCGTATCATTAATAGTATTTATTTTAGGTTGAATAAGTGAACGCTTATCTGTATACCTGTTATCTGACCGAGGAAAAGTAATAAAAATGCAATGTCCCTAACTGGGTTTTTGTACCCAGTAGTAATTTTCTGTTCAAGTCTAGTATATTCAGGTGCCGATAATATTTAAGAAATAAATTGTTCAAACTTCAATGGCTCCTTTAAGCCCAGCGCAAGCACCAGATGAGTGCGTGTTGCTTACAATTTTTGCAGTTTTTTTCATAATCTAGCGCAAATTTTTATTGAATTTTATATGATTTTTATTACTAAACGTTTTTAAAGGCAGTAATAGAACTCTATTCCATTAATTTATTTGCATGGATTTTGCTTCAGAACTAACCATATGCAGTGTAACTGCTTATTCAATATACTCGTAAAATTACTAAATTTAGGTATGGTATTTGAATGTTATGCTGCATGCTCTGAAATCCCATCAAAGTTGAGGCAGATTCAATGGCACATTAAAAAGCAGACTCAGAACAGCGGCAGATTCAATGGCAGATTCAGAACAGCGGCAGATTCGATCAATAGCAGATTCAGAACAGTGGCAGATTCAATAGCAGATTCAGAACAGTGGCAGATTCAATAGCAGATTCAGAACAGTGGCAGATTCAATAGCAGATTCAGAACAGTGGCAGATTCAATAGCAGATTCAGAACAGTGGCAGATTCAATAGCAGATTCAGAACAGCGGCATATTCAATAGCAGATTCAGAACAGTGGCAGATTCAATAGCAGATTCAGAACAGTGGCAGATTCAATAGCAGATTCAGAACAGTGGCAGATTCAATAGCAGATTCAGAACAGCGGCATATTCAATAGCAGATTCAGAACAGTGGCAGATTCAATAGCAGATTCAGAACAGTGGCAGATTCAATAGCAGATTCAGAACAGTGGCAGATTCAATAGCAGATTCAGAACAGTGGCAGATTCAATAGCAGATTCAGAACAGTGGCAGATTCAATAGCAGATTCAGAACAGTGGCAGATTCAATAGCAGATTCAGAACAGTGGCAGATTCAATAGCAGATTCAGAACAGTGGCAGATTCAATAGCAGATTCAGAACAGCGGCATATTCAATAGCAGATTCAGAACAGTGGCAGATTCAATAGCAGATTCAGAACAGTGGCAGATTCAATAGCAGATTCAGAACAGTGGCAGATTCAATAGCAGATTCAGAACAGTGGCAGATTCAATAGCAGATTCAGAACAGCGGCAGATTCAATGGCAGAGTCAGAACAGCAGCACATTCAATAGCAGATTCAGAACAGTGGCAGATTCAATAGCAGATTCAGAACAGTGGCAGATTCAATAGCAGATTCAGAACAGCGGCAGATTCAGAACAGCGGCAGATTCAATGGCAGATTCAGAACAGCAGCACATTCAATAGCAGATTCAGAACAGCGGCAGATTCAATAGCAGATTCAGAACAGCAGCACATTCAATAGCAGATTCTGAACAGCGGCAGATTCAATGGCAGATTCAGAACAGCGGCACATTCAATAGCAGATTCAGAACAGCAGCACATTCAATAGCAGATTCAGAACAGCAGCACATTCAATAGCAGATTCTGAACAGTGGCAGATTCAATGGCAGATTCAGAACAGCGGCACATTCAATAGCAGATTCAGAACAGCGGCAGATTCAATAGCAGATTCAGAACAGCGGCTGGATTTAATGAGACTCAGTAGAAGCAGAAGCAGAGCATGGCTCCACGTGTTCACACTGTCATAGGTTTAAGAATGCAAGGAGACCACTTTATATTAAAATTTAATTTTAAGCTAATATAAACTAAAGTTTGTATTGAAGCTCATATGCAATTAATCATAATCTGATGCTGTCGCAGACTCTGCGCTCCATCGCACCTAATCGCCGCGGCGTGTTGTTGGCTGCCGCAGCGGTCAAGTTGAGCACATCGTCGACTTTGCGGTTAAGTTCAAATTTGCCACCGCTAGCGTCCTCGCTTTATCCTCCGATTAGTGCAGACGGTCGAAGTCTTAGTCGCGGTCCATACAGTCGCATTGAACCGGCAGATCTGCTTGTATTTGCTGATATTATCGGTCAGAATCATGTGATCACAGATCAGTTTGAGGTTTTTGCGGCTAACACTGATTGGCCGAGAGACTGTCGAGGTCAGGGTGGTCACGTGCTGAGGCCGGGCTGCGCGGAGGAGGTGTCTGTGATATTGCGGCACTGCCAGAAGCGCAGGATTGCTGTTGTACCTCAGGGAGGCAACACCGGCCTGGCTGGAGGCGGCGTGCCCGTGTTTGACGAGCTGGTCCTGTCGCTTAGTAGAATGAATCGAGTGCTTGAGGTGTGCGGAGTTTTGTGATTCCTTCTTTTCAGAGAATCCTTGCATCCAGGACAGTGAACGTTCAAGAAATCAGTGTTCCTTTGTTGTCATTATTATTCATCCACACGTGTCTGGCCATTATTTTCACTCCTTCACTCTTCACATCTTACACTCCATGTCTCCTTGGCTCCATTGTTCCACTCCGTGTCAGTTTGTCGCCATTATCTTCACTCCATGTCAATTTTTCGCCATTATCTAGCTTTACTCCATGTCAGTTTGTCACCACTATAATTTTTTTACTCTAAAACTATCTCAACTCAAATCGAACTCCAAGATTGACGCCGTGGCAGGCACAGTGGTTGCCGAGGCGGGCTGCGTCCTGGCCGATCTGGACTCTCACCTGTCTGAGCACGGTCTCACTGTGCCGCTAGATCTTGCCGCCAAAGGTAGCTGCCAGATTGGCGGCAATTTATCCACTAACGCGGGCGGAATTTGTGTGCTACGCTACGGTTCGCTTCGCGGCTCAGTTCGTGGATTGGAAGTTGCGCTGGCTAACGGAGAGTTGATTGACTGCGGTAGAGTTAACGAGCACGAGAGTAGGCTGGTACAGCTGATGATTGGCAGCGAAGGCACGCTGGGCGTATTGACTAAAGTGACGTTGGCGTGTCCGCCTAGGCCTGCTAATGTCCGGCTGGTTCTGATTGGCTGCGATAGCTTTCAGGTTTGCCCATGGTTGTTCGTTATTTCTTAGAAAATATAATTCTGCGGGCACCCTGGCGCAACGCTTTCGGCGACATTGTCCTGCAACCAGCGCTGAGGCAATTCCGCTGACTCCTGAGTGCGCACATAGGGTGTACAGCGATTTAGACCATGGGTCGGCAAACTCCGGCCCGCGGAGCCTCTCTATCCAACCCCCTCAGGTTCTTTGAAATTTCACAATAGCAATCCGGCCCGCTCAATGTTTGTCTCTTCTCAGTTCTCTCCCTCTCTTTTCTCTCCTCTCCTCTCTCCTCTAATCTATTCTCTCGTCTCCACTCCTTTCATTTCTCCTCTCATCTTGTCACACTGGGCACTTAACTGTCTGTCAAGGTCAGAGGATGACATCAAGCAGTTCCCCTGAGCCGTGGGTCAGAAGTGAAAGCCACAGATAGTCAGTCGGTCCAGCAATCCTAAGAGTTGGGGGGCCGTAGCCCAGCGGTAGCGCAGCTGCTCTGGTGTGCCAGCGACCCAGGCTCGATTCCAAGTGCAGTCACATTAATTTGGGGCTGAATTGGAATCTCGGCTTGGCTCTGCTCGTGCAATTAACGGCCTTGAGAGCCAACCCCCAAGGCGCAGTGAAGTGTACATGCCTAACGATAAAATAAAGTTAGGGCCGCTGTACACTCCTGTGTGAGTGTGTGCCTGCGTACGTATCCGCGCGCTTGTGTGCCTGCTCAGGGGAGTCGGCGGAATGGGCAGTAATGCCTCTCGCCGGTTGTGTGCCTATGTCGCTTAAAGTGCGCCAGGGTGCACACAACCCCCCTGCCTCTAATAAAAAAAAATCCTAAGAGTTGCCTTGAACTCCTGGGTTGCCATTCCAGAATAGAGTTAGGGCTCAAGTTCCTCTGCATCATCCACCATGATCTTAATATCCGCAGTCGGTGCTTCATCTATTCTCGGCCGCTCGCAGTACCCTGGCCGAGACTCTGTCCGCATTTGAGATCATGGACGCCGCTACTATGTCGGCCGTGTCAGATAATCTCAAACTAAATTGTCCGCTTAGCGGCAGTAGCGAGTTCTTTGCCCTGGTTGAAACCGCCTCTTGCAATGCTAGCGGCTCGAATGATGCCGGCAAGTTGGATAGGTTTTTGGAATGCCTGGTCTCTCTCAACCATGGTGAGTAACCGTGTATAGGAGGGCACTTGATGAAGTTTATAGGGTTCGTATCTGAGAAGGATGTACGAACGTAGGATATAGATTTTAGACCAATCAATCTAGACATTTAGATAGAGATATATAGAAGATATCAGTCAAGTCCAAAGACATTGATTGATATCGGGAGAGGATTCTTATATAAAGTTAAGGGCTCTTATAAATTTGAACTTATTTATAATGATCTAAAAAACTTGATTAGAAAGATCTAAAGAAATTATTAAAGAGATCTATAGAAATTGATTAGAGAGATCTAGATACATTTATTAGAAAGATCTAGAGCCTTTGGTCAGAGAGATCGAAAGACATTGATTAGAAAGATCTAGAACCTTTGGTCAGAGAGATCTAGAGACATTGATTAGAGAGATCTAGAGACATTGATTAGAGAGATCTAGAGACATTGATTAGAGAGATCTAGAGACATTGATTAGAAAGATCTAGAACCTTTGGTCAGAGAGATCTAGAGACATTGATTAGAAGATCTAGAGACATTGATTAGAAAGATCTAGAGACATGATTAGAGAGATCTAGAGACATTGATTAGAGAGATCTAGAGACATTGATTAGAAAGATCTAGAGCCTTTGGTCAGAGAGATCTAAAGACATTGATTAGAAAGATCTAGAACCTTTGGTCAGAGAGATCTAGAGACATTGATTAGAGAGATCTAGAGACATTGATTAGTGATATCTAGAGACTATCATTATCGATCTTCAGGTTTTATAATGAGCTACGAGCTATATGCCTCTCCAGAGACTTGATGCATATTCAAAAGCTTAAATAGCAATATAGAACCTTTTACATATATCTAGAGATTTTGTAGAGATCTATACAGATCGGTCATACATGTAGGATCAGAGGTTGATAAAAAATGCACTTAAAGTATAACAAAAACTCGTCAGAAAGCGCCGGCTCCATCGACGCCGTTATATCAAACGATTCGCGCCAATTTGGCGTCATCTGGGCGCTAAGAGAGCGCGCATTTGAGGCGCTGGTGGCCGACTGCGGACCGGCCGGTGGCTACATGCAGTTTGATGCGTCAGTGTCCGACAGGCTGGACATGCAGCGGCTTGTGCTGGCCACCAGGGCAGAGTTCGGCCAGCTCGATTGCGTCATTCGCGTGGCCGGTTTTGGTCACCTTGGCGACGGTAATTTGCACCTGGTGGTGACGGCGGATCCAGCCGGGGCTGCCGGCTGCGGCCTGTGGCCCCGCGTGGAGGCCTTCGTCTACGGCTGGCTGTCCCGGCGGCGGGGCTCCATCAGCGCTGAGCACGGCCTGGGCTGGAAGCGGAGCGCGTACCTGGGTGAGGGCTGGCGGACAGGCAGACAGACAGACAGACACACAGACAGGCAGACAGACAGACAGACAGATAGACAGGCAGACAGACAGACAGATAGACAGACAGACAGACAGACAGACAGACAGATAGACAGACAGACAGACAGACAGACACTAAGAGAGACACTAAGACAGACACTAAGACAGACACTAAGACATACTAAGAGAGACACTAAGACAGACACTAAGACAGACACTAAGACATACTAAGACAGACACTAAGAGAGACACTAAGACAGACACTAAGACAGACACTAAGACATACTAAGACAGACACTAAGAGAGACACTAAGACAGACACTAAGACAGATACTAAGACAGATACTAAGACAGACACTAAGACAGACACAGTCAGCCAGTCAGAGCACTATTTATGCCATCCGCAGGTCACTGCAAGAGCCCAACAGCTGTATCCGTGATGGCGGGCATCAAGCGACTGCTGGATCCCCAAGGGATTCTCAATCCGTACAAAGTTCTGCCACCCTCGGCACTATCATATTGATGAAGATTGCAGCTTCCCAAAATTGAACATTGATTCAAAATTGACACATGTGGACACATTCGCATTATTGGTTGCAATTTACATGTAACATTTGATAATGTATTTTTCGAAGTCAATTCCTGGTGATATTTGTTGCTGGCTGTGACTTTTAGCCTTCATCCGCTAATCTGATTAAATTTGCTATTTGGAAAGGTGCTTTGCATTCTTTTGATTGCCAATCAATTTTAAAAGCTTTATAAACATTAACTGATTGATAATTTGATGACTGTTTTCTATTCGCTATTGCCAGTTTGTTTATTAAATCTTTTAATTTACTTATTAAGCACTAAATTATTTTTAATGATTCTTAGGGGTGAGATTTCGGATCCAATGATTCTTAGGGGTGAGATTTCGGCTCTATTGGTTATATTGGGGTGAGATTCTCGTCTTCTAGGAATTCAATTACTTTAAATGAGAATTTAAGATGCAAGATTTTCATAATTGAAAACCAGAGCGCATCCATAATGAATTTCAGCAAGCAATATGTCTTCCAGTCTAGCCTCGAAAGTTTCGGAAAAAGAAATTATTGAGAAAGGACGCTCTCTGCTGCAATCCGAAATTAGTAGCTTGTTTCAGTCTAAAGAGACTGCAGCTTCTGTAATGCAGCTGGTTGATGTTTTGATGGCGTCTGAGTTAAAGGTAATTAAAAACTTTACCCAGTCCTGGTTACGTCGTAAGTACTTGAAAATTTTATTAAACAATCAATATCAACTCTTTATTCTAGAAGCATCCTCAGTCAAAGTCGTCACCAGAACGTCTCGCCGTAACCGCTGAACCATCTAACAATTCTCTTGAATCCCAGGAATTGGAAAAGCAGTTAAAAGATAATACAGATGTGAGTCATTTTGTTGTTTTGACACTAATACTACCTCAGCCAATTAGAAGGCTTCATTTGGCACCCACAGTACTCCAGCCAATAAGAAAGCTCCAGTTGAACACCCAGTCCACTCCAGCCAATTAGAAAGCTGCCTTCGGACAACTATTCCACTCCAGCTATTCAGAGAGCTCCATTTGGACACCCACCCCACTCCAGCCAATTAGAGAGCTCTATTTGGACACCAACCCTACTCCAAGCTATTAAAAAGCTTTATAGCTAACTTAACAGGGAACAGTCATACAGCTTTTCAATAGCTTTTAATAGCTTTCAACTTTAGGGACTTATCCCTAAGGTATCTTTTTCTCATCTTATTGATAATTAAATATTGATTACAATTGGACATTTATGCTATCAATCAACTCATTTTTGCGCAGCTATCCCTGGCTAATCAACAGTGGCTAGAATTTTGGCAGCGTCAGCGCGCTGATTGGCAGCGAGAATCGGACGAATTTGATAATCTTCAGGCAGAAGTGCACCGCTACTTGAAGGAATTAAATGGTTTTGGAGCAACAGATAACGTTTCAGTGGAAACAGGAAATACCGGTCCAACCGGAAGTACCGGTCCATCCGGAAGTACCGGTCCAACCGGAAGTGCCGGTCCAACCGGAAGTACCGGTCCAACCGGAAGTGCCGGTCCAACCGAAAGTACCGGTGCAACCGGAAGTACCGGTCCAACCGGAAGTACCGGTCCAATTGGAAGTGCCGGTCCAACCGGAAGTACCGGTAAATTCAGAAGTGCCATTGGAACCGGAAGTGCCATTGGAACCGGAAGTGCCATTGAAACCGGAAATGAAACTAAAACAGAGCTCGAATCTCCATCGAATTCAGTCGAATCTCTCCGCCAGGAAATCGATCGCCTATCGATCGGTCTGGCATCGGCGACAAGTCGACGCGCCGAACTCGAGCTCGAACGCTCGCGCCTACTGGCCGAGGCGAACGCCTCGCGCGCCAAATTCGAAGACGAACGACGCCAGCGCGAGTCTGCGCACGAGGCGCTCGACGCGTTGCGCGAGAATTATTTTAATAGCGCAGCCGCCGCCGCCGCTCCGGTGCCGCCACCGCGGATGAAGCGGAACGCGGAAGCTGCAGCATCGCCTGCTCAGATTTTACCGCCGCAGAAGCCGCTGCCGCCGTGTCCTTCGGCCCCGCGTCGATCCTGGCTTCCATTAAAACCTTGAAGTGCCGAAAGGCCTTGCAGGCCAGAATCACAGATGCTAGAATAACTAGTTGGGCCACTCAGCACATTTGCGTGTAAGCTACTTTCAGTTCAGTAGCTAGTTAAACGGAAGCATTTTAATGTATTTTTAAAGCCAAGGTTCATTTATTGCCCGTAAGCGTGCCCCTTAACGGGGTGACGTTTACGGTTGTTAATGACCGGTCGGGCACCGCTCCTTTGCGCTCTCCCCCCTGCCCTGGCCGCTTTGTGCTCCGTGCGTACTCTCTCTCCCCCCTTCGCTCCCCCTCCCCCTCCGTCTCTCTGCCCCGCGCGCACCCACCCCCCGCTCTGGTTTTATAGGCTGCTCGCGTGGTTACCCCCCACTTAAACCTCCAACCGCGCCTTTTCACGCTACCCCCGCCCCGCCCCACCCCAATTTTTATTGCCTTAACTCAGAATTCCAGCCTAAGGCTGCCATGTACATTTCAGAGGCTAAATGTACATTATTTCTGAACCTGTTTACGCCTGCAAGCTTGGCCTTCTAAACTTATCAAAGTCATTTCAGCTGCCTTTTTTATAAAATAGCTTCTGTATTCGTCTTTGCTACTGAACTGATAGTAGAAAGCTGTTTTACTAAGCATACAGCCCATCTAGTTATTTTAGTATCTGTGGCCAGAGTTTATAATGAAATCTGATAAACAACAGAAAAAGCATCGCTTCAGCTGAGACACTACCGTCAGCCCCCCTGAACCACTTTCTACCCCCATCAATATTGTGTACTTTTTCGTCCTTTTTACACAACATGCCGACATCCTTTGTTGGATTGCAAACTCTAGTTAAACTGTCTCTAGTTCATTCTTAAACCTTTTTATTGAAGAGTTTTCAACTTTTTAAACAGTTAGTCAACGTCTTCTGCTTCCTGTGCGCTTCGATTTAAAATCCGGCTATAAGCACAGCTATTTATCTATAATTATACTATTTATGTATTTTTATCTTACATTCAATGTAAGATTGGTGGCGAAATGTACACTGACACTGATAAAATAAAGTTAATAATTTTAAGCTTCGATTTCTAATCATAAACGCGTACGACTAAGTTTGTACTTAAATTCGTTATTTATTTTTGCAACGCAACTGTTGCACAAATTACGCAACGCTATACTATTCAGGTTCCGAAAAGACAGCCAGAATCCAGTAAACTCCACTCAGATAAGCATCTCGATTTCCTTGACTGAATAGTAGTAGCCAAATGGAAAGTACCAGTTGATTCCCACGGCGAACTCTTCCGTGTGCAGAGCAGCGGGTGGATAAAAGTACAAACCGTTTGGATTCGTCCTGTGGCACGCCGAGTACCACCAACTTCCGCGGAACTTCTTGGCGCAGTTCCGCATCGATACGTCATTGTCCTTGTCGTGGGTGCTGAACTTCATCCCGTTGCACCAGGTCATGCAGTCTCCCAGACTCGGGTGGCTGCCATGGAAACCGGAGACATTCAACCGGAACTTGTCGGCCTCGCTGGCCACGGAGAAGCTGGAGTAGTCGGCCCAGAGCTCCGTGCCATTCCACAGCTTCATTCGCATGCGAAGTGCTCGACCAGACGGCCAGGTCAGAGAGTGCACAGCTCGCAGACCTGCAGTTGTCAAGCACAGCTCAATGCTGAGCAGCTCACAGCCACAGGAGGCCAGCGCTATCAAAAAGTGCATCAATACCGTCATGACCGCACTGCACTGCACTCACCGAGCCAGTGGTTCGTGTGGGCTCCCTCTCCGAAGCCGGCTGCGTACTCGGTCCAGTTGCGATAGAAGTCTGTCGAGTTGTCCACCCGACGCTGGATGCTGATCCAGCAGTCGCTGAGTGACGTCACAAACACCTGCAGTGAGGCATTGAGAGCTGCGGTCAGGCAAGTGCTGTCAGTTACCTGGCTGTCAGGTGAGTCAGCGCACGCTTGCTACTCACCCTGATGCAGCACGGAGACTGGTGAGTGTGAGGCGTCAGTCTGCGACACACAGCGCCACTTCGGTTTGCTGGAATGCGAATGAGCTCAGCAGGGTGAGCAGCTTCATCAGGTTTAAGGCATCGAGCATGCAGCCAAGACTCACTCACCCACGATGCACTGGGGCTGCTGAGCACCGTCTCGAGGGATGAAGACCAGCAGCTGGTGAGCGAGCAGGTGCTTGGCAGCCTGTGCAGCGCACTGCAGCACATCGCTGGCTTGGCTGATGGAGGAGACGAGGAAGTGGCGGACTCGACCGCCCGACCAGCTGCTGCTGTGCACCTCATTGAGGATGACAGCAGCAGAAGTTGTTGTCAAGGCAACTGTTAGGAATGCCAGCAGTTGATTCATTGTTGGGAAATCGAAAACGTGTTTGGCTGAAGGGTGCGATTTTGCGCTGCAGCTGCAGTCTACGCTCGAAGTCCTTGGAGTTCTGCAGCTCTTCGGAGCTTCCTGGATGGAGTCCCGTTTTTAACAGACAATTTGCTGCCATTCGCTGCGTGTTCTACTAACATCCTTGTTTGTTATTGGCCCTCTTCTTGTGCCAAGAATATTTTATCAGTGATATGCGCTGTTTTGCTGACACTGTTGGATCTTTACTTTTTATTGATAATTTTTAGCTCTTCTGTCCTACTCGAAGCCAGTGAAGCTGTCATGATAGAAACCTTTTATGACAAGCGTAGCAATTCGTTATAGGAGCATCTGGCCTCTGAAGTGCATTTTTTATTAGTTTACTCGTATTACTTGTTTTTTTAGCAATCATCATATTCTACAGAATTGATAATTTTTTACATCTGTTAGTCGTGCAGCTGTGTAACCTCCTGCTGTCAACAACCCTTTCTCACTGGCAGTTTTGACTGGCATTGCGCCGTAGGCTTTTTCTTCTCGCCTGGTATTTCTCAAGCCTTATTATTTTTCTTTATCAAATCGACTTGACAAATTGCGCAAATTTAGGAATAAATATAATGACAGTAGCCAGCAGTTTAAGGACTTGTTTCCCTTCAAACGCTTGTCCGTCTCTACAAGATGTTTTGCTACAGCAAATAAAATATACAAGAAAGACGATAATTAGTATTCAAATTCAGCTCCTGTAACTATAATTCCGCAAAACCAGCAGCGCAGCGGCTTGGCGACAGGTTGATTCAGCAGCACCGAGGCAGCTGCTATTCGCTTTGCTGGTGCTCTCATTAGGCATGGACTTTTTCCTGTCCGATCTGCTTGGTGAAGCTGCAGCCTCTCTGTTGCTACTGTTGTTAGTAGTCTCTCCAGGTCGCAAAGCTGTGCTAATTCTTCTGCCAATTTTTATCAGTCCGTCCTTGATGCTGGATCGACGTTTTACAGTTATTGGTGTTGAGGCTGCTTGACTTGACTTTGACTTAGCTGCAGGGCTGTTCCGGAGGGGACACAGTGGGAAGGCGCAGACGCCCATTCCGCTGATCCCTGAACGGCCGACGCGTCGCTATGGACGAAGGGTTGGCGCCGCCCAGGGAGGTCTCTGGTGTCGCAGCAGCTATGGTGCTCTCTGGAAAGGAGAGTTCAGCCCTGCGGGTGGCCCGGAGGTAGCGCATGATGCTCTCTGGCTCTCATGCTATCTGGACCTGGAACAACGTCGGAGTAGCGTTGTCTAAGCTGATTAAAATTTTCGGTTTTGCTCGCTTCAGTAATTGATGTGTGTGGCCCGAGGTAAGTGAGTCTGGCTCGCATGAAGGCGGGACAGATGCTGACGAAATGTTCAGCGGTTTCGTCACCTGAGTTGCAAAAACTGCAGATGACGTTGGTGGTATTGCCCTGCAAGTACTGGTGCCTCGAAAAGCAGTCGTGACCTGAGAGGGTCATGTTGGCAGCCCGGATGTCTCTTTACGAGAGGCGCAAGAGGAGCTTCCGGAGCTGGTGAGAGGGCTGAGGGACAGCGCCTCTGGATTGCCTGCATGGAGTACAGTTCGACCAGGTCGAGCGGTGCTGGGTCCTGATCAACGCTTTGATGCGCGAGTCGATGACACAGCCAGGAATTGGGACAAGGGGTTCGGGACAGAGAGGAGCCGGAGGCACCAACTTTTGCAAGGGCGTCAGCCAACTCATTCCCTCGGATCCCCACATGCCCCGGAACCCACTTAAGGGTGATTTTGTTGGTGGAACCCAACATGTTGATGAGTTTGATACAGTCGAGGACTGTAGCAGAATTGACGCTGCAGCCACTGATGACGTGCAAGGCAGCTTGGCTGTCCGAATGGAAAATGATGTTCTACCGGTTACGCCAGTGGCGAGAAGCTCTGCATTGCAAGAGCTGATGGCGAGAACTTCATTTTGGAAGACACTGGAGTTGACCCCAGTGTACTGAGCGTTGGTTGCGATGACCCGCCCGTTCAGGAAGATCCCAACACCAAAGCCGGTGTTGACTGACTGCTTAGAACCGTCGGTGTAGCAATGGAGCTCACCAGGGTTCCAGTGGTCATTGATGGTATCGCGCGGGTCGATAGCTACAGAGTAGCGTTGTCTCAGGTTGAGCGTTGAGGCAGTGCCATCGGTGAAGACGCGATTGGCCTGACACTCGTTGAGAAAGTTGAGGCACAGGTCGCTATGCGGGACGAGGTTCCGCTTAGCAGGTGCCCTCATGTAGAGGAATTCGACGCCGGCATCAAGTAAACACCGCGTCGCTCTAGCCGCCTCACACCTGACGAAGAGGTCGAGTGGCGGTAGAACAAGGAAGGCCCCAGCAAAGGGTGTGGGCCTGGTGGCATTGCAGATAAGCCTACACGCCTTGCCCTAGATCGTGTTGAGCAAATCTGCATGGCTTTTGACCTGGGTGGCGCTGACCCAGACAACATAAGCGTACCTAATGGCAGGTCTAACCACGGAAGTGTAGATCCACCAAATACGCTTTGGGGATAAACCCCATGAAGTGCCAAGTGCCCACCGAGCTGGGCCAGGATGGCTGAGGCACGCTTGGCTTTTGCTTTCACGTGGAAGGACCAGTTGAGCCGGTGGTCTAGTATAACCCCGGGACATCTGGTCTGTTGCGAGAAGACAATATCTCTGCCGCATAGCTGCAGAGGCCTTATTCAGCGTATTCGATTGGTGAACATAATGGCAACAGCTTTGGGGCTCAGAGAGTTCCAAACCGTTGTCATTGGCCCAGGATTCTGCTTTGCGGATAAAGCTCTGCATCAGATCCCTGAGCGTGCTGGGGGACGGCCCAGCCACAATGGCAGTGACGTCGTCAGCATACCCGACTTTGAAGACGGGATCAGGTCGGGAGTCGCCCAGAAGAGCGTCCATGACCAGGTTTCAGAGCGTCGGGGTGAGGAATCCGCCTTGGGGTCCACCCTTACAGACTCTGGTGGAGGCAGTTTGCCCTAGGAGTTGGGCAGTGACCGTACGGTTAGAGATCATGTACATGATCCACCGTATGAGGGTAGCGTGAGCTTTGCGGTTTTGATGGGCCCTCTGAAACGCTTCAAAGAAAACGTTGTCTAAGGCGCCAACAATGTCGAGAAAAAGAGCCAGGGCGTAACCGTCACCCAGTACCGCCCGTTCAATCTTCTCGACTATCGCATGCAGGGCGCTGTCAGTCGACCTCCCGGTACGGAAGGCGTGCTGATGATTGCTGAGGGGCATCGCTGTCAGCTCGCAAGAAAGCAGCCGCCAGAGAATAAGCCTCTCAGTGAGCTTAAGCATTGCTTATGTTAAGCTAATTGGCCTGAAGGCCTTGACGCTCTGGTAGTCACCCTTCCCAGGTTTGGGAATGAAGACTACCCGAGCTTCAGTCCAGCACTTGGGCACATACCCCAGCTGGATAGAGGCCCGCTGGATAAATTGCGGGTAAGTCTAAGAACGAGGGTATCTTGGCTACTTCACGGAGAACAGGGTAGATACCGTCGGGACCAGGAGATTAGAAAAGCTTGAAGGCTCTGACTGCACGAGTGATTTAATCTTGTTGGGTTGGGTTCCGATCTATAGCAGTGGGTACCCTCGGGAAGAATGTACTCCTGGGTCCTCCTGGTCCTCCAGAGAATCCTCAGGGTCCCGGTCTTCATGCACTGTGATGGAGGCTTTTGGCCTTCCGCCTGAGTTTCCCCAGCTCCGGGTTCCACCACGGCGCCGAGGTCTTGCCTCTGTAGCCGGCTATAAGCACAACTATTTATCTATAATTATGCTATTTATTTTTAATCTTATATTTAATGTAAGATTGGTGGCAAAATGTACACTGATAATATATATATTTCTTAATTTTAGGCTTCGGTTTCTAATCATCGTAAGCACGTACGGCTAATTTTCGTATTTGGATTCGCTATTTACTCTCGTATTAACGAGCTATTTATTTATTTATTTCGATGCACCCGTTGCACAAATTACGCAACGCTTTAGTATTCGGGTTCCGAAAAGATAGCCAGAATCCAGTAAACTCCACTCTGACGAGCATCTCGATTTCCTTGACTGAATAGTAGTAGCCAAATGGAAAGTACCAGTTGATTCCCACGGCGAACTCTTCCGTGTGCAGAGCAGCGGGTGGATAAAAGTACAAACCGTTTGGATTCGTCCTGTGGCACGCCGAGTACCTCCAACTTCCGCGAAACTGTTTGGTGCAGTTCCGCATCGATGCGTGATTGTCCTTGTCTTGGGTGCTGAACTTCATGCCATTGTGCTAGGCCATGCAGTCTCCAACGCTAGGGTGGCACGCGGAGAACCCCGAGATGCTCAGCCGGAACTTGTCGGCCTCGCTGGCCACGGAGAAGCTGGAGTAGTCGGCCCAGAGCTCCGTGCCATTCCACAGCCTCATTCGCATGCGAAGTGCTCGACCAGACGGCCAGGTCAGAGAGTGCACAGCTCGCAGACCTGCAGTTGTCAAGCACAGCTCAATGCTGAGCAGCTCACAGCCACAGGAGGCCAGCGCTATCAAAAAGTGCATCAATACCGTCATGACCGCACTGCACTGCACTCACCGAGCCAGTGGTTCGTGTGGGCTCCCTCTCCGAAGCCGGCTGCGTACTCGGTCCAGTTGCGATAGAAGTCTGTCGAGTTGTCCACCCGACGCTGGATGCTGATCCAGCAGTCGCTGAGTGACGTCACAAACACCTGCAGTGAGGCATTGAGAGCTGCGGTCAGGCAAGTGCTGTCAGTTACCTGGCTGTCAGGTGAGTCAGTGCACGCTTGCTACTCACCCTGATGCAGCACGGAGACTGGTGAGTGTGAGGCGTCAGTCTGCGACACACAGCGCCACTTCGGTTTGCTGGAATGAGAATGAGCTCAGCTGGGTGAGCAGCTTCATCAGGTTTAAGGCATCGAGCATGCAGCCAGGACTCACTCACCCACGATGCACTGGGGCTGCTGAGCACCGTCTCGAGGGATGAAGACCAGCAGCTGGTGAGCGAGCAGGTGCTTGGCAGCCTGTGCAGCGCACTGCAGCACATCGCTGGCTTGGTTGATGGAGGAGACGAAGAAGTGGCGGACTCGACCGCCCGACCAGCTGCTGCTGTGCACCTCATTGAGGATGACAGCAGCAGAAGTTGTTGTCAAGGCAACTGTTAGGAATGCCAGCATTTGATTCATTGTTGGGAAATCGAAAACGTGTTTGGCTGAAGGGTGCGAATTTGCGCTGCAGCTGCAGTCTACGCTCGAAGTCCTTGGAGTTCTGCAGCTCTTCGGAGCTTGCTGGAATCCCGTTTTTATCAGAATTTGCTGCCATTCAATGCGCGTTCAGCTAACATCCTTGTGATTGGTCTGCAGCCCTTGGCCTTCTTCTTTTGGCAGGAATTTTTTTCAGTAATGCGCCATGTTGACACTGCTGGCTGCTAACTTCTTGTTTCTACCATTTATTTTTTTGGTCTCCGTCTTACTCTTGGCAATTTGACGCTGTCGATAATAGCTGTTACCTGTTATTTTTTTTTACAAGAGTAGCAGTTTTTATACATGCATGTACCTGGTCCCCTTTTTGTGTATTTATCGTGTTTTCTAGAATTTATCGGATGTTATATTCTATCAACCCCCCTGCTTTCAAAAATCTCTTTTTCATTTGCAGTTTTGACTGGCGCCCTGTACTCTATGTTCTTGCCTCTCAGTTGTCAAGTTTTCATATCCACTTGCCTTATGATTTCGAGAATTGAAGAACCCCATGACAGCTAGTATTTGTTTAAAGACTTCTTTCTCTTCAGACGCTTTTCACGTCACGTTTCTAACGGATCTGTTGCAACAGCAAATAAAAGATACAAGAAATGTTATTATTTAATGAGCACTAAGAATCGTTAAATTGTTATTATAAAATCTTGTAAAATTAGAGGTCTACTATAAGTAGTCAAGAGGAGCATATCTACTTACTTTTGCCTATTACGAATCTCGTTATTAAATTATATACTCTTTTGGCTTGCTAGGCCAAATGTTCGCGAATGGGTTTTTTACGAGTGTAGAATTAAAAGCAGATTCAGCTCTGGATACTTTGATTCCGCAAGATCAGTTTCAATCTCACACCATCGTGCGTCGTCTCAGTGGCGTCTTATCCGACGTCATCGCTCGGGCCGAGGCGGCGGCGGCAGCTGCGACGGCTAAAGTCGCCGCGGACTCCTGATGCTGCTGCAGCCTTGGGGCTGGTGTCGGCTTGAGTGCAGTCGGACTTCTGAAAAAAGGATTGAATCAAGTCAACTTGGTAAAGAATTTGTGCTGCGTTCCAATTGCATCGGATAGATAGATGAAGTCTAAAGTCCTCATGCGAGCTAAATTGTGGGCGCCGTGGCTCCGGAAACGCCTCTTAGGGAAGCAAACAACGCTGAGGTAATTCTGCCCATTCTGCTGATTCTTGAGCGCCGATAGTGTACACACACTCACACAGGGTGTACATTGGCCCCGACTCTCTTATCGTCAGGCATGTACACACTCTGTGCCTTGAGAGTTGGCCATCATGGGTGCAAGTCGCGCGCGTTTACCGCTAACGCCATTCGCTACCCAACCTGTGCGTCATCGCCGATGTACAGTCTCAAGCCCCATCAATCTCACCCGGCAACGCCCTGGCGATAGGTTGATTCGGTTGCAGCACCGGGGCTGGTGCTCTCATTAGGCATGGACTTTTTTCTGTCCGATCTGCTTGGTGAAGCTGCAGCCTCTCTGTTGCTACTGTTGTTAGTAGTCTCTCCAGGTCGCAAAGCTGTGCTAATTCTTCTGCCAATTTTTATCAGTCCGTCCTTGATGCTGGATCGACGTTTAACAGTTATTGGCGTTGACGCTGGTGTTGCAGCTTTCACTGGAGATCGCATGGAATGTTCAGTCTTGTTGAACTCGGAGCTGCTAGTGGTTGCCCCGATGGCGATGGCCGCGGCAGATCCGAACCGTCTTGGAGCCGCAAGTTTGGAAGTACTTTGGCCGACGTTCAAGTCAGTGACTGACGGCGATTGTCGCTGCCGCAACTGCTGCTGCTGCTGCGCCAGGAAACCCAACCGATTGTACTTTTCTATCAGGTATTGAACCCTTGGTGGGGTGGAGTATTCTTCGTCTTCGCGTCGCTGGTCGATTAGTCGGTTCGGCTGCTGCAGCTGTGGCGGTTCTGGCAGTTTCCTTCCAGTCATGCTTTTTTGTCAGTGCCTGAGAATCGAGACTGATCGTCACCCAAGTAAGAAAAGCTCGCAGGGTCCCAGCAATCGATTTACATTTTCATTTAGCCTTGTTCTCTATGTTTAACTTTAGTCTATGGCCTTCGTATTGGTGTGTCTGCTCAGGTACGCTCGCGCTGAGAAGTTTAGACTCGGTGATGACATATGTTATTAAATCTCGTTATTAAATAAAATTACTGCCACACAAGCAATAAGATTAATTTTCACTTTGTAAGTTAGCTCTTGAAAAATAATTGTAGCAAATCAATCAATATCGGAATTTTTAAATAAAATTTTTATTAAAATTGACAACCTACAAAAGTATGTCTGACCTTGAATTCTCGAATTAAGGTTTCTAAACTTTCATTGAACCTTTCTGGAATATTAGAATTCACGATCTTGAATATGATAGTTTAAACCTCATCTGGATATGCTAACTATTGATGGAAACGCGACAAAAACAATATGATTTATGAGAATAATCAAATCGCACACAGTATTGACTAGGGGGGAAGGCAGTTTCTGATGCAAAATCAAGGCGAACATGTCCGTGGTTTTGAGCAAAAAAGGATTTTAAGGTTTTCGCTAATGCCGTCATGCAGATGGTAAACTCCCTAACAACAAGGCTTCAAAGGACCAGCTTCATCAAGCTCCATCCTTAGCCGAGTCTGTATTAAAAAAGTTAACAACATCGTCGTACAGCACTTTGGCAGCGTTGTATCCCCACACGAAGTCCAGGTGGTTGTAGTCGGACACGTTCCTGTCTCGCGCCAGAGTGTGCTTAATCTGCGGCAGCAGCAGGCTGAAGTCTGTGGGATCCGCCAGCCAGTCCTTCTCGCCATGGTACACCGCCAGAGGCACCCGGATGTTGTACAGATTGTACTGAGGCGGCGTGGGCTGGCCGTACCGGCGCATATTCTCAGTCTTGCCGTAGTCGTACTTCTGAAATCGCTTGTGCTGCACAGCCTGCGCGTAGTGCACCAGATTCATGGCCGAGGTGCCAGCCGGCGTGTGGCTGATGTACACGGGCAGGCGGGTCATGTTGGTGTAGCGACAGTCAAATCCGCACAGCAGGAAAATCACATTGCTGCACAGAGGCGACAGAGCATCGCCGCACACGGCTAAGGAGAGGAACTTCAGTAGGCGGGTGGTTGGCAGAAATTCTCCGTGACCGAAGAAGTCGATGGCATCGGCGAGGCTGGTGGCCAGAGGAGCGATCAGCCGGATGGGGCTCTCGATGTAGCCGACGGTGGCAACTGGGGCGAGCAGAGCGGCCGCTCTCACCAGCGAGTTGAGGGTGCGGTTCTGACTCCAGGCTGAGGGCGGGACAGTTTTTGAGTTTGACTGTGTGAAGATGGTGGGAGAAGACTGTGTGAAAATGGTGGGAGAAGACTGTGTGAAGATGGTTGAAGAGGACTGTGTGAAGATGTTTGAAGAAGACTGTGTGACGATGCATGGTTTGTAGAAGGCTATGTGAAGATGGTTGAAGAGGACTGTGTGAAGATGGTTGAAGAGGACTGTGTGAAGATGGTTGAAGAGGACTGTGTGAAGATGGTTGAAGAGGACTGTGTGAAGATGGTTGAAGAGGACTGTGTGAAGATGGTTGAAGAGGACTGTGTGAAGATGGCTTGAAGAAGACTGTGTGAAGATGGTTGAAGAGGACTGTGTGAAGATGGTTGAAGAGGACTGTGTGAAGATGGTTGAAGAGGACTGTGTGAAGATGGTTGAAGAGGACTGTGTGAAGATGGCTTGAAGAAGACTGTGTGAAGATGGTTGAAGAGGACTGTGTGAAGATGGCTTGAAGAAGACTGTGTGAAGATGGTTGAAGAGGACTGTGTGAAGATGGTTGAAGAGGACTGTGTGAAGATGGCTTGAAGAAGACTGTGTGAAGATGGTGGAGAAGACTGTGTGAAGATGGTGGGAGAAGACTGTGTGAAGATGGTGGGAGAAGACTGTGTGAAGATGGTTGAAGAGGACTGTGTGAAGATGGCTTGAAGAAGACTATGTGAAGATGGTGGGAGAATACTGTGTGAAAATGGTGGCAGAAGACTGTGTGAAGATGGTTGAAGAGGACTGTGTGAAGATGGCTTGAAGAAGACTATGTGAAGATGGTGGGAGAATACTGTGTGAAAATGGTGGCAGAAGACTGTGTGAAGATGGTTGAAGAGAACTGTGTGAAGATGGCTTGAAGAAGACTGTGTGAAGATGGTGGGAGAAGACTGTGTGAAGATGGTTGAAGAGGACTGTGTGAATATGGTACAGATTCGTCCCGGTGATTTCTTACCTGCCAGAGCAATCTCTGTTCCCTGAGAATGGCCAACATAATAAACCTGTTTAGCTCCAGTCTCCCCAATAACCGCATCAATCATTGCTGGCAGATCGAACTCCGCCATCTGGTCCCAGGAGAACTTCCAGAACTCCAGCTGGTGTGGACTTAAGCGCACGTGCGCCTTGCTGTAGGTGTTGCCGCGCACGTTGCCAAGCCAGACGTCGTAGCCGGCCTCGCTGAGTCTGTAGGCCAGCGATTGGTTGGCCAGGTTGGACACCCAGGTGAAGCCGCTGTCCAGCAGGCCGTGCACCAGCAGAACCGGAGTTGGATGCCGTTGAATGGCTGGCATGATTCGTTGAACTCCCAGAATGTAACCGTCAGCTGTTGTGACATTGTAGCTTTTCACTTTGAAGCCTTTGTCGCTGATTACCTGCATGGCAAACACATTGGTAGTCAATCAGTAGTGTGTCCATCATCATGGTCAGACACAATCAGTAGTGTGTCCATCATCATGGTCAGACACAATCAGTAGTGTGTCCATCATCACGGTCAGACACAATCAGTAGTGTGTCCATCATCACGGTCAGACACAATCAGTAGTGTGTCCATCATCACGGTCAGACACAATCAGTAGTGTGTCCACCATCATGCACAGACACACTCAGTAGTCCATCAAGCCGGATCACGCACCTGTTCAATAGTCTGGAACACCTCCGGATCGATGTGCTTCGGCGGCGGCCATTCGTCACCGCAGCCGCCAGGAAACCTGGCCGCTGTCGCGTAGAAACCTGGCGGCACCAGACTGCCCACCATGGTGGTGACGGACAGAGACAGCAGATAGAGACACAGAATCGCTCCCATGGCTGCTAGGACCAGTGCAATCTGCAAGCGGCCCATGCCGCTCCTGTGCGCTGATATGTAGAGCCTGTTTCTTGCCCGGCGCAGTCTGCGCCAAGCGCAGTGCATTGAAGCAGCTCGATTGGTCAGAGATCGGGACTGCTTATGGATAGCCAGCCGCCAGGGGGCCTGCAGAAGGAGTTGAGGGCTGTTGTGTAGCAAGCGATATTCTAAACAGATACTGCATGAGTTGCTTGCCTGGCAATGCGAACCGCGTCTTTATCAGTCACCTTTGGACTGTCGGCCCAACCCCCGGTGCTAAAAATGTTCTGTCCAAAGCAAGTTTGTGACTTTTCTTCTCCAAAAAGCGACTGTTTACTGGATTTAAACTGTATCAAGTTGACATGCGCATATGACTCTGCAACAGGCAGCTTGGGTATTTGACTAAAATATTTATCTGGGTATCTGCTTTGTGTGAATTCTGCTTCGCGCATGTTTCTAGCTTCAGATAGGGAGCCAACTAAATAGCTGCACAAATGGATGGCAGATGCACGGTTAGAACCCAGCTGTCAGCGAGAGGATGTTATAGATTGGTTTCCATGTTGCTAAAGCCCCTGGTGCTAAAGCAACTGTTGCTAAAGCCCCTGGTGTTAAAGCCCCTGGTGCTAAAGCCCCTGGTGCTAAAGCCCCTGGTGCTAAAGTCCCTGGTGTTAAAGCCCTGGTTCTAAAGCCCCTGGTGCTAAAGCCCTGGTGCTAAAGCCCCTGGTGCTAAAGCCCCTGCTGCTAAAGCCCCTGGTGCTAAAGCCCCTGGTGCTAAAGCCCCTGGTGCTAAAGCCCCTGGTGCTAAAGCCCCTGGTGCTAAAGCCCCTGGTGCTAAAGCCCCTGGTGCTAAAGCCCCTGGTGCTAAAGCCCCTGGTGCTAAAGCCCCTGGTGCTAAAGCCCCTGGTGCTAAAGCCCCTGGTGCTAAAGCCCCTGGTGCTAAAGCCCCTGGTGCTAAAGCCCCTGGTGCTAAAGCCCCTGGTGCTAAAGCCCCTGGTGCTAAAGCCCCTGGTGCTAAAGCCCCTGGTGCTAAAGCCCCTGGTGCTAAAGCCCCTGGTGCTAAAGCCCCTGGTGCTAAAGCCCCTGGTGCTAAAGCCCCTGGTGCTAAAGCCCCTTGGTGCTAAAGCCCCTGGTGCTAAAGCCCCTGCTGCTAAAGCCCCTTGGTGCTAAAGCCCCTGGTGCTTAAGTCCCTGGTGCTAAAGCAACTGTTGCTAAAGCCCCTGGTGTTAAAGCCCCTGGTGCTAAAGTCCCTGGTGTTAAAGCCCTGGTTCTAAAGCCCCTGGTGCTAAAGCCCTGGTGCTAAAGCCCTGGTGCTAAAGCCCCTGGTGCTAAAGCCCCTGGTGCTAAAGCCCCTGGTGCTAAAGCCCCTGGTGCTAAAGCCCCTGGTGCTAAAGCCCCTGGTGCTAAAGCCCCTGGTGCTAAAGCCCCTGGTGCTAAAGCCCCTGGTGCTAAAGCCCCTGGTGCTAAAGCCCCTGGTGCTAAAGCCCCTGGTGCTAAAGCCCCTGGTGCTAAAGCCCCTGGTGCTAAAGCCCCTGGTGCTAAAGCCCCTGGTGCTAAAGCCCCTGGTGCTAAAGCCCCTGGTGCTAAAGCCCCTGGTGCTAAAGCCCCTGGTGCTAAAGCAACTGTTGCTAAAGCCCCTGGTGTTAAAGCCCCTGGTGCTAAAGTCCCTGGTGTTAAAGCCCTGGTTCTAAAGCCCCTGGTGCTAAAGCCCTGGTGCTAAAGCCCCTGGTTCTAAAGCCCCTGGTGCTAAAGCCCCTGCTGCTAAAGCCCCTGGTGCTAAAGCCCCTGGTGCTAAAGCCCCTGGTGCTAAAGCCCCTGGTGCTAAAGCCCCTGGTGCTAAAGCCCCTGGTGCTAAAGCCCCTTGGTGCTAAAGCCCCTTGGTGCTAAAGCCCCTTGGTGCTAAAGCCCCTGGTGCTAAAGCCCCTGGTGATAAAGCCCCTTGGTGCTAAAGCCCCTGGTGCTAAAGTCCCTGGTGTTAAAGCCCTGGTTCTAAAGCCCCTGGTGCTAAAGTCCCTGGTGTTAAAGCCCTGGTTCTAAAGCCCCTGGTGCTAAAGCCCCTGGTGCTAAAGCCCCTGCTGCTAAAGCCCCTGGTGCTAAAGCCCCTGCTGCTAAAGCCCCTGGTGCTAAAGCCCCTGGTGCTAAAGCCCCTGGTGCTAAAGCCCCTGGTGCTAAAGCCCCTGGTGCTAAAGCCCCTGGTGCTAAAGCCCCTGGTGCTAAAGCCCCTGCTGCTAAAGCCCCTGGTGCTAAAGCCCCTGGTGCTAAAGCCCCTGCTGCTAAAGCCCCTGGTGCTAAAGCCCCTGGTGCTAAAGCAACTGGTGCTGGAGCTCCATTTGCAATTTGAAATTCCAGAAGGTGAAATACTAGGAATTTTATTGCTAAAAAAACTAAAAGCTTCTAACATTCATATAATGGGCTTCAATACCCTATTGCACTACAAGAATTTAGACTTAAAAAATGACTCACAATTTCCATGGAGGCGTCATCGTCAAAGAAATATTTCCCCAAAGCAGTCCTTTTTATAATTCGCAACGTGTCTCTAGGAATTTAAGAGCTTTTGACAAAGGAGGCTTACAGCTCTACTGGCCAAACCAACAAGTTTTAAGAGTATGGCTGACTCAACAAAAAGCAGGAGAGAGGCAGGTGAAGCACTCTAGCTACTGAGAACAACTGTGAGACTCAAACTGGACAGGCTACAGTGGGGGACAGAGTTGGAATGCCCCAAGGTACAGAGCGTACAGTCTATTGGGTTGGGCGTGAGTGCAGTTTCAAGCTGCCATGACAACGACAATGTGCGAGGAGCTTTTTGGGGGAGGGTGGGGAGAGACTAGAGGGGGTGAGAGATGAAGCATTGTATTAAAGAAAGAGAGTACATCTGAGAGGTACAGAATGTAGCTACATATGTTAATATACTAATGATGTCTTTTAGGAAGCTGTTGAAATAAGCAACATACTACTTTAAGCGTCGTTAATAGTAGTAATAATAATAGTTTAGTACAAACTACAAGCTACTAGAATAACTATGATAGCTGCTAGCAAAAATGCGCTCATCTATTCTTTTTCAGTAGCTAAGTTAGTGTTTTTGCCTATAATAATAGTAAAATAATTGTCACCTTTAATTTTTACAAGATATTTAAAGTTTTAGTAAGACCCATAAAAATAGCATCTTCATACTGTTTTACTGACTACAGACGAACTCAAAACAAAAATGAGTTAAAAAACTGTATAGTGTAGCGCTCGTAAAACTTGAAAAAAAAAACAATTTCAGGGTGCGTGTGTGCATAGGAGTGTGCAAGAGGGATAATAGTTGGCGCATCAGCCTCTTGGCTTCCTCTTGCCCGCTTGTGACTTTGATCTCTCTCCTTACTGGTCTCTCATTGGCTGAGCCAGATTGGGCCTGCCCCTAGGACTAGGCCGTCTGACTTTGATCTCTCTCCTTACTGGTCTCTCATTGGCTGAGCCAGATTGGGCCTGCCCCCTAGGCTGATTTTCGTTCGTCTTGCGTTCACGTGTGTACACCGAGTTAATGCTTGTAATGCTCAACCCCACAGAAAGGAAGGGGATTTTAGCTACCACATTAAATTATTATGATCCTGTACAGATTAACTACTGAGATAATAGTAGAAGCTCTAATTTTTCACAAAATTTAAAAAGTTTGTGGACTAATAGTTAGTGGCACATATATCATTTATGCCTTTGAATACGACGCGGTATTTAAGAAGTGGTCCTTGTAAATTAATTTGTCATTTTTTATTTTATCTGTCTATGGCTCAAACCGGCATTAGTCAGTCTCCTGATTGAAAGCACCCGAGTGCTTTCCATTAATTATTCATTATAATATGTCCCTTCGTATTATAAATAGTTTCAGTTTGACACGGCAATGTAAAAAGGCCTCGGCCTCAAGTACTATGCCACGGAAGAGGCCGCTGCACTGCACTGCGAGGCGGAGCAAAGGCCTCAAGTTTGGCCGACAGCGACATCAGTTGGAAATCCAGCAGCACCTGGCCTGCCCAGCAGCCTCCCTTATCAATACCAACGCTGCTTCCGTTGTCTCTGCGGAATCTTCGGACGCACCTGAACGCTTTGTGCACACGGAGTTCGAATCCTTAGGCGGCCTGTTGCTGCAACACAATTTCGGTCAAAACGATGAGTATGATGACGAGGAAGATTATTATAGTGGCTCTTGTACATCCGAAACAGTTGAAGAAATGTGCGTTCCGACAGTGGGGGCACCGGTGAAGGACGTCAACCAGCCTGCAGCAGCTGGATCTGCACCAGCACCGGTGAAGGACGTCAACCAGCCTGCAGCAGCTGAGTCTGCACCAGCACCGGTGAAGGACGTCAACCAGCCTGCAGCAGCTGAGTCTGCACCAGCACCGGTGAAGGACGTCAACCAGCCTGCAGCAGCTGGGTCTGCACCAGCACCGGTGAAGGACGTCAACCAGCCTGCAGCAGCTGGGTCTGCACCAGCACCGGTGAAGGACGTCAACCAGCCTGCAGCAGCTGGGTCTGCACCAGCATCGGTGATGAAGGACGTCAACCAGCCTGCAGCTGAGCTTGCAGCACCAGTAAAATACTTCCAATCTTTCACAGGAGACAAAGCCGATCGAGCAAAGCAGTTCCAAGATGTCTCCAAGTACTTGGACCACAGCAGCAAAATGGCATACGGATCGGCACGCAGCGTCATGCCTCAAACGGGCCACACGGAGAAGACCGACAACAAGCAGCTCGCTACGCTTGTTAAAACGGAGAACAGACAGTTGAGCATGGGACTTCCAGGCAAGGTAGAAGGCCAGCTGACTCAGCCAATACAAAAGTCCACGATCAAGATTTCTTCAAAGCAGCTCCCGCGACCGAAATTCGATCAGAAAGTTCCAGTTAAAATCGCTAAAAAATTGTCATCATTGAAACTGGCTCCACTGCAAGAGACAGCGAAGCCGCAGTCGGAACAAAAATCGCTCAAAAGTGTTCGGAAACTTTATTCAACCAAATCGGCCTCAGGTGAAGGCGAACCGCAGCACGGTAAGTCTGCAGCCCGAGTTCGAATCCAGGAAACGGCGGACTCGACTGTCGAATCAGGCGAGAACTCGCTGTTGGAGTTCTGGAATCCGCCAGACGGCAGCACCACAGTCGGCAATGACGATCTGACAACGGCATCTGACGGCCGGAGCAGCGGCGTGAGCGCCCTGCTCAAGAGCCGCTATCTCGCTCTGGGCACGACCAAGTACCAGAGGCTGCGGAAACTTCGCCGTTCAAGAAGTTAGTGCGGATATTAATCTGGCCATTCCAATCCCAATTAAAGAACCACAATTAAGTACAGAATGCACTCCCAATCTGGCTTTTGGCTTTTTATAGTAGTTATCTACACTGGCGTTCTCGTTAAGAATATATGAGTATCTACTCTGTCTCATTCAGATTCTCATAAGAGTATCTACTCTGTCTCATTGAGATTCTCATATGAGTATCTACTCTGTCTCATTCAGATTCTCATAAGAGTATCTACTCTGTCTCATTGAGATTCTCATATGAGTATCTACTCTGTCTCATTGAGATTCTCATATGAGTATCTACTTTGTCTCATTGAGATTCTCATAAAGTCTCTACTCTGTCTCATTGAGATTCTCATATGAGTATCTACTCTGTCTCATTGAGATTCTCATATGAGTATCTACTCTGTCTCATTGAGATTCTCATATGAGTATCTACTCTGTCTCATTGAGATTCTCATATGAGTATCTACTCTGTCTCATTGAGATTCTCATATGAGTATCTACTCTGTCTCATTCAGATTCTCATATGAGTATCTACTCTGTCTCATTCAGATTCTCATAAGAGTATCTACTCTGTCTCATTGAGATTCTCATATGAGTATCTACTCCGTCTCATTCAGATTCTCATAAGAGTATCTACTCTGTCTCATTGAGATTCTCATATGAGTATCTACTCTGTCTCATTGAGATTCTCATATGAGTATCTACACTGTCTCATTGAGATTCTCATAAAGTCTCTACTCTGTCTCATTGAGATTCTCATAAGAGTATCTACCCTGTCTCATTGAGATTTTCATAAGAGTATCTAAACTGTCTCATTGAGATCCTCATATGAGTATCTACTCTGTCTCATTGAGATTCTCATATGAGTATCTACCCTGTCTCATTCAGATTCTCATAAGAGTATCTACCCTGTCTCATTCAGATTCTCATATGAGTATCTACCCTGTCTCATTGAGATTCTCATAAAGTCTCTACTCTGTCTCATTGAGATCTCATATGAGTATCTACTCTGTCTCATTCAGATTCTCATATGAGTATCTACACTGTCTCATTCAGATTCTCATATGAGTATCTACCCTGTCTCATTCAGATTCTCATAAGAGTATCTACCCTGTCTCATTCAGATTCTCATATGAGTATCTACCCTGTCTCATTGAGATTCTCATAAAGTCTCTACTCTGTCTCATTGAGATCTCATATGAGTATCTACTCTGTCTCATTCAGATTCTCATATGAGTATCTACACTGTCTCATTGAGATTCTCATATGAGTATCTACCCTGTCTCATTCAGATTCTCATAAGAGTATCTACCCTGTCTCATTCAGATTCTCATATGAGTACCTACCCTGTCTCATTGAGATTCTCATAAAGTCTCTACTCTGTCTCATTGAGATCTCATATGAGTATCTACTCTGTCTCATTCAGATTCTCATATGAGTATCTACACTGTCTCATTGAGATTCTCATATGAGTATCTACCCTGTCTCATTCAGATTCTCATAAGAGTATCTACCCTGTCTCATTCAGATTCTCATAAAGTCTCTACTCTGTCTCATTGAGATCTCATATGAGTATCTACTCTGTCTCATTCAGATTCTCATAAGAGTATCTACCCTGTCTCATTGAGATTTTCATAAGAGTATCTAAACTGTCTCATTGAGATTCTCATATGAGAATCTACTCTGTCTAATTGAGATTCTCATATGAGTATCTACCCTGTCTCATTCAGATTCTCATAAGAGTATCTACCCTGTCTCATTCAGATTCTCATAAGAGTATCTACCCTGTCTCATTGAGATTCTCATAAGAGTATCTACCCTGTCTCATTGAGATTCTCATAAAGTCCCTACTCTGTCTCATTGAGATCCTCATATGAGTATCTACTCTGTCTCATTCAGATTCTCATAAAGTCTCTACACTGTCTCATTGAGATCCTCATATGAGTATCTACTCTGTCTCATTGAGATTCTCATTTCTCATAAGAGCATCTACTCTAACTCTGATCGCTCCGACCCGCAGACTTTGGAAACGAGCCCAAGGAGACGCAATCCTATCAGGTGTTCCTGGCGCTGACCTCACCCGAGGTCACGGAAATGTTTGCTTATCACGCGCCAACCATTGGCAAAATTGCGCGGTTCACCGGCTGTCGAATCCGCCTGATGCGGGCGGTTCTCAACCGCAAAACCAATGGGTCCGGCACCTGGGCGAGGTTCGCCCAGGTTGAAATCGAAGGCGCCCGTAGGGCCTCCGCTACGGTGAGGCGGAGAGTCTCAGCAGTGTTTTGATTGATATATATTGACTCTTTGTTTGACACATCTCTGACTCCTTGTCTGACACATCTCTGACTCTTTGTCTGACACATCTCTGACTCCTTGTCTGACACATCTCTGACTCTTTGTCTGACACATCTCTGACTCCTTGTCTGACACATCTCTGACTCTTTGTCTGACACATCTCTGACTCTTTGTCTGACACATCTCTGACTCTTTGTCTGACACATCTCTGACTCTTTGTCTGACACATCTCTGACTCTTTGTCTGACACATCTCTGACTCTTTGTCTGACACATC
>NIVC01001260.1:92500-103486 GCA_002269645.1 Macrostomum lignano
AATCTCATCGTGATATCTAGTCTAGTTTGAATCTCATCGTGATATCTAATCTCAGCTTGAATCTCATTGTGATATCTAATCTAGTTTAAATCTCATTGTGATATCTAATCTGAGCTTGAATCTCATCGTGATATCTAATCTGAGCTTGAATCTCATCGTGATATCTAATCTAGTTTAAATCTCATTGTGATATCTAGTCTAGTTTGAATCTCGTCGGGATATCTAATCTCAGCTTGAATCTCATCGTGATATCTAATCTCAGTTTGAATCTTATCGTGATATCTAATCTGAGCTTGAATCTCATCGTGATATCTAATCTAGTTTAAATCTCATTGTGATATCTAGTCTAGTTTGAATCTCGTCGGGATATCTAATCTCAGCTTGAATCTCATCGTGATATCTAATCTCAGTTTGAATCTTATCGTGATATCTAATCTGAGCTTGAATCTCATCGTGATATCTAATCTCAGCTGTAGTCTTCACGCCTTTTACTCCTATTCAGAGTGCCATTATGCTCTAATTCGATTTAATTACTCTGGATCCCATCTCAGTCTGAATGAGAGTCACTTCAACCCGTTGCCCAGGGGTCAACTGAGGACAGCATGCAGACTGGCGGCAGCGGCGTCGCCACTGGCGGCAGACGCGGCCGGTCGCAGGCGGTGTTCGAAGCCCCGCCGACTCCCGGCAACCGGCTGGTGTCGGCCCTCCGCCGGGTCTCACTGGCGCCCACCGGCATTCTCAACCAGATCGACGAGCTGAGAAAGAAGTCGCGGACCCTGTTCCACCTGAGGCACAACATGGCCGACATTGAGGAGCTGCTGGCCTGCCGTGGCGGCTCACGGCAAAGGCCCGTACACATCGGGCACCTGGTGCGGGCCACCCGCTTCTCAGCGCAGGAGCTGCGGTCACTGTATCGCGGGTTCAAGGCCGAGTGCCCGGAGGGTGAGCGGCTGTTTTGTCTATCTATCTATCTATCTATCTATCTATCTATCTATCTATCTATCTATCTATCTATCTATCTATCTATCTATCTATCTATCTATCTATCTATCTATCTATCTATCTATCTATCTATCTATCTATCTATCTATCTATCTATCTATCTATCTATCTATCTATCTATCTATCTATCTATCTATCTATCTATCTATCTTTTTATCTATCTATCTATCTATCTATCTATCTATCTATCTATCTATCTATCTATCTATCTATCTATCTATCTATCTATCTATCTATCTATCTATCTATCTATCTATCTATCTATCTATCTATCTATCTATCTATCTATCTATCTATCTATCTATCTATCTATCTATCTATCTATCTATCTATCTATCTATCTATCTATCTTTTTATCTATCTATCTATCTATCTATCTATCTATCTATCTATCTATCTATCTATCTATCTATCTATCTATCTATCTATCTATCTATCTATCTATCTATCTATCTATCTATCTATCTATCTATCTATCTATCTATCTATCTATCTATCTATCTATCTATCTATCTATCTATCTATCTATCTATCTATCTATCTATCTATCTATCTATCTATCTATCTATCTATCTATCTATCTATCTATCTATCTATCTATCTATCTATCTATCTATCTATCTATCTATCTATCTATCTATCTGTCTGTCTATCTATCTATCTATCTATCTATCTATCTATCTATCTATCTATCTATCTATCTATCTATCTATCATCTATCTATCTATCTATCTATCTACCAAGCGTAATCACTTAGACAGATGCCCGCCTTTGCCTCTGTAGTGTACTTAATAGGCAACATAAAATTCAGAGGAAAGTGTTCAAAGCCGAGTCGTTTGAACTTACATGTAAAAGCAAGCTAACTCTCTAGTAACAGAAAGGGGTTAAAATAACCGCACGAAGCACTCACTATTCAGGAAACAAATCCTACAGTATATTCAAGTCCTTCCTCAGACGGGCCTTTCTGAGGCTGCCATTCGTTTTCCGAGCAGAGAGAAGGGGGAAGAGAAAAGGAAATTCAATCATGCCTTTCACGGGCACTAAAATAGGCCTTCCTTGTACGAGCTGCGAGAGGCAGAGATGAAAGCAAATGAATGAATAGGGAAAATATGCAAATTCAACTTAGCCGGGCAATAAGACTTCTAGGGGAGAAACCGGGACTGCCAGCGGCTGTCAGGCTGATGGCGTGTACTCTGCTGAGCCCAATGGGAGTGGGTCCCAGCTCAGCCAGCTAATAAACTGTATTAAATGGGGCTGCCGAAGCTGCCCAGGGGCCGCGATTTCGGCGACTCGGTTGATGAATGGCCGCAGACTCGGGAGGACAAGAAATTGAGAACTGAAAACCCAGGATTGCCTTGGTGGCGTGGGTCTGTCTGTCTGTCTGTCTGTCTGTCTGTCTGTCTGTCTGTCTGTCTGTCTGTCTGTCTGTCTGTCTGTCTGTCTGTCTGTCTGTCTGTCTGTCTGTCTGTCTGTCTGTCTGTCTGTCTGTCTGTCTGTCTGTCTGTCTGTCTGTCTGTCTGTCTGTCTGTCTGTCTGTCTGTCTGTCTGTCTGTCTGTCTGTCTGTCTGTCTGTCTGTCTGTCTGTCTGTCTGTCTGTCTGTCTGTCTGTCTGTCTGTCTGTCTGTCTATCTATGAAGCTACCAGCTATTTAGTTATCTGGTTATCTGACCTAAACGTGCCGTATCCAAACATAGGCATAGCCTGAAAAAACTGCCAGAATTTCACCATCTCACTGAGCGGTGTCATAAATAAATTTTCTTTATTGCTATCTGTCTCTTATCTGAGTCATCTACACAAAAACGCAGGCAGCAGTTATTAGTATCTGAAAATATTCCAACAGATGGTCTGCCATCGGCCACGCTATATATATATATATACTCGTATATCTATCTATCTATTTTGTAGCTCAGATATTCAGTTTGCAGAAGGAGCCCAATGGCGATAAATACGAGCCATTTCCTCTTGCAGCTGAGTTCCGCCTCCTGCAGTTTTATGATTACGAGTAACCGGGCGCCGAATTTAGGCTAAAAACGGTCCAAATTTATCAGAAAGGAAGATTTCAAAAAAAATCAAGCGTAGATTCTATATTTTAGCTAGGGCTGGTGCACAGACAATGCGACTGACAGGGTGCGAAAGGTGTAACTTAGATTCATACACCACGAAGCTGAAATAGGATGGGAGACTGAGAAAGGTGGGGGAGGGAAGTGAGAGGAAGAGAACGGAGAGAGGGTAGGGAGGGAAAGAGGAAAGAGGGGAGGGAGGGAGGTAGACAAGGAGAGGGAGTGGGGGAGAAATGAAGAGGAGAAGAGGAGAGGGAGAAAGAAGGGGAGAGGTACAGGGGGAGAGGTAGAGGGGGAGAGGTACAGGGAGAGGTACAGGGGGAGAGGTAGAAGGGGAGAGGTATAGGGGAGAGGTACAGGGGAGAGGTACGGGGGAGAGGTAGAGGGGGAGAGGTACAGGGAGAGGTAGAGGGGAGAGGTAGAAGGGGAGAGGTACAGGAGAGAGGTACAGGGGAGAGGTACAGGGAGAGGTAGAGGGGAGAGGTAGAAGGGAGAGGTATAGGGGAGAGGTACAGGGAGAGGTAGAGGGGAGAGGTAGAAGGGGAGAGGTACAGGAGAGAGGTACAGGGGAGAGGTACAGGGAGAGGTAGAGGGGAGAGGTAGAAGGGGAGAGGTATAGGGAGAGGTACAGGGGAGAGGTAGAAGGGGAGAGGTATAGGGGAGAGGTACAGGGGGAGAGGTAGAAGGGGAGAGGTATAGGGGAGAGGTACAGGGAGAGGTAGAGGGGAGAGGTAGAAGGGGAGAGGTATAGGGGAGAGGTACAGGGGGAGAGGTAGAAGGGGAGAGGTATAGGGGAGAGGTACAGGGGAGAGGTAGAAGGGGAGAGGTATAGGGGAGAGGTACAGGAGAGGTAGAGGGGAGAGGTAGAAGGGGAGAGGTATAGGGAGAGGTACAGGGGGAGAGGTAGAAGGGGAGAGGTATAGGGGAGAGGTACAGGGGGAGAGGTACGGGGGAGAGGTAGAGGGGGAGAGGTACAGGGAGAGGTAGAGGGGAGAGGTAGAAGGGGAGAGGTACAGGAGAGAGGTACAGGGGAGAGGTAGAGGGGAGAGGTACAGGGGAGAGGTAGAAGGGTAGAGGTACAGGGGAGAGGTACAGGGGAGAGGTAGAAGGGGAGAGGTACAGGGGAGAGGTACAGGGGAGAGGTAGAGGGGAGAGGTAGAGCGGAGCAAGAGAGAGAGATCAGAAGAGACGGAGAAACAAAGAAAGGACAGTGTTTGAGAAAAAAGAGAATAGAATGTTTCAAAAAATTGCCAGGCCCGGGCGATTGTCTGTGCATTTGTTTAGAATTGGCTCTTGAGGTTGAATGGAGCATTCATTATTTCTTCTCTCAGCATGGCTCTTTAACAGCAACAGGGTTGAAAAACTCAGTCTGCTTCAGTGAACCAGATTCATGCCGCACTGAATCACATTGCTGATGATTCATTGGCGAACTGAGATTGCTTATATATTGCTATTATTATCATTTTGATATTTTTATGGGACTGCTCTGGTTTTTATGATTTTTTTTCTGATTGGATTTATGAGATAATGGGTTGTGTGCATATATTGTTGCTCGATACCTGAATTGGTTTACGAGGCTATTGTGACATTAGTGAGACTGCAAGGTGATAAAGATCATCGGAGGGGGGGGGGAAATGAAAAGATACGTTAATTAAGGATGGGGAGTGATGATGGGCTGCGGGAGGGGTTGAGGGAGAGGGTGAGTCAGAGGAGTAGAGGGGAGAGAAGGGAGAGAGAAAAAGAGAGGCTGAGACAGAAAGAGAGAGGGTGAGAGGTAGAGAGAGGGGAGATAAGAGAGAGAGAGAGAGAGAGAGAGAGAGAGAGAGAGAGAGAGAGAGAGAGAGAGAGAGAGAGAGAGAGAGAGAGAGAGAGAGAGAGAGAGAGAGAGAGAGAGAGAGAGAGAGAGAGAGAGAGATAGCGGAGGTGAGAGACAGTGAGACAGTGGGAGAGGGTAACAGGTAAAGACACTGTCTAACAGGTGAAGACAATCTGTCTAACCGGTAAAGACACTGTCTAACAGGTGAAGACAATCTGTCTAACCGGTAAAGACACTGTCTAACAGGTGAAGACAATCTGTCTAACAGGTAAAGACACTCTGTAAAACAGGTAAAGACACTCTGTAAAACAGGTAAAGACACTCTGTCTAACAGGTAAAGACACTCTGTCTAACAGGTAAAGACACTCTGTCTAACAGGTAAAGACACTCTGTCTAACAGGTAAAGACACTCTGTCTAACAGGTAAAGACACTGTCTAACAGGTAAAGACACTCTGTCTAACAGGTAAAGACACTCTGTCTAACAGGTAAAGACACTCTGTCTAACAGGTAAAGACACTGTCTAACAGGTAAAGACACTCTGTCTAACAGGTAAAGACACTCTGTCTAACAGGTAAAGACACTTTGTCTAACAGCTAAAGACACTCTGTCTAACAGGTAAAGACACTCTGTCTAACAGGTAAAGACACTTTGTCTAACAGCTAAAGACACTCTGTCTAACAGGTAAAGACACTTTGTCTAACCGGTAAAGACACTCTGTCTAAAAGGCAACTGAAACATCTAACAGAGCTAATTTAATTATGTAAACCAGAAAAAATGTCCCACAAAAACCGCCACAACCCACGATTCGAACTCAGGCACACTCAACGAGGATGTGTTCCGTTCCGTGTTCGCCCAGTACTTTCCCCAGGGCGATCCGAGCGCCTACGCTCGATTCGTGTTCTCCGCCTTCGACCGCAACCGCTGCGGCTGTCTGACCTTCGCCGACTTCGCCATCGGCCTCTCCGTGATGTGCCGCGGCAGCCAGACGGAGAAGCTCCGGTGGATCTTCGATATGTACGACATCAACCAGGACGGCGAGGTGACCAAACGGGAACTGAACGAGGTCCTGACGGGAATCTACGATCTTCTTGGCCGAATGGTTCGGCCACCGGTGGACGATCTGTGCGTCCTGGACCACGCCGATGCCGCCTTCGAGCGAATCGACCTCGATGGCGACGGGGTGATCTCGTTTGAAGATTTCTCCGGCTACTTCCAGCTGCACCCGGAGCTGCTGGGGTCGCTGGCGCACTTTGATACGAAAATTTGATTGGCAGGATTGCCAGATTGAAGGGGATCCCAAATACTGAAATCAAAATGATTAACGAGAATCTTGAAATGAAAAAATGGGGAATCCAAATGAATGTGGAGTATCCAAATGACTGAGGGGAATCCCAATGAATGTGAAGCATCCAAATGACTGAGGGGAATCCCAATGAATGTGGAGCATCCAAATGACTGAGGGGAATCCCAATGAATGTGGAGCATCCAAATGACTGAGGGGAATCCCAATGAATGTGGAGCATCCAAATGACTGAGGGGAATCTCAATGATTGAAGGGAATGACAATGACTGTGAGGAATCCCAACTTTTGAGAGGTATCCAGCTGACTGAGGGGAATCTTAATTATTGAAGTTAATCTTAATGACTGACGTGAATCCTAATGACTGTGGGAATCCTAATGACTGGGGAATCCCAATGATTGAAGCTAATCCTAATGACTGAGGGGAATCCTATTGACTGAGGGGAATCTAGATGACTGAGGGGAATCTGAATGACTAAGGGGAATCCCAATGATTGAGGGAAATCCTAATGACTGCGGGGAATCCTAATGACTGAGGGGAATCGATATGACTGAGGGGAATCCCAATGAATGTGGAGAATCCAAATGACTAAGGGGAATCCCAATGACTAAGGGGAATTCTAATGACAAGTGAATCCTAATGACTGAGGGGAATCCCAAAAAATGGAGGAACGCCGATGACTGAAACGAGTTATAACAATGGGGAACCTGGTTAAATTCTTGTAACTGTACGAAGAATCGTAACATGTGGGAACCCCGATGGCTAAGGAAATTCTAAAATGAGGGGGAATCGAGAGTTTTCTCTCTCACAGAAATCCACGATAATTTTAGGTTGAGTTTCCCTTGAAGAGATTGCATATTTTTTCAGCCGACAAAGCTTGCATATTTTGTTTTTCGGTTTTGTATTTTCGTGACGTTCAATATAATTTCAATTAGTAGTTTTTTATTAGAATACTGTGTTGTTGATTTGCAACTGAAGACAGCATATACAGCACATTCTGGGACAGAATAGTTTTTCTATGCTTTACAGAGTCAAGCAAAACAATTAATTTTTATTTCTTATCTTCTTGCCGTTGCCGTGCATTTTGTCATTTTGACGAAATAGCAAAATGCCCACAACATACTACTAATATAACAAAGCGTGACAGTAGAGCAGAAAAGCAATTAAAAATATAAAAATTGTTGACTAATTTTTACAGCAATTTTAACAAATTTTATAATGAATTCGAAATCAAAAAAAAAATATTCTCGCGGTTCTCGCAAATAAAGAATAAACCGAAAAATGGTAATAAAAGTTTGTGCAAATATTTAAAATAGAAAAGAAACAATCTTTACTGCTGTAGCCAACCCTCTCTCTGATCTATCTGTCCGAGACACCAGCTATCTAACTGTCCGAGACACCAGCTATCTAACTGTCCGAGACATCAGCTATCTAACTGTCCGAGACACCAACCCCAGTCTAATCTATCTGTCCGAGACACCAACCCCAGTCTGATCTATCTGTCCGAGACACCAACCTCCCTCTAATCTATCTGTCCGAGACACCAACCCCAGTCTGATCTATCTGTCCGAGACACCAACCTCAGTCTGATCTATCTGTCCGAGACAGCAACCCCCCTCTAATCTATCTGTCCGAGACACCAACCCCAGTCTGATATATCTGTCCGAGACACCAACCCCAGTCTGATCCATCTGTCCGAGACACCAACTCCAGTCTGATCCATCTGTCCGAGACACCAACCCCAGTCTGATCCATCTGTCCGAGACACCAACCCCAGTCTGATCCATCTGTCCGAGACACCAAACCCAGTCTGATCTATCTGTCAGAGACACAAATCCCAGTCTGATCTATCTGTCAGAGACACAAATCGAGTCTGATCCATCTTTCCGAGACAGCAACCCCAGACTGATTCCTTCTGTCCGAGACACCAACCCCAGTCTGATCCATCTGTCCGAGACACCAACCCCAGTCTGATCTATCTGTCTGAGAAAGCTTTTCAACCCGAGACGCCCTCAAATCTTCTCACACAGCCTCCCGAACGCCTTGAGCATCATCGGGCAGCTTCATCACAACCTCCCTACTCTTGGCAGTCTTCCCGCTCCCAGATCCGGTGCCAATGAGCCTTCCCAGCCTGTCGCCCTCGTCCATGGTGGCCGGCAGATCCACCATGCCCCCCGTCTCCGGCAGCAGGTAGACAACGAGCAGAGTAGCCATAGCAACGCTGCCAAACACGGCAAACGGAGCCGGCGGCCAATAAGAGTCCAGCATAGCAACCAGAGTGCTGAGCAAGGCGCCAACTCGAGCCAGAGTGGAGCCGCTGCCGGCGCCCAGCGCTCTCACCGGGGTCGCGAATGCCTCGTTGGCGTACAGCCACACGGTGGTGAAGGCCAGGCAGCTCCAGAAGGTGCCGAAGATGGCGCAGGCGGTGCGCACCGCGGCGAGGCCCGGCTGCTGGATGATGAGGCTGCACGCGATGATGGCGGCGCCGATGCAGGCAAAGCAGACGCCGAGCACCGGCCTGCGGCCGAAGCGGGTGCACAGGAAGCCGCCCAGGAACCGGGAGGGCGGCTCGACCAGCGCCATGAGGATGCAGCTGAGCACCACGCTGCCGCCTAGGCTGCCGATGCTCAGGCCGACTCCGTAGTAGCACATGGCGATGGAGAAGAACTGCGCCCAGTTGAGCAGGGTGAGGCGCCTGAGTCCTGGCCTACGGAATAGCTGAGAAATGCCGGTGGACTCGGCGGTAGCTGCCGTCTTTGGCGGCGTCAGACCCTGCAGCAGCTCGACGTTCGGCGCGCTGCGTCGATTCAAACCGGCAATCCGAATCAGCGCCCGGCCGGCCTGGCGGTGCCGGTCGGTGGCCAGCAGCCAGCGAGGCGACTCGCCCAGAAACGGAGACAGGATAGCGCCAAGCAGGCCGATGCAGCCGGCGGCGGCGAGCTGGTGTCGATAGTCCGCATGAACCAGGCGGCCAGGCCGATCGTGAGGATCCCCATGCACCAGCCGTGCGACCCGTTGAACAGCAGCTGAGATCGAAGGCGCCTCGGCGTCAGCTCGACTAGCAGCGCGCAGGACACGGTGATGACCCCGGCGGTGCCCGCGCCGGCCAGCACCTCGGCAGCCAGCAGGAGCGGGAAGGTCGGCACGACGGCCAACACGAAGGCGAACAGGCTGAGGTGCAGGGTGGCAATCAGCAGGGCCAGCCGACGGCCGATCTTGTCGCTGAACAGGCCGTAGCTCGTGCTGCCGATCAGGAAGCCGACAAAGTACAGCGTGGCGGGCAGGCGAGACAGGGGAGCCCGGTCGCAGACCAGCATGAACCGAGTCACCACCGTGACAGCCAGGTGAGTAGAGTCAAAGCTCCAAGCGGTGCAGGCGAACTGACCCAGCAGATTCGAAGCGGTACAGTTGCTAAGCGTCAGGCTGCATTGGTCTTCGCTGACTGTTAAGTCGCAATCGTTACTGTTGCCATGGAGATTCGAAGGTGAGGCCAGGCCAGCCAGTGTGGCGTTGACGTCGCACAGAAACTTGGGCGTGTACAGAAACAGCGCGTGGCCGAGGGACACCGCGCCCGGCAGATGTTGTTAATGAAGCCGATAACGAGAAGTAGGCAGGTGAACCGGCCAGGACCGCAGACTTTGTCGAGTAGATCTTCGAGTTGCAACTTGTGGTTGCTGGTGTCGGAGTCTGCGGTAATTACAGGTGATGAAAGTTAGTTTAATTGCTTCTGGCTTTAACTCTTTCTATGAGGGTTGTACATGTAAGTGCCTCTATAATGATGTCAGTGAATTATTTTTATTGAGTTGTTAGCCTTCATAGGGCAGTCAGTGTCTTCACAGGGTTGTCAGTGTCTTTATTGAGTTGTCAGTGTCTTCACAGGGTTGTCAGTGTCTTCACTGGGTTGTCAGTGTCTTCACAGGGTTGTCAGTGTCTTCACAGGGTTGTCAGTGTCTCTATAGAACTGTCAGTGTCTTTATAGAGTTTTCAGTGTCCTCATAGGGTTGTCAGTGTTTTTACAGGGTTCTCTGTATCTTCGCAGGGTTGTCAGTGTCTTCATAGGGTTGTCAGTGTCTTCATAGGGTTGTCAGTGTCTTCACAGGGTTGTCAGTGTCTTTATTGAGTTGTCAGTGTCTTCATAGGGTTGTCAGTGTCTTCATAGGGTTGTCAGTGTCTTCATAGGGCTGTCAGTGTCTTCATAGGGTTGTCAGTGTCTTCACAGGGTTGTCAGTGTCTTTATTGAGTTGTCAGTGTCTTCATAGGGTTGTCAGTGTCTTTATTGAGTTGTCAGTGTCTTCATAGGGTTGTCAGTGTCTTCATAGGGTTGTCAGTGTCTTCACAGGGTCTTCATGGGGCGTCAGTGTCTAATACTTATTCATTGAATAAGTTTATTATACATTCATGGGTATAAAGATTAAAATTCTGTTCAAACCTTCATAAGAATCAGGTTGAGGCACCGAAACTAAAAATAGTATTTACCAAATCACTGTTCACCTTCTTCCTTCGAATCCTTGGCAACGAATTGGCATCCTGACTAGATCCAGTCTCTTCCGTTTTCTTTGCCTCTTCTTCTAAAAGCAATTTTTTGTTGACGGTGACTCCGCTGGGTCCTCGTTTGGCTGCACCATGCTGCTCGGTAAAGATAATCAGGGGGGGGGTCTAAAATGCTCACGCTCTCAGGAGATCGAATTTTGGTAGTAGAATAGAAAGTTAACCGTGCTAAATCCGCTTATATACACAAGTGGCCTTTCGAGGGCAGCTCAGTGCGCAGTTTTGCTCAGTTTTTATCGAATGTCACTATGTTGAGTC
>NIVC01001261.1:0-79667 GCA_002269645.1 Macrostomum lignano
TTTTCTCGGCAGATTGTCTGTGGTAAAACCTCATTTTGTCAGCAGGCTATTTGCGTTCCAGCAGCATCTAGGGATGCGGCAGGTGTCACGTTGAAACTCCTTAGGTCACTGAGAAGCAAATGGGAGCTAAGCTCGGAGCCCTTACCGGCCCTACCGTTAACAACCGAGATGCTCCCGCGGCTAAGGGTCCAGCTAAAGGCCGAGCCGAAGGTCCATCAGCGCGGTGCTATATTGGGTTCCTTAAGAGAGACAAGGAGGCTGCCCCCGCAGCCTGCGGACTGGCCGCATACCCTGTTAAGGTCAGAGGGTGATACTTGTTCCTCAGAGCCGTCGCCAGAGGTACCTGATCACGCACAGGTCACGGATGGGCTGCCTTGAACACACGCGGGACGTGCCCCTGGGTCGGCCTGTAAGTCCCGCAGCAGAATAGAAGGGGTGCAGGTGTGTATGATTGCAGACCTTGGCTCGTAAGCCTGGTCTGTCTCATGCTACACAGGCGTGCCGAGAAAGCGTTACGCAGGGGTCACTTATTCCTCAGTCTCCAGTAGTGCTGATTGTCAAAATTTGATTTAGCCATCCTTCATCATAAATCAGCCTTCAGTGCAATACAGAACAACGTTCATGCTTGTAGGAAATTTGCAGGAGGGCTGTGGATACCCGCTGACTCCTGAGCACACACAAGCGTGCCGAAACTGTACACAGAAACACACTTGTACACCCGCTCACACAGGGTGCGCAGCGGCCCTGACGAGCGCACTTCTAAGCTTATTCCTGCTTGATTTTGCGGGCAAGACTGCTTAAGAAATGGCCCATTCTCTGCCCGATATCGGGCTGGGCCATAGACGAAGCCGAAACGATTGTATTGTATTGCAACATTACAAAGAGGACAACAGTAACGATTTAATATAGTTTTGTGGTGCAACCCACGCCGTCGTTACAGTACATGGCGTTCAGAGGTACTCACTTATAGGAAAAATAGAACACGGGATTCAGGAAGATTCTCGGTGCGCAAAAACTTCTTGAATTTCTCCACACACTGTCTTGTTTTTGCTTCGGTAGAGACGACGCGTGAGGCATTCTCCACATCCAAAATGGCGCTCACTTCATCACTTGTTAGCTCCCGGAGTTGATTGTCGTTGCTCGCTTCAGCAGAAAGATCGTTTACTAGATCATCCAACAGGCCGTTGTCGAGCGCCTTGCTGACTCCAATTCCAGGCACAGGCAAGCCAGTGTACTGATTGAACATTCGCCCACGGCCACGGAGTTGGCATACAAAGTCGATTTCTTCACGCTGCAACCCAGAAATCTCGCCTCCTTCTATACAGGAGTAGTCTATCATGTTCTCAGAACGCTCGGGTCAGGAGTTAATGGAATTCAGTTTTAATAAAAAGTTAGACTAATTACGAGCTTATTACTTTGTCAGTCGCTCTTTTAGGCTCAGAGCTAAAATGAAATACAGTTTGCATTTTGTGCCATAGACAAATTCCATTTTCTTGCGGGCCGAGAATCAGGACTTGCACTGAACTTAGACTGAAGCAAATGCAGTTTGACTCGCGGCCGAAGAATGTCGTTTCTCGGCCCGCCCGCAAAATCAAGAAGGAATACAAATCCAGCAGGTTATCTAGGGCAAAAAGTCGGAAATCCTCGTGCCGCTCCGCGCGCCCTCGGATTCTCCTCCTTTCTGCCCTAGAAAGCCTGAAGGATTTATATACTCTGCATCGTGGGAGGGAAGCACGGATGGGAGAAGCCAACCTCAGGAGGGATTTCGCCGAGGACGAGCCGGCACCATGACCCTCATTGACACAAATTTTATTGACGATCCACGCGTCCTGTACCTGACTCCTAGCCAGGCCATGCGCCTTCCATCCTCGGCTTTCCGCGAGCGCTTCTGCTCTAGAGCTCTTTTGAGTCCTCTGCGTCGTTACCTACTACAAAACTAGCGTAGGAGGAGGCTGGCCACACCTGGGTGATTACCAAAGACCCGGATTTCTATGCAGCAACAAGCATGCAATTCAGCCAGCTCAGCCACAACTGCCTGCTTGCAGCGGTAGACAATGGCTGCATAATGAAGCCAATATTCCAGAAAAAAGTCCCTATCGACTATCATGTCTGTAGAATTAATGAATTCCTCTCGTGTCTTCTCATTTTTGAGAAATTCAATTCTCCAACTCCGAGCAGCAGATTCAATTACCCCCGAGGAGGCGCTGACATCGGACCCCGTCCTTGAGGATATTGTAAATATCCCCGAGACAGGCCAGCATAGGGAAGTCAAACTGTCCTTTTTCCAGCTGCAAGGCCTAAGGAAACCGAAGCGGAAAGAAGAGGCGAGTGAAACACAAATTTCCCCTTCAGACGCAGGCAGCGCCGGGGCGGCCCGTTATTTAAGAACCGGAGGCGCGCACGCTGGGAAAAGTCAGCCAGAAGCTGAACGGGCCAACGTGCAAAGAGGAGAAACAGGCCGAATGCTATTCGTGTTTATCCCCGGGGCTGAACAGGGAATTTAATCTAATGCATCGGGCCATTGTTTGTGCACCTGCGCGGCTCCCCCCCATCACTACGCTGGTAATCCTTGCCCAGCGAGTGGGATCCATTAAATTCATTATTTTTGTTGCAGGGACATTTGCCTCAGCTCTGCCTGTTTCTCGAATGCTCTGCTTCCCACCTCAGATCCCTTCACCTTTCTCCCTGCATCCGACTTCTAATCTACCTTAATTGCTCCCGCTCATTCTCCCTTCTACATCCTCTCCTTCTCCCTACTCTACTTCCTCTCCTTCTCGCTACTCTAATTCGTCTCCTTCTCCCTACTCTACTGCCCCCCTCTCCTTCTCCCTACTCTACTTCCTCTCCTTCTCCCTACTCTACTTCGTCTCCTTCTCCCTACTCTACTTCGTCTCCTTCTCCCTACTCTATTTCCTCTCCTTCTCCCTACTCTATTTCCTCTCCTTCACCCTACTCTACTTCCTCTCCTTCTCCCTACTCTACTTCCTCTCCTTCTCCCTACTTTACTTCCTCTCCTTCTCCCTACTCTACTTCCTCTCCTTCTCCCTACTCTACTTCCTCTCCTTCTCCCTACTCTACTTCCTCTCCTTCTCCCTACTCTACTTCCTCTCCTTCTCCCTACTCTACTTCCTCTCCTTCTCCCTACTCTACTTCCTCTCCTTCTCCCTACTCTACTTGCTCTCCTTCTCCCTACTCTACTTCCTCTCCTTCACCCTACTCTACTGCCCCCCTCTCCTTCTCCCTACTCTACTTCCTCTCCTTCACCCTACTCTACTTCCTCTCCTTCTCCCTACTCTACTTCCTCTCCTTCTCCCTACTCTACTTCCGCTCCCTCTCCTTCTCCCTACTCTACTTCACCTCCCTCTCCTTCTCCATACTCTCCTTCACCCCTCTCCATCTCTCTTCTCTCCTTCCCCTCCCTCTCCTCCCTACTCTACTCCCTCTTCCTCTCTCCCACGCAACTGTTTTCTCTCCCAAATCATCATATTTATTGATAGCATTTTACCATCTCTGGCGCCCATCATTTCCCTCTCCCTTTTTCACATTTTGTCGCTCAGATTTAATTAGCCAATTCGTGAAATTATTATTTCAAAAAATTTTCCTAGTAGTCAGAATTACAATTCAATTTGAGCTTTTTGATATGCATGCACTCAGCAGCATGTTTATGGAGTTTCCACATGATAAACGTTTGTTCAGTTTTCAGCCCGAAGTGACGCCAGGCTTCGGGGTGGACTCTTACATCTTACTCGTAAACTCTTAAGGTTTAGAGGCACTCCAACAGCAATTTAGGCTATTCTCGTAACTCACCTGAAGCATATAATTAGCTAATTACTCTACTAAGACGTCCCTAAGGAAGTATTTAGCCTGACAAGAGCAGCAACGCGGAGTCAGGTGATCAAAAGGAGGCAGAATCCAGTTCTGACTGCGAGTTCTGTTAATTGGTAAGGAGAGCGACACCAGATCAGATTTGTTTACTCAGATCTTTTTGAGTCCAGGATTTGCTACGGAAGTAACGCTCGCTGCTCTCAAAGCTTTCTTGCAGACTGGCACACAGGATGCGCGCTCGCCCTCACGCTTCTCTTGCACTGCCCACTCTCTCACCCCTCAGCCTTCTTCTCACTTCTCTTTGTGAGACTTATCTCCCTCTGTACTTTTCTCACTGTTTGCTTATCTCACTCTGTACTTATCTCCCTCTGTACTTATCTCACTCTGTACTTATCTCACTCTGTACTTATCCCACTCTGTACTTATCTCACTCTGTACTTATCTCACTCTGTACTTATCCCACTCTGTACTTATCTCACTCTGTACTTATCTCACTCTGTACTTATCCCACTCTGTACTTCTTTCTCCCAACACAATTTCATTTTCTCTATTATCTATTCTATTCTATTCTATTCTATTCTATTCTATTCTATTCTATTCTATTATATTCTATTCTATTCTATTCTATTCTATTCTATTCTATTCTATTCTATTCTATTCTATTCTATTCTATTCTATTCTATTCTATTCTATTCTATTCTATTCTATTCTATTCTATTCTATTCTATTCTATTCTATTCTATTCTATTCTATTCTATTCTATTCTATTCTATTCTATTCTATTCTATTCTATTCTATTCTATTCTATTCTATTCTATTCTATTCTATTCTATTCTATTCTATTCTATTCTATTCTATTCTATTCTATTCTATTCTATTCTATTCCCTTCTCCCATCCTCGAACTCGAAAATCGAAAACTTTTTCCAATATGCAGCTGCACCATCTAAAATACACATGGAGGGGGTCGGGAGAGAGGGGCATATCGAACATGCAATAGCCCTTAGGCCTAATTAAACCGGAGGGGATAGCGAAGGAAAGCACGATAATGCGACGGGTACAAGGGGGATATTGGGAGTGCAAAATCCAATCTCGCTGACAAGAGAGAATCTCTGACTCTCTGCGACTCAAAGCTCACAAGCGACATGGAGAAGCGGATTCAGGGTCGACAGCATCAGTGGGGGAGCTGATTTATGCACGCCGTCACAGCATTTGCATTCCAAGTAGAGATGAAGGCGCCGAACAGACTTGAGCCATAAAAGTTCACAGTCTGCACAAGCTACTGTTCTCAGCTTTATAATTTATTCTTGAACTCCGGATGCGAGCAGAGTCTGGTCTGTTTTTGCTCTGGCGAATTTCCGGAAAAGTAACTTCCCTTGGCAAAGAGTTGGGGAAAATAAGAACTGAGCGATACTTTGCCTTCATGCCATGTTCTCCGCCTTTACCCTGCCCGCTGTAGGTCACCTCAGTACCCTCCGCCCTACCCGCCCGGGGATCACCGCTACCCTCCGCCCTACCCGCCCGGTGATCACTGAGCTACCCTCCGCCCTACCCGCCCGGTGATCACTGAGCTACCCTCCGCCTTACCCGCCCGGGGATCACTGAGCTACCCTCCGCCCTACCCGCCCCGGGATCACCACTACCCTCCACTCTACTCGCCCGGGGATCACCACTACCCTCCACTCTACCCGCCCGGGGATCACCACTACCCTCCACTTTACCCGCCCGGGGATCACCACTACCCTCCACTCTACCCCCCGGGGATCACTGAGCTACCCTCCACCCTACCCGCCCGGGGATCACCACTACCCTCCACTTTACCCGCCCGGGGATCACCGCTACCCTCCACCCTACCCGCCCGGGGATCACTGAGCTACCCTCTACTTTACCCGCCCGGGGATCACCACTACCCTCCACTCTACCCCCCGGGGATCACTGAGCTACCCTCCACCCTGCTGTGGGTCACCTCTAGCCTCCACCCTGCTGTGGGTCACCGCTAGCCTCTGCCCTGCTGTGGGTCACCGCTAGCCTCTACCCTGCTGTGGGTCACCTCTAGCCTCCACCCTGCTGTGGGTCACCGCTAGCCTCTACCCTGCTGTGGGTCACCTCTAGCCTCCACCCTGCTGTGGGCCACCGCTACCCTCCTTGGTGTCGGGTGGATCACGGCAAAAAAGTCAATACTAATTTCGTGTTTCTAATAATTTCCGTTTGCCAAAAAAGTAATTCCCAGCAGACGGAAACCCGCGATGCAAATTAATAACACGGATTTTCGTTATTCCTTTAACCAGAAGACATGACAGTCTAGGGAGTTTTGTCTGCCGCACGGACCGAGAGATATTGACAATGATGGAGTGAGTCGATGCATAGTAGTTCTCGAATACTCTACATATTCCCCAGCCTCCTGTACTCTGCGGGGATTTGAACTGAGGATTTCATGGCTACTCCCATCCCCGATCCCTCGTGGGAGCGAATCCCACGCAGCCCCAGTCCCCGAGATTGGACAGCTAGTTGCGAGCGAATCAGCCTACCACTCGCTCTGGACTCAAGCGATGGCCAGAGATAAGATTCAAAAGTGAGCGCCCCCACGGCCCGCATCCTGCCTGCCACCCACGCCGAATACTTCAAAGACTCAGAGAAAAAAACAGACGAAAAAAGTCGCTCCAAAAGATGCCGGTAACCGCTGCCAGTTTGATGAACGGCGGCAATTCAACGGTAGACGTCGACAGTGACGCGGCCAAAGAGGCGGCCGCACTGGAGCTGCTGGCCGCGGTGTACAAGTACCTGTTCGCCTGGCTAGTCCCGCTGCTGTACGTGTCCGGCTGCGCGGGCACGATCGTGTGCGTCACCGTGCTGCTCCGGCGCGGCAGCACGCAGAAGGAGGCCCGGCCCTGGTTCATCGCGCTCAGCCTTACCGACCTGTGCGTACTGTCAGTGGGCCTGCCAATCATGTACCTGAACATTGTGCGAGCCATTGTCAAAGCCGAATTGTCGCCGACTGCCACGGTTGGCAGCTACGATCCTCGAAGCTGGAACGCGCCGGCCTGCTACGGCCTGACCATCCTGCAGTACTATGGCCTCATCGCCTCCAGCTGGGTGCAGGTGGGCATCAGCCTCACCAGATGTCTGAGCGCCGTGATGCCGCTGGCCTGCCGACGCCGGCTGAACTACGCCGCCTCCAAGCGGGCCCTGGCGGTGACGCTGGCCGTGCCAATCGTGCTGGCAGTGGCGGCCGTCACCAGTTCCGTCAAGTACTACGAGCGCAGCGAAGCAAACAACGGCACTGGCGGCGGCGGCGGTAGCGGCGGCGTGTGCGCTCAGAAATGGAAGTCGCCCTACTATTTCTACAGCACCCTGGTTCTCAGGGTGTTCTTCCCGGCCGTGTGCCTGGCGGTCAGCTCGGCGGGAATCATGTACAGCCTGCACCGGTTCAAGCGCACCTTCCCGACCGACCAGGCTCGCCTGAGCCAGCAGCAGCGGCGGATTTCTATCGCCCTGATCGGCATGAACTCCACCTTCCTGCTGTTCGCGCTGCCCTACGAGCTCTACTTGATCTACGCTACGGAGCGCCGCGCCGATCTGCAGCGCGGAGGTCCGGCGCACGCCGCTGCACTGAAAATAGCCGAACGAGTGTTCGCCGTGCTCATGTACACGAACAACGCCACCAATTGGATATTTTACTTCGTGCTCGGTCACCGATTCCGCCAGGAGCTGCAGCGCAGACTGTTCGTTTGCTGCTCGACCCCGGCCAGCTCGGGCAAGGCGGTGGCGCAGTACAAGTTCCGTCCGGAGCGAGCCCCGCTGCCGGTAACGCCCCCGCTCACGCCGCCTCCGATACAGCATCGGGCGCCTCGGCAGCCGCCGCCGCCGCCGTCCCTGGAGGCGATCGACTATGACGACAGTGACGAAATTGTCGGAGCGGCTTCGGAGGAGCTGCGCCCTCTGCGGGGTCCGCGCTCAGTTGGAGACCAGCGCTGGACTACGTCCGGCTGCGACAGTGGCGGCAGCGGCAGCAGCGCCTCCCGAAGGCGACGCGAGAGAAAGTACCGCGACTGCGTCGGGTACCGGCTCACCTCAGTGTAAGGACTCAAACCAAAGAATCGCTTCTTCACTTCGAGACTCTCACCGCCATTCCTCGCCATTCTTCCATTAAGACTGAGATGCTACTCTATCTGCTTCGTTGTAAATACTCAAGTATGGAGCAAATAATGTTATACTTAAGAAACATACTATATTCGAAGTCACGATTTTTTTAGCTGTTGATTACTTATTCAATACTAGACTCGTTTATAAAGTATTAATCAAATTTTGTAAAATCTAATCATCTTTTTTGATCGTTTGTTTCTGCGCCTAATGTTACCTCCTGGTGAGAAATTTTCATTAAAACTCCTCGAAACCGTTAGATATTGAATTGGGGAGTTTTCGTCCCCACTACAGGTAATTTTTTCCGACCTCATGTAATTTCCTCCCCAGTAGCCCTAAGGCTAATTAGGTCTATGCTAAATTCACACAAAAATATATAAAAATTCCTGCTATTCGGTTTGTTGCAATCTCCACAACATGCAGATCTCTCGTAGCATCTCAAACCTTTTTCAAAATATTTACCGAGGCGAGCTAACCTGCCAGGAATAAAAGAAGGAAAAGTACACAGCAAAAACAAACTTTAAAGCTCCAAAGCTTTCAGATTGGAAGTTTGCAGATATCCCTGCGCAGCACTGCAGAATTCAGGGGCTATACCATCTGGCCCGGAACCGCGCCGGGTCATCGCTGCCTAATCCCGCCCCTAGATGAAGCTGACTCGCTGCTGGATCTCTGATAAAAGCCTGGCAAACACATGATAACAGGCCTTCAAGAATTTCTGGCAATAAAGAAGACTTATAGCACGCCAAAGTTATGGAAAAATTTATGCAAGACTCTAATTGGTGCTTTGGCACGAGATAATCAACTTTTCACACCTTCTGAAACTCTCAAAGAGCACACGTAAAAGAGGCATTTTTCAAAATTCAAGAAAGAAATAATCAAAATTCAAATTAGTTTTTGATAACGCGTTATAATCTCTTTTATTGAGACTTTCATAATAGTATCATTTTATTTGTTTAACTGTTTGACATTTGAGTCGCCATTAAATCGAATACATTCTGGATTTAAATTCAACTTCTCGTATGAGGTCGGAAGATGAGGTTCGTCACCCCTCCCTTGTGACCCGTTGTGGAAATCAATATTTTTGCTTCAGGGCGTAAAAATGAGTGCCCGCGGCGCCAAAAGGAGTGGCCGCGGCGCCAAAATGAGTGCCCGTGGCGCCAAAATGAGTGCCTGCGGCGCCAAAATGAGTGCCTGCAGCGCCAAAATGAGTACCTGCGGCGCCAAAATGAGTGCCTGCAGCGCCAAAAGGAGTGCCTGCAGCGCCAAAATGAGTGCCTGCGGCGCTAAAATGAGTGCCTGCGGCGCCAAAATGAGTGCCTGCGGCGCTAAAATGAGTGCCTGCAGCGCCAAAACGAGTGCCCGCGGCGCCAAAAGGAGTGCCCGCGGCGCCAAAATGAGTGCCTGAGGCGCCAAAATGAGTAAATGTAGAATTCTTGGCTTTTCCCCCACCATCATCCATGATGACGCCCCTGCCAGTAATAAGCTCATGCTTATACAACAGAAGTCATTGGATAATTCAAAGTGTTTTACAAGCTTCCTCCAATTTCACTATTGACAGTTATTGGATAAAAGTTGGGGATTTTGGTTGATGGTTGCTTTGCTTTGAGCATAGATTAAAACTTGAGCACCCTGACTGAAGCGCTTTGGTCGGCAGCAAAGCAAAAAGGTTGCTCCGATTAGCAACCTGCTTTCTCATTGAAGTTATTTTTTCACCCCAAAGAGATTTCACCGAAAGGGAAGCAGAGATGATAAAAGCCACTCAACAATGGAAGGAAAAAATGCTTTTTTAGCGCAGCATGCCCCATCAGAAGCTCTTTGATAATGAAAATTGCGTGAGGCTGTCGTTAGAATAATTATCTCATCTTTTTCAGCAAAAAAAACGCTTATAGAGAAGTCAGGGGTTGGGCTCCCATTGTGTGAGATGAAGGCAGATATCTAAAAACACATGGCTTTGAAAAAGGAGGATCGTCAGAAACTAGGATCTGGATTGATAGTTTAGCTTGTGGGCGTGGGAGAGATAAAGGATATATATATTAGTAAGAGATGGGCGATACGCTCAAGAAGCTGAGAGGTTGGAGTTCAAAGGCTAAAAACCACGAGTGCCAAAGATCACTTGTGGTAAAAGGGTTTAAAACTTCATTCTGGAATTTTTGTTTTTCTCAACGAAAATGGCAGCTTCTCATCGGCTGAAGTTGCAATATACACCCGCGTACTTAAAAAGTTGATTATTTTATTGATTTAAGCTAGTTGAAATATAGCTCTTATTTCCTTTCCAATCTTTCTGACCGGAAGCAAGCAAGACTTCTCAGACAATTTAGCTGAGAAAAAACGCATCGAAGAGATAGGAAAAGCTGCATTTTTACGAGCAAGCCTGCCAGAAAGTACATTTTGCCAAAATCAACGTCCATAGGCTTGCAATAACCGTCTCGGACCGAACACATGCTGGCTTCAAATGGTATTTAGAGTTTTAAAGTCGGAAATTTCCATTTCTATCTTCGGCAAGTGCTCATACACTTACAGGGAGCACTGTGACGTAACAGATCCTGGGATCGTAGCCTCGTTTTCTACTGTCTCTGATGGGAACCGAATTTTCGGGCGTGGAACATCAGAAAGTTATAGGGTTTCGATTGATTATACCGATATCAATTATTTTAAACTACATCCAATCGCATTAATTATAGAGAGGAGTATAGTTGATCAGACATTCTAATTATACTACTAGCATTGTCAACTTCAAATCACGCTATCGAAATGACCTACTCATAGTAGCATTATATAACTGCCATTTAAACACTTTTATAACGAATAAAGGATGCAGTAAATTTCTAAACGACAAGTTTAAGATTTTCTAATCAATGTCAAGCCACAAAAATCGTGGTCAGAACGTTGAGTTTATATATTGAATCGCACTGAAATGCGAGTTTTAAATTAAAATGAACTCAAATTAACTTTGCAAAACTAAAATGCGTCAAGATTAAAGGATTCACTGCTTGGACGATTCGCCTCTTGCGTCCCAAAGAGCTCAGTGAATTAACTCATTGATGCTCACTTGTTCACGACTCTTCTTCATCCTTAGCTTTGACTTTGCTCTTATAGTTCGCCTTCTCAGCTAAGACTTTCCTACGCATTTCCGTGGTCTCGAACTTTCTCTGGTCTGTTTGGCGTATCATATGGTCAACCATATCCACTCGCTGATAGAATGGAATCACCCTGGGTGGCGGCTTCCTTGGCGGCAGATAGTCGGTGCGTCGCCGCTTCTGAAATTTCAGATAGGGCTTGAAGCTTGAAAGTTTCAATAATTTTTTTCAATAGTTCTCCACAGTTAATTTTCTTATGTATGACCGCTTGCTACTGATAATGAAACGTTACGGACATTAGTCAAGGCTTAAGTGGTTTAAGCAACCAATATTTACAAGTGTGGAGAAAACCATGGTGAAGTTTTGCGCGAACAAGAATCCGGTCTCCTTGAACTCGTCTATCGGACTTTTTCGCAGCCGCAGACCATTCTTGGACTTGTACATGCATTCAACCACCAGGCCTATGGACTCCATGATCACGGCGGGCACTACAACGCGCTGGGTTGGGCTCAACAAATCCACCTCGCTCATTGCTTGGCTGTTTACTTCGAGGAGCCACACCTGAAAGGGCGTTTTTAGCCATAAAACGCTGATGAACTAACAGTTCTTGTGATTTCCTGTTTGAAATTGATAAACTATTATTTACTATTAAAACTACGAGTAAAAGACCTTACTTTATGATTTTCGTCCACACATAAGTCTAATCCGAAGATCTGGTAGCAGCCATAAGCGTCCCAGATTTTGCTTTCAATAGCAGAGGCTAAGCGCATTCCAATATGCTTGATCTGTCCCTTAATCTTCTCAAGAAGCGATTCGCTTCTGAAAACCTCATCAAGTTCTTTAGACCGATCTTCACGATCGGTGAACAGTTGATTCTCACTCATACGCCTGGCTCTTTCGGCTCTCTCCTGCTTTGTCTGATACGGGCAGGCAAGCATCTGCATCTTTTCATCAAGTTCCTCGGCCTCGCGATCTCGCATCTTCCGAGGTGTCATTGGTTTCGTGTTTTCGGGCTCTTCTGGTTCTTGGTCTTCGTCGCTCGGCTGCCCATTGAAAGGTTCGTACTCGGCTGAGGCCACACGACAGAAGCCGGGATTAATGAAGGCTACTACTCGACGATAGCGCAGTGTCATAATTAACATAAATGCCCGAATGTCCACCTTGCGACCATTGAAAAGGTAAGGATCTTTGATAACACGTTGAACCAGGAAGTCATGTCGGGACGTCTCTTTACCGATAGTCATATGGTAGAACTTCTGAAAGTCCTCAACCTTGTGAAAGAATCGAAAACCAAGACCCTTGTAAAGGTAGGATGGTTTGCAAACAAACAACTGTCCCTTTAGTTCATCATCAAGCCGATTAGAAAAGTCCTGCAGCGCGTTATATGAGCTGAAGCTCTGAACCTCTGGGATGAAGATGTCCAAGTGCTTGCAGACTTGCTTTCCAAAGTTATAGCAAGCTTCATCGGTACAACCTTCCTCGTCGGTTCGCATCGATTGAACCATATGCGTACAGATCCGGTAAGTCACTCCACCGGTATCCTCATCGTCGCTATCATCTACTGGTGTTTTCTCATTCGCGCCACATCTCTTCATGCAGTAGTTTCTTCGCTCCAACATGAACTCTCTGAGCGTGGTGCCCATTACCTGCTTGTCTTTTAAGAACACACCGCCTGGAAAGCGGTTGACAACGTAGCAGCCGTTGCCATTGAGATGATTGATGATGTGCTTAGCCTTTATCGAGCTCACCCAAATCAGGTGGCGCTCGCCCTGAGATGACAGCGGTAACGTGTCAGCCCGGCTGATGCACAGTACGTCTTGACAGAAGCGACTAACAACGCTTTCAATTGGACCGAGCTTTTCTTCGCGAATGGTTGGTATCACCTCTCCTCTCTTGTTCTTCCTGACCCTGGGGTGTTTCTCATTTACTATTCTCTTCATATTTAAATACAACTTGCCCTCCTTGCGGACCTTTAACATCGGGTACTCGTTGAGTTTTTCAATTGCTAGATTAACATTATACAGCGGATTTTTTTTCATAGGCAGAATCTTGGCGTTGCGCTCCTCACTGATGGTCATGTTGGACTTTTTTGATACTTTCTCTGGAAATTTAAGCAGATTTGTGGACGGAATAAGGCCTATTAAAGAATAAATACAAAATTATTGTGCGCTTACGAGAATTATCTGTTGTTGATGCTTGCGCTGCAGCCGCTTTTTTTGTTTCATCTGTCGGTTGGACCCGAGGCGGTTCTGGATTCGGCTGCATGTGGTTGTTACTGTTTACGGCGTCTACCCAACCAAAGTCTGCATCGCGATCACTTGTAGTCCAGGTACCTGAATTTTTGTTTCATATGATTGAAACTGTGATAGAGAATGTTCACCATGCTACTTAGTTAGCAGTGTCTTCGCATATAGTTTTAAAACTACACTAAACTAAACTAGACATGTTACCATTATGTAGAATTTTGAGCAAAAAGCTGTGCTTAGCTTACCAAAGCCTCGTGACTGCGACGTGTCTGAATATCCTTCTTCAGTGTCCATTTGTAATCGCAGGTTTTGCGTATAATTAATTGATTTAGTCAGCTGTAGTTTAATCTGGCAATATATCTATCGTGTGAATGCCAGGAAGAGCTCAGGGGCTGCAAGGGCGGATCGCAGCAATGAATTAAAAGAAAGCTTCAAGATTGACTCAAGAGACTTTAGAATGCTTCCAAGATACCCTGTTTGAACGCTTTCCAGTTTATGCCATAGAGTGAAAATCAGAGTGTTTATTCAATAGTCTTAATCTTCCCTCTATAGCTCGTAGTTAACCCCGCTGCATATTGATCACAGATTCAAAGCATTTGCGAAATCTTCCACAAGAGGTTCCGCGCTTTAACAGCCACTGGAAGTGGTTTAAATTGAAAAGAAACTGCAACCTACTCTATCGCATCCAGTGTTATTCAAAGGTGGCTGTTGTTGTGGTCGGATAAGGTTGTATTCATATAATAGCCACAAGAACTCTCAAAGCTACCTACTACCTATAGTTTGCTTCTTAAGTACATATTATATTATTATACCGGATAATGGTCTGGCTCTGTATGAGTAAGAGGCGTCTCTGAAGTCCTTCCTGTTGTGCTCTGTGCAACCACCACCGACACCGCCTTTTTGAGGGAGTCTGGAGAGCACAGGTATATATTGTAGCGTAACTCTCTCACCTCCCGTCACTCACCCATGCCACGCGACATTTGCAAACAGCTACTTAATGCCCATAGTGGCCCTTGTACGTAGGCAGGTGTGGAGCGTGGTCAATACTCGTAGCTGGATAAAAAATTGATATTAGAGTTAACAACTCCTTGCTCAAAAGTCCGAAAAGTTCTAGACTAGAAGAGGTTCATACAGTCATACAGTCATGCACCGTAAAGTTTTTGTCCGGGCAACAGCCCCACTAAGCGTAATATTTTGCTTTTTAAATTCCCTTCTAGCGCTACTGTCCAGATTTTTCCAGGAAACCCCGTTTTCACTAGTATACGCAGTAGCTGATCTCTTTGACTTCCCCTGGATGGCTCCCCGAAGGTCAGGGGACATTGCCCTTATCTCAATGCTGCTCTGCCCCATCTGCTCTGCCATGTATTAATACAGTAGCCTTGGTTGGTTGTAATATGTTATGCAGTAACATGCAGTAACAGTACGTACATGCAAACAGCATAATACATTGGATATACATGCTGTATGGTCTGCAGTAGTTCAATGACCATGCGCACAGCGTGTGTGGTCCCGGCCTCCATCACTTCCTATCCATGTACTTACTATCATCTGCAATGGAGACCTGTTAGAAAAAAAAGGCAACCGCGCCTACTTCTAATTCTACCCCTCAGGTTTTTCTCTTTTGTTCTCTTACGTTGTCTGTCTGCTCGCGGCTCGCGCCTTGCACCTGCGATTTGTGCAATAAAACAGATTCAATGCAGCGGAATGAAGAAAAGCGAGTCATTGTCAAAAAATGAATAGCTGCCGAGCTTAAGAAAACAAAATCAAAATGCATTAATTCAAAGAAGACATAGTTTGGACAAAATCTGTTTCAGCTCACACACTGTAAGAACTAAAAAAAAACTCAGCCCTTAGGTTGAATAACTTGAATTGAATTATGAGTTTCTCTGTCCCAGGACTGCGTGCAAAATGGACAGAATAAATATAAATGAAACTATAATAAGATTTGATTGAGTTGATGAGAAAAACAGCAAGTCAAGAATGTCTCAGTGCGCCACTTATAGTAGCAAGTGCAAGTAAAGAGAATTCAAACGACAGAAAAGATAGAAGATAGGAAGGCTGGCCCCCAATGTGTTTTACAACGCCACGGCCCCCCAAGCTCAGCATTGTACAAGGCACGGGGCCCCTTGCCCCACCCCACCCCAGCCAGTGGGAATGGCTGACTGGGTTAGCCAGCCAATAGCAAATCGCCTAATTGGCCTTGCTAAACCAGCCCCCCTTCTTCAGTTGAACCAAGCCTTACTCTCTTATTCTCGGCGCCCAATAGATAGATAATAAGCTTGAACTAACTGAAAAGGGCTAGTAGGAAAGTCCCAGACAAAATAAGCTCAACCAAGTCGGTGTGCTGCACTAACATTGTACACATCTTGTTTTCTTTTTTTAACACATTTGTTTCAAGTCTCAACGCTGTTTGCTCTCTCTCCCCTTATTAATAAAACAAAAGTAAAGAGAAAAGCGGTGCCAATTGAATTCAGCAGAGAGCTGCTCGCCGAGCTATATGAAATTGCGCGAAAAATAGAGAGAACGGCGACCTTCCACGGCTTGATCGGCGGCTGATGGAGATGATTGCAAATACGAACAGAGCATAGGTAAAACCATGCCATCAACAGCGGTATTATTAGCATTGACTTCTTCATCAGCAAATCGGCCAAGACTGCTCGTTGTGCTGCTAGCTGTCACAATCTGCTGCTACAATTGCAAATGTAAGTCTTTGCAAAATCTTATTCGCCTTTTCCATTGTTACTGTCCATTAATTGCCAGAATCATACTCTACTTTCTCTACTTTCTCAAGCCTAGTTTTTCTAAGAAAGGCTAATTAAGACAGCTTAGCGGCGAGTGTCAGACTGGAATGAATATTAAGATTTAACCCACCCACGTCGCCTCTCATCATTTCCTCGCTTAGTAGGGTTCTAGCTAGGCTCTGCTTTTTCTCTCAAGTTGATTGCTCAATTTTCTTGAGCCTTTTCAACGACACCACGGGGATGCCAAAAAAATGTTGTAACGCAAGAAACGCAAGTCTAATCGCTAGATGCAATTACTAAATAAATATGCAAGATTGCAAGTTGCCTAAATTGATTATCAATGAAGTGCCATGCTGCTGTCCCGTGTGTCTACTGAGAAGAAATTACCCCCCCCCCACGGTATTTTCTCCAGCTATTTTTTTCAGTGCGGAGTTATAAACTTGCTTTTTTGGGCTACTGACCATTGGTGAAAATGTGATCTGTTTGTATCAGAATTAGCCTCTGCGGGATTAAGGCCTCTGACGAAGCTTTGGTCTCCGATGAGGTGAATACCCCGTGTTACTGCATTGCGCATGACAGGGAAATCCACTTAGTTTACATAATAGCATACACCCGGCTTTGGGAATCAAAGGGGAGATGCAGTCGTTGCTTTTACAACTGGCATGGCATTGCATTCATCTGCTTCAACACTGTGTCTTTCCCTCTCATCTAATCTCATTTATAACTACAGTACTGTCATCTTATTACATCTCATCTCATCTCTTATTTATCCCACCACATCCCATCTCTTCCCGTCTCATTTCTTCCTATCTTATCCTATCCCATCCCATCCCATCCCATCCCATCCCATCCCATCCCATCCCATCTCTTCCCATCTCATCCCGTCTTTTCCTATCTCATCTCTTCCCATCTCTTCCCATCTCATCCCGTCTTTTCCTATCTCATCTCTTCCTATCCCATCTCTTCCCATCTCATCCCATCTCATCCCATCCATCTTATCTCATCTCATCCCATCCCACCCCATCTCATCCCATCCCATCCATCTTATCTCATCTCATCCCATTCCACCTCATCTCATCCCATCCCATCCATCTTATCTCATCTCATCCCATCCCATCCTATCTCATCTCATCCCATCCATCTTATCTCATCTCATCCCATCCCACCCCATCTCATCCCATCCCATCCATCTTATCTCATCTCATCCCATCCCATCCTATCTCATCCCATCCCAGCCATCTTATCTCATCTCATCCCATCCCATCCCATCCCATATCATCTCATCCCATCCCATCCATCTTATCTCATCTCATCCCATCCCATCTCATCCCATCTTATCCCATCTCATCCCATCTTATCCCATCTCATCCTTTCCTATCCCATCCCATTTCATCCAAACATCCTATCCCGTCCCATCTCGTATCATATAATTTATAGCTACTCATTGCCTTATCTCATCCCATCCTATCCCATCTCACCTTATTTATTAAACTACTCATTCCTGTCTCGTCTCATTTATTATCTCATCTCTCATCGCCTCTCATCTCTGAAATCCTTTCATCTGATTTTAGCTACTATCTTCTTTGATCTCATCTAACCTCTTCATGATCTCGTCTCATCTTCTCTATCCACCTCTCTCCACTATCTCTTCTCTCTTTTAAATTACTCGACCTTGCTCTATGCCTCTCACTTAGCACGACCTGTATTTTCTCCTGTGCTATTTCTTTCAAACATATTTTCCCGAATCCTGCTCTTGAGAGCATCGTTAGTACCTTCGCCCCCCAATTCTATTCACAGAAGCTCGGATTTCTTATTTCAGCCTGTCACACAGAAGCAGAGTTCCGGTGTTACGGCCCCGGCCTCCCTATTCAATGTATTCTATAATGTATGTAATGTAGAATGCATTCTGCAGACTCTACCCTTACTCCCGAGTTTTCGTGTCTTGGGAATAGGAAATAATCCCGAAGTTGCCATGTAAAGCTAAGTTACATAGTAACTGTAAACTCATCGATATAGATATCCCTTATTTATATATTCTATAAAAGCAATGCATAGGATATATAGAGAGACAAACTCATCTTAAAATAAAACTCTATTCCACATAGAAGGAAACTGCTCGAAACGACTCTGTTGACTTACGCAACTTCTCGAAGCTTTTATTATAAAAATCTTGAGGATCAGGCTAAAAAGGCCGGCCGGCACCGCTTTCATCCCTGCAGCGCCCCACTTATTATTTGATCCGTTTTAAAGAGGACTCATCCCCATAAGCCGATATTGAAGCTCAAACATTGAGTTGAGCTCAATACTCAAATATGGCCAGCCAGTACGAGCTATTTTGTTTGCGATGTCTGTGGATACCTTGTAGTTGCTGATTCAATAACTTAATGCGTTTGATTTAGATTACGCTCTTGTGTGTCATTTTAGTTTTTACCATACATAGCATGCATACCAGATGCCTATAATACATGGGAATTGACAATGAATCTAGTTAAACCCTTTTTAACTGTCACTTCACTTACTCACACAGCTACCGCTTCCGTTCACACAGCTGCCGCTTCTATTCACACAGCTACCGCTTCTATTCACACAGCTGCCGCTTCTGTTCACACACCGCTGCCGCTTCTATTCACACAGCTACCGCTTCCGTTCACACAGCTGCCGCTTCTATTCACACAGCTGCCGCTTCTGTTCACACACCGCTGCCGCTTCTATTCACACAGCTGCCGCCTCTATTCACACAGCTGCCGCTTCCGTTCACACAGCGTCCCTCTCTTCACACAGGTGCCTCTTCTGGTCACACAGGTGCCGCTTCTGTTCACACACTGCTGCCGCTTCCGTTCACACAACGCCCGCTATTCACACAGCTGCCGCTTCCGTTCACACAGCTGCTGCTTCCGTTCACACAATGCCCTCTATTCACACAGCTGCCGCTTCCGTTCACACAGCTGCTGCTTCCGTTCACACAATGCCCTCTATTCACACAGCTGCCGCTTCCGTTCACAAAACGCCCTCTATTCACACAGCTGCCGCTTCCATTCACACAACGGCTTCTATTTACACAGCTGCCGCTTCTGTTCACACAATGCCCTCTATTCACACAGCTGCCGCTTCGTTCACACAACGCCCTCTATCACACAGCTGCCGCTTCCGTTCACACAACGCCCTCTATTCACACAGCTGCTGCTTCTGATCTCACAGCGCCGCCTCTATTCACGCAGCTCACGCGGCTGCCGCTTCTTTTCACACAGCACTCTCCATTTACACAGCCTCAGTCGGGCGTCCCCAATATCACAGCTGGCTGAATCTTCATCTGTTTCGAATTTGACTTCGTAAAGCAGATATCTTAGTATGTTTGCAGAGATGTAAGTAGGAGACGAGACAAGTACCTAATTAGGTACTAATGAAATGAAATTGATTTTTTCCCATTAAAAAGACTTAGTAGTCTCAACAAGGAGGCTCTCTAATGCAAACTTGTCAGGGAAAGGGAAAGCCAGTCAGTCAGTCGGCCCTCTTCGTTAGCTCAGAATTGCCACTTCAGCTTCAGATGCTGCATGCTGAAGCGCTGTGTATAGTGTTAACTGTTTTTGAGGGAGAGAACAGACAGACAGCGGAAGACCTACACACGCAGCTACTCCGACCTCCTAACCCAAGTTTGTTAGACGGTGGTGACGTCATCACCCCAATTGACACACAAATTTGCCTCGCGTGCCCCGAACTGACTGACTGCACATTCCTTAATTTCCCAAAAAGCAAGGCGACACCCGTCGATACAAAGAAGACTATATAGTATATAAAAGAAAGAAAAAAGCGAGGGCCGAGGAGACAGACGGGAGAAACTAAAAATTCTTTTTGCGGTCGTTTGCAGAGTTGAGTCGGTGGTTGTTGGGGCCGAGTTCCGCTCAGGTATGAGGATCGGAAAGGTGAAAGGGGAGTCGGGAGGGGGGCCTAAGCAATGCGTGCGTGCTAAGGGGTTATGGGCGGAGTCGGAGACAAATAAGTGGGAGAAAAAGAATAAACCACAAGAGGAAAAGAGGATTTTATTCCCACATAATCGGTCGCGCTTTGTACCAAGTTCGATGATCATGGGCTAATCGAGGTGAAACCAGCTAGTTAACCCAATATTGCAAATATGTTGCAAGCAGGGTTTGTGGGATCCTACTAACCACACTTGGGCTCTGCCTCCCACTGTTCTCAAGCTGTTTTTGTGGTGAGGGAATATTCATTCTCATTATACGCATGCACAAACCTAACGCCTAGAGCTTGCTCATTCAGGGACCTCTCTTATATAGTAGGGGTCAGACGAGACTAATAATTTTCGAGTTTGAGATGTTCGCCTTTGAGATCTATTCATAATTAGGCCTATCTTAATTTATTATTTATGATTATTTAAGAAATAAAACACGTCATTGACATTAATTGAGCCGTTTTTTTAGCCAACCAATATACAAAAACATCAATTAGAAGTAGGAATACCAAGCCATTTTTCCGTATATCAAACTACCTGCAATTTTTCTTGCTGCGTCTGGTGTCACCCGTTGAAGGAGACGACGGTGTTGGGGTGATGACCGAATGCTTGAGAGTCTAGCTGAGGATGTCCAGCAGTTGAGGTTTGCCCATTATTAAAGCTCCGCCTGGGTGAAGGCCAGTGACCAACTTAGTCAGATCATATGCAGATGCTTATGATTGACGTGCCGATGAAATTTAGAGGCTTGACAAGGCCGCACGTATATCGAATATGCTAGCGCTTAAGGGAAAAAATTCGACCTGGCAGTGTTATTGAATATCTGGATGTCCGGGAGGGTAGTGCGACTTGATTCGGGTTTTCGGGAATCGAACCCTCAACCTTCAATTCGTGAGTCCGCTAGGCTACAACTCCGCATCATATTAAAACTATCCTCAAACCCTGGAATATACACTAAATAAAAAACTTTAAGAAACGAGCAGGATACAGGTAAATCAATCCTGGTCCCATTGTTTGTTAGATGAACAAAATGGAAGTTTGGAGGTTTCAAAGTTCAGCTTTGTTTACCTGCAGGTTGCGTGGACAGCAGGTGTATTTAGCTATTAGTATGATGGCTAGAGTCCAGGCTATGGGGGATGGGGTGGCAAGTGTCATGGTCCATCAAATCCGCCAATCGACCCATTCCGTCGCAGATTCTCATTTGCAAAAATGGGTCTAGTGTTGAATTTTGATTCCGCACTGCGCCGCCAATCAATTCACCTGCCGTCGACTCATCGATTGAACCGCTCTGCTTTAGCTGGGGACATTTAAAACTGATTTTTTCCCTCTGGGATATAATGATTTTGTAAACTCCCGGGCGAGAACAGTGTAGAGGGCTCTTCAGATTTTTTTCAGTTTAGGAAACTTGAGGAGATCCATAGCAGTTTAGACTGCAGAAGGTCTATGAGATGCGGGCGCTGGAAGGTGTAGGTGGAGCGATTTGCTTCTGGACAATTTTGAAATGCAATATCTTTCATGAGCTCCCACTTCCCCTGTGTGGGCAGGGGGGGGGGCTGTACTGGGTTCGTTTCTTTCAACCTGGGGCAAAGGCTTGGTTGTAATGCGACACCTTGAGCTCTCTCTCTCACCTCTCCCTGTCGCTTGCTTGCATGCTTGGCCAATTGAATCTTGAGACAGTCAACGGCTGACGCTGAGCTGAGCTGCTGATGGTGGTCCTGACTGACTCTGTGCCAGCAAGTGGAGATTGGAGAATCAAGTGTTTTCGCTTTTAAATAGATTAAATTATATTGGGATCGAGTATTTATTTTATATGCTTTTAAGTTACTATTAATATTAAACTTGCTAGGTCCTATCCTGAAATCGCGCTCTCACTGTCTTAACTGTGTTAGTGTCTCACCTGACTGGCTCATTGTCTCACCTGGCTAGCACTCTCATTATCTCACCTGGCTGGCACTCATTGTCTCACCTGGCTAGCACTCTCATTGTCTCACCTGCCTGGCACTCTCATTATCTCACCTGGCTGGCACTCTCATTATCTCACCTGGCTGGCACTCTCATTATCTCACCTGCCTGGCACTCTCATTATCTCACCTGCCTGGCACTCTCACTGTCTCATCTGGCTGGCACTCACTGTCTCACCTGGCTAGCACTCTCACTGTCTCACCTGGCTAGCACTCTCACTGTCTCACCTGGCTGGCACTCATTGTCTCACCTGGCTAGCACTCTCATTGTCTCACCTGGCTAGCACTCTCATTGTCTCACCTGGCTAGCACTCTCATTGTCTCACCTGGCTGGCACTCTCATTGTCTCACCTGGCTGGCACTCTCATTGTCTCACCTGGCTGGCACTCTCATTGTCTCACCTGGCTGGCACTCTCATTGTCTCACCTGGCTAGCACTCTCATTGTCTCACCTGGCTAGCACTCTCATTGTCTCACCTGGCTGGCACTCTCATTATCTCACCTGGCTAGCACTGTCATTATCTCACCTGGCTGGCACTCTCATTGTCTCACCTGGCTGGCACTCTCATTGTCTCACCTGGCTAGCACTCTCATTGTCTCACCTGGCTAGCACTCTCATTGTCTCACCTGGCTGGCACTCTCATTGTCTCACCTGGCTAGCACTGTCATTATCTCACCTGGCTGGCACTCTCATTGTCTCACCTGGCTGGCACTCTCATTGTCTCACCTGGCTGGCACTCTCATTGTCTCACCTGGCTAGCACTCTCATTGTCTCACCTGGCTAGCACTCTCATTGTCTCACCTGGCTAGCACTCTCATTGTCTCACCTGGCTAGCACTCTCATTGTCTCACCTGGCTGGCACTCTCATTATCTCACCTGGCTAGCACTGTCATTATCTCACCTGGCTGGCACTCTCATTGTCTCACCTGGCTGGCACTCTCATTGTCTCACCTGGCTAGCACTCTCATTGTCTCACCTGGCTAGCACTCTCATTGTCTCACCTGGCTGGCACTCTCATTGTCTCACCTGGCTAGCACTGTCATTATCTCACCTGGCTGGCACTCTCATTGTCTCACCTGGCTGGCACTCTCATTGTCTCACCTGGCTGGCACTCTCATTGTCTCACCTGGCTAGCACTCTCATTGTCTCACCTGGCTAGCACTCTCATTGTCTCACCTGGCTGGCACTCTCATTGTCTCACCTGGCTAGCACTGTCATTATCTCACCTGGCTGGCACTCTCATTGTCTCACCTGGCTAGCACTCTCGTTGTCTCACCTGGCTAGCACTGTCATTATCTCACCTGGCTGGCACTCTCATTGTCTCACCTGGCTAGCACTGTCATTATCTCACCTGGCTAGCACTCTCATTGTCTCACCTGGCTAGCACTCTCATTGTCTCACCTGGCTGGCACTCTCATTACCTCGTCGTCCTAATCTCCTCCACTATATCACCTGCTACTCTCAATGTAACACTTAATGCTCCCAATCTATATCTATCTTCTACCAATCTGCCCCCTGATCAGCTCCCTGAAGCGTTTTTTATCATCTCGCGATCTCGTGCTTATTACTTATCAATAATCGCTCACAACCGGCCCCACGTCTCCCTGCAGCAGCGGCCGCCCTGTCTGTGTCGGTCTCGTCCAACTCTGGCCAGTACCTGTCCGAACTGTCCAACCTGCGGCTGCACTGCAACGTATCAGAGAAGCCCGACTACATATTCTGGTACTATTCCACTGTGCCAGGCGGCACTGACCGGGCAGTGCTGGCCCGCTGTCACTGGGACTCAGCCACCTGCGCAGTGGAGTCCGGCTTCAAGGCCTGGGCTAATCTAGTTGTCATGGGCAGTGGCACGCTGAGCTTAGCCGGCGTGGCCAGATCGCAGGACGGCTACTACGAATGCGAGGCGTTCAGAGACCGACTGGACGCCAAAGAGGGCATCCGGGTTGTTGTTGTCGGTGAGTTCCTGCGTCCTGGCGGCTGAGGATGTCTGAAGAGTTTTTGGGACTTTCTGTTTGAGCATTGAATTTCGATATTGGAATTCGGCTGCAGATCCCGATCTTAGGTCCCGACATCCCGATCCTAGATCCCGAAATCCTAATCCTAGGTCCCGACATTCCGGTCCTATGTCCCGACATCCCGATCCTAGATCCCGACATCCAGGTCCTAGATCCCGACATCCAGGTCCTAGGTCCCGACATCCCGATCCTAGGTCCCAACATCCTAATCCTAGGTCCCGACATCCCGGTCCTAGGTCCCGACATCCCGATCCTAGATCCCGAAATCCTAATCCTAGGTCCCGACATCCCGAGCCTAGATCCCGACATCCCGATCCTAGGTCCCAACATCCCGGTCTTAGGTCCCGACATCCCGGTCCTAGGTCCCGACATCCCGAGCCTATATCCCGACATCCTGATCCTAGATCCCAACATCCCGGTCTTAGGTCCCGCCATCCCGATCCTAGATCCCGAAATCCTAATCCTAGGTCCCGACATCCCGGTCCTAGGTCCCGACATCCCAATCCTAGATCCCGACATCCCGATCCTAGGTCCCAACATCCCGGTCTTAGGTCCCGACATCCCGATCCTAGATCCCGAAATCCTAATCCTAGGTCCCGATATCCCGGTCCTAGGTCCCGACCTCCCGGTCCTAGGTCCCGACATCCCGGTCCTAGGTCCCGACATCCCGGTCCTAGATCCCGACATCCCGATCGTAGGTCCCAACATCCCGGTCTTAGGTCCCGACATCCCGATCCTAGCCTACGTCCCAATATCCCGATTCTAGGTCCCAATCTCAGTCCCGATCCCTAGACCCTAATCCCTAAGTCTATATTTTACATCCCTGTATCTTAACCCAGATAGGGTAGGGATACATAGATTAGCGACTCTACTACGGCCCAGATTCTGAATTTGGCTAAATGCCAGTCTTAATCCCTTTATCCTACTATCTCAAGATCTCTGCTCTCTACCCACCGAATACATCGCTATGTAAATTTGTGCACATCAATGCGTTTAATTTTGATATGAAGTTAGTAAAAACTAAAAAAGTAGTAGTCAGTCATTTTTTGCCACAGTTCATAAAGCATTTAAAATGTGGAATTATGGAATGCAAATGAGAAATAAAAATAAATAGGAAAAAACTGAGCCACAGACTGTGCCTTAAAATAGTAGCGCATTCCCGCACCTGGCCCTTCAATATGCGGAATGGAACGGGAAAGTGAGAGTGCAGTTGAGTGCGGGTTACTCACCTGGGCGGCTGGGTCTGATCCACTGCTGCTGTTGAATAAAAACACACAGAGAGAGTTGGAGAACTGCCGCCAGCCCTGACTTCTTCTGCTCGGCTTTCTCCTAGAAGAGAGAGAGAGCTGGGAAGAGGGTTAGCGAGTTCTCAAGGCTGGGCGGACTGCACCAGCTGGCGGCTGAGGCGGGCGGCTAAGCGGCGTGGGATTCTTTCCCATCCCAATTTGGGGATTGAGAATTTTTGCATTGTTTACGAGAGCGACTCGGCGGGGGCTGCAGAGCTTCGGAATGCTTTGAAATTTTTTCCCAAAATGACAGTTTTTTTCTAGGTAGCTATTGTGTGTTTTCTCTATGGGGATTTTCGGCGGCAAGCTGCGCCGCCCAATTCCCACTGCCATAATTAGACTGCGGCTGGGGCATGGGGCTTGGGCCTAATCTATCTATCTATCTATCTATCTATCTATCTATCTATCTATCTATCTATCTATCTATCTATCTATCTATCTATCTATCTATCTATCTATCTATCTATCTATCTATCTATCTATCTATCTATCTATCTATCTATCTATCTATCTATCTATCTATCTATCTATCTATCTATCTATCTATCTATCTATCTATCTATCTATCTATCTATCTATCTATCTATCTATCTATCTATCTATCTATCTATCTATCTATCTATCTATCTATCTATCTATCTATCTATCTATCTATCTATCTATCTATCTATCTATCTATATATCTATCTATCTATCTATCTATCTATCTATCTATCTATCTATCTATCTATCTATCTATCTATCTATCTATCTATCTATCTATCTATCTATCTATCTATCTATCTATCTATCTATATATATATATATATATATATATATCTATCTATCTATCTATCTATCTATCTATCTATCTATCTATCTATCTATCTATCTATCTATCTTTCTTTCTTTCTTTCTTTCTTTCTTTCTATCTTTCTTTCTTTCTATCTATCTATCTATCTATCTATCTATCATCTATCTAACCAAGGGTTTTCACATAAATTGAAGTTGCTCTGGTTTGTTCTATAGCTCCACTATTTGTATTTATAGTGGAATTCTGTTTGATAAAAATCATCAAGTGTATCGATATGATCAAACATACTCCAGAAGCATCATCTATGAGTCATAACAAACACGAGAGAGTTATGATGTCGGACAGAGATGCCCACAGACTCAGAATCTCTAGACTACACAGCTCACAAAAAGCGAGTGGAGGATTGGGCACAGAAGGCATTACTTCAACTGGCCTGCTGCTTTAAGGCTGACTAGAGGCTGCTGATTAAGAACGGTAAATCATTGAATTTGCAGGTCCCGCACCACCAGAGTGGAGAAAAGAGAGAAAAGGAGCGGCATAGGGGAGTGCGGGGAGGCTTGAAGAGCAGAGGAAAGTCCAGAATTGAGGCGAGCCGGGAAGCCGGAAAACTGGTCCCAGCAGCAGCATCCCGCGGCAGTGTTAGAATAAAGCGCAGTCTCTCACACACTATTGTTACGGGCAGTCAGCAGCCTGACATGCAACACACATGCAAATTGCTCAGTGATATATATATGGCCACCTAAATAACGAAGTAAATTTGAGTTTGATTTCAAAGCAGAGTCTTTGTACGCCGCGCAATGGCTTTGAAAACTACGGATAATTAATTAGCTAACGATGCGAATTATGAATTTATTACAGTAGGATTATTAAGTGTACAAGCTGCGTCAGAAAATTAGGATGACACAAGGCAAAATCATATAGAGGACTTTAATGGCCAATGATGAACTGTGCTCACATGGGGGACTGGTTGTAAAATACTAAAATTTAGATATAAAATAACTAGTTTACAGGGTCACGGATTGAATGGCAGGCATGTTTGATTTAATTAGAGATCCGGCATTAGAAATTTGTAGTACCTGATATTTTACAACGATGCAGCGACTGATGAGTACTCTACTCTACAGAGTCATCGGGACAGTGGAGACACAGAGCTAAGGAGAAGCTGTAAGAGCTAAGTAAAGACAGAGTTAAAGAGAAACTGTAAGAGCTAAGTAAAGACACAGAGTTAAAGAGAAACTGTAAGGGCTAAGTGAAGACACAGAGCTAATGAGAAACTGTAGGAGCTAATGAGAAACTGTAAGAGCTAAGGAGAAGCTGTAAGAGCTAAGTAAAGACAGAGTTTAAGAGAAACTTTAAGGGCTAAGTGAGGACACAGAGCTAAGGAGAAGCTGTAAGAGCTAAGGTGAAACTGTAAGAGCTAATGAGAAACTGTAAGAGCTAAGGAGAAACTGTAAGAGCTAAGTGGAGATAGAGCTAAGGCGAAACTAAGATCTAAGTGGAGACACCGAGAGCTAATGGGAGACAATGTGAGAGCTAAGAAGAGACAGTGAGTAAGCTAATTGGAGATAATGAAAGCTAAGGAGATACAGTAAGAAAGCTAACGAGAGAGACAAAGCTAAGAGGAGACAATGAGAGCTAAGGAGAGACAGCGCATGGCGAAGTCGAAGGAAATCACCCCACCACGTTTTTCTCCCCTCATCCGCCACACCCGAGCTGCTCAAAAAATTCTGATTTAATTTAATAAAACGCAAACAAATCCGCAGTCAGGCACTTCCCCCACTCCCAGAAACTTTGCCTCTGCCAGAAAGCAGTAAGTGGAAAGAATTTAATCAGAATTCGACAACAAGAGGGTATGTAAAGCAATGGAACCACTGGACTCCAGACATAGAGACGCCAGAATACAATCAGAGTGCAGAAACCTGCCTTTTTCTCTATGAGAAGACTACTGGGCTTACAATGGTAAATATACCCTAGGTTTCGGTGTACCTGTATTTAAAACAGTTTTGTCTTGATGATACCGAACTCACGGACCTGAGGGAATGACCCACCCAGATACAAGCGTCCATCATCAGCAACTGGCCATCCGCTGACTGACCAGTGATTCTCTTGACTGGCATGCGAAATATTGTCAAATTGAAACGCACCAATTCCGCCAAAGTCTCTTAACAGGTAGATGAAATATTCAGCAGGGACTGTTTTTCAGATTGACAGATTTGGTTTTTTCTGGCCGATTGACAGTTTATTTATCCTCCCCAGTATTGTTTAGTGGCTTCCTTCTCCCAGCTCAGCTGGGTTGGGATCAGAATCCCGCCAGAAGATTTGAACATGATCGCTGGCCTCCCTGCGGGACATCAGAAGACTGACAGAAGACAGAAGACTGACTGCCTTTTGATAGGCATATGACAGAGGTAGTGCTGCTGCTGCTACTGCTAGATAGATTGAAATAGACAGACAGATAGATAGATAGATAGATAGATAGATAGATAGATAGATAGATAGATAGATAGATAGATAGATAGATAGATAAATAAATAAATAGATAGTACTCGGGGCAATACAAGTTATACTAGCTCGTAATAGAATTATCCATAAAAAGCCATTGAGTCACAAAGGATAAAATTAGCAGTAATTTCCTGCGTATTCTTGCTGTTTGGTTTTTTGCAAGTAGATGAACTCTAAAAAAACAAGACACGGACAGACCCATGTTAGCAGTGGAACCAGCAGCACAGCAATCTACAGTTCCCTCCACACAAACCTTGCCCAGTCTCACAACCTATGGGTCTGAGCAAGCCGTGCCTTGAGGCGAAGAAAATTACCATAGTCTGTGGCGTGAGAAGAGCAGCAGCAGGTTTTTTCCTATTATTTTGTTTGCACCCTGGACTCTGCCATTCCCAATGAAAAGCAGAGGAGACCTGCAATCCGGCATCTCCAGCACGGCTTTCGCTCTCTTTCACTCTCAGCAGCTCTCACTTGGAGCGTTAAATAAGAGAGCAACTCTGTTAGAGCATCAATCAATTGGTTTTTGGAATGAGAAATAAGGACGTTAGTAGATATGCCAGCCACTCAAGGCCACGAGCAGACACGAGAGAGAAGCTAACAGACGCGAGAGAGGAGCTAGCAGACACGAGAGAGGAGCTAACAGACGCGAGAGAGGAGCTAACAGACACGAGAGAGGAGCTAGCAGACACGAGAGAGGAGCTAACAGACGCGAGAGAGGAGCTGGAGCTAGCAGACACGAGAGAGGCGCTAAAGGCACGAGAAGGGAGCGATTAAAGACACAAGTAACTTCTGCTATCCGTTATTCCCTACCAGAAGTTTTATTAGTATTGTTAATTACTGAAAACCTGTCTATGCTAAAACACCAGTTAATAAGATATTCGATCGGTTGGCTTAGCTGAATAACTAATCCTTGAGTTCGTTATTAGCATTGGGATTTGAACAATTCTGATGGAGCCTTTGAAGACAATGCAGCCTCTCGGCTACTCAACTTTCAAAGTCCCATTGTTCCTCTCTTCTTGTCTCTCTCTCTCTCTATCTCGGCGTCTCAAAGGTGGGCGCACCTGTCTCTGAAGTGTGCCCGTAACACTTTTAGACGAAAAATTGTCAGCTCCTTCGCTCCAAACTCTAATGTTTCATCTATTCATCTACCTGTAGTGATGTAAGCTGTCTGCTGCTACAGGAGAGCTCGTGCTTAACTTTACTAAACACTTACTAAACACCACGCCGAGAGCAAGTTGGCAGACAGGCATGCATTTTCTATAAACGTCAAGAAGGGGTGTGAAAAGCCAGCCAAGCACCGGAGAGCCTAGATAGATAAAGAGACGCACAGTCGGAGCTAGGCGCTGCGGCTTTTAACAAAGCATGTCCGGGATTGGAGTCTCCCATTCAGTTCCAAGCGCGTACAGTCAGTCTCTTTCTCACAAATCTGTCTCTTTATTTCCTTTGAATTCCTTTTAATCTATTCCGTACCCGCCACCGCATGATGCTTGGAATGCATGTTCATATGTAGGGTAATACCAATAGCTAGCCACTAAACTCACTCCTTTGGTCCTTTGGTCTTCTTCCACTGAGCAGCAGCTCCCGTTTTCCCAATGTATATTGGCAGTCTCCCGAAAAATCTCCCACTTCCTTGACCTCTGGTGCCTTCTTTCCCCCTTATACCCACACAGGGTGGGTTACACAAACGCGAAATTTCATAACCGCTAAAAGCACTTGCTTTCATAAACGCGAAACTTCACAAACGCGAAACTTCACAACCGCTAACTTTTTTGCAGTCACTTTCATAAACGCGAAACTTCACAACCGCGAAACTTCACAACCGCTAAATCACCTACTTTCATAAGCGCTAAATTTCATAAACGCGAAACTTCACAACCGCAAAATTTTTTGCTGTCACTTTCACAAACGCGAAACTTCACAACCGCGAAACTTCACAAACGCGAAACTTCACAACCGCTAAATGTCATCTACTTTCACAACCGCGAAACTTCATAACCGCGAAACTTCACAACCGCTAAAAATTTTGCACATACTTTCATATACTGCAGTCTTTTTAGCGGTTGTGAAGTTTCGCAGTTATGAAGTTTCGCGGTTGTGAAAGTAGATGACATTTAGCGGTTGTGAAGTTTCGCGTTTGTGAAGTTTCGCGCTTATGAAAGTGGGTGATTTAGCGGTTGTGAAGTTGCGCGTTTGTGAAGTTTCGCGTTTATGAAAGTGACTGCAAAAAAAGGTGATTTAGCGGTTGTGAAGTTTCGCGGTTGTGAAAGTAGGTGATTTAGCGGTTGTGAAGTTTCGCGGTTATGAAGTTTCGCGGTTATGAAGTTTCGCGGTTGTGAAAGTAAATGATTTAGCGGTTGTGAAATTTCGCGTTTGTGAAAGCAACCCCCCACACACACACTGTCGGATCGAAGGAAAGCGAGAGAGTGAGCTGAGCAGGAGTCCCGGATGCAAACCGCGATGTGATATTATATTGCCCGAACTCTTCTTTCTCTTTTCCTCCCAGCTTCCCATCCGATGCCTCCTTCAGCCTTCCTGCCTACCGTCTGCCTGCCTGCCTGCACAGCCCCAAGTTAGGTGGGAGGGCGCCACGCCCCTCGCCTATGCGCACACGACACACCGGGGGTCAGGAAAGGTGGATGGCACCTCCTTTTTGCATCCTATCGCTTCCGAGATAGTTGTGGATCGATTGTCACTAAATGCAGAATTTTGCAGTTATCGGTTTTTTGCTTGTGCAATCAGTTTTTTCGTGTCCGTTGCTTATGTTAGACTAACTTGTTTCTAGGGACTGTCTGAGCAAGATTTGAATAATATTCTGGGGGTGGATTTTCAGGGGCAGATATTTCACCCCGTTGCTTCTCCTTATCTACTCATCGAGGCGCTGAGGTAGAAAGCGGTTTTTCATGGCGAGAATTCCTCTATTTTCTTCCTGTGTGCTTGAGTGAGGTAGAGAGCAGATTCTTCAGGAAGGGCGGATACTCCCTATATGGTCCCTGATCTACTTGGTGGGGAGGTGGGTAGGGAGCGGATTTTCTAGAGGGGGGGCGGAATTATTTCTCCATTCTCTACTCGCTGTGATAGGGGAGCGGATTTGCGAGCGGAACTATTCCCGATTGTAAATCCTGAGTTCTCGGTGAGGCAGCGGCTGCGTTATCGTGTAACGCTCCATTCTAGTATCTGTCAGGTCGAAGCACTTGAATGGATTCAGTTCGCATGCATGCCTGCTTGTTTTCAAAATTGTGCAAAGGAAAAGATTTAAACAATTGCTAATTCATCAATCATGTTAAAGCGACAGACAACACTGGACTCGTCTTTTCTCCCACGCAAAGGTTTTTCTGTTAAGGCCGGGACAAAGCAGAGGAAAAGAAAGTGGCGCAAAGAGAGGCACACTTGAACACGCACAGGCTACATAGATTTTTAGGGCTAATTTCCCACAGCCTGTCAGGGTGTTGCGTCACCCTTAAGGCTGTGTCGGGGAAGCATGTTTCTGGTATGACCTCTTTTGGAAATTCTGGACCCGACTGGAGTGTGATGGGAAAACAGTGAAGCAAAAAAGACAATTGATTGAAAAACAATGCAGCAACTGCTTAGTTATCTTGAGTCGTGCATTGTGTCTCTTGTTTCAACTGGAGCTGCAGCCAAATCTTAAAGCGGCAACAGCAGCAGCAGCTGCTCAAGTGAGACGGACAGCTTGGAGTGCGTTAGGCGTCAAGGATTTACTTTCTTTTACGAGCTTAGCCTGCACTTACGCAGTTTGGTCTCTTTAAAATATAGTTGCAGAACATTTCTTTGCAGTCCCTATAGAGATATACGCTCGGTATAATACCAGCTAGAAACGGGGTGATTAATATTTTTATGACAACAGTCGTTTGTGTTTTCTCTGGGGAAACAAACAACAATGCAACAGCAGCAGCAAAAGGTGTGCAATCAACGAGTAAAAATCTCGAGATGCGAAAAAAAACTGCGTGAGAACGAGACGGTTTATTATCTCATTTATTGAGACCCGACGCCAAAACAATGCTCGTATAGAAAGATGGTGCCAACAGATTGTTTTCGCAGACAGTTTTAATGCATATTTGAGCTGGCTGGGTGGGTTGTAACTTTTTCAACTGAGCCTATTTGTCGGCACTTGAAGTGCGTAGAATTCCAGCTGTTACAGCTGTAACCTCGAAGTGTAGCTTGTACAGTGTATATAGACGGAGAGAAGTGTTGAAAAGAGTGTCAACCTGCAACACACCTAGAATCGAAGTTAGTTGCTATGCTACACGGTATGGCTCGAGCACGTGCGACACCTGGAGTCCGGCGAGTTCGGCCTACCAATAAGCGCGCCTCAGTTTTTTTGGCGACAGTATAAGCAGCAAGAATTCCTTTGTTACTGTTAATAGCCGCACACACCGACTGGCTGGTGGATATATTGCCCGAGGGCAAGCGCTAGCGGTTTGTGCCTCTTGTTGCCAACCGGCTAGTTGTCATATTCAGATTGAGTTGTAGCTTCAGAAAGCTTGCCAATAGAACTGATTGCTAAGCGAAGATCGAGTGGAAGCTCCTATAAGCGTCTTCTTTGACACGAGTCATGCACAGCAATATTCGAGACCTGCTGATTATTTTCTATGCGATAAAATAATGAAAACAAACACCCTGAAGACAGAGTGTTAATACGCTGAATCGTCCAAAATTCGATGTTAAGGCAAATCTGGTGACTGACATCCGGTGAACTGGTAGTCTATCTTGCTTGACACCCAAGGATATCAGTTGGTTTTGACAATTTCTTTCTTGATCTTGTTCGACATCGATGGTAGGACGAATTTCTGGTCTGAAAAATCTAGGAAATAAATTTAGTTGGACCGGCGCATTGACACAAAGGGGAAGGCGAATACCAGAGAAATCAAATGGACAGGCAGACAGACAGAGTCAGAGACTTGCAGTGTCTGCATTTGGAATTTATTATATTTTTTCAATCACTTCCCCGTCCCCCTGACCCCACCAGACTGACTGACTGACTGACGCAAGAGAGAGTCGGAGAGGACTGTAGGCGCACGACAGACACAGAAGGATTCAGACAAAGCTTTTTCGAGTGATTGACATTGGCGCTCAGGGGACTTTGAAAAGAGGGGCTTGGGTAAGCCAGGTCAAGGTTCCCCCCGGCCTTGGCCCTCCGCATTATAAGTAACTGGCATATTCGTATTTGCTGCTTGCTAGTTTTCTAACCTACGGCCCGCACCTCGCTGTTTTGAAATACAAATTATTGCTATTCCCTAGCTTGCATCATAAGCTCAATACGAGCTAAAGGCGGGGGGGGGCTTTTGAATCTGCTAATCCTATACTTAGCCTGATTAAGGCTTGACTATAAAAAATGTTGAAGACAAACCATTAGGAGAATTGGGTTTCAAGTCCCTGATATTAATTGGGCGATTTGGCTGGCTGAGCGAATTCATGCGGGTTCCTTTATTGAATAAATCACTTTTTATATTTGTGGAGGCGGTTGGGTAAGCAGCGAACTGCATGCCTGCATTAATTTTCATTTCTCAACCAGCAGGCAGCGACAGCGTTCAGACTGCACAGGTGGAAACTTCTCTCTAAAATATGTCTTGTAAAAACCTCTTCTCCAGTAAAATGCTGGCATGCAGAGGAAATGCTAACGGAAAAGAAGCCTCAGAAAGGCCTACCAGCGCAGCAGCTTGCCACTCTGCAGCAGTAAATTCAAGCGGACAGACATAGGGAAAAAGAGGAAGAGAGAGTTCTGACTTCTAGTTGCTGCTCAACTTTTTGAACTTTCGCGTGACGCGTGCCCCCCCCCCCCCCACGAGCCTCATCAGTCCGGCAGGCAGCTGGGAGGGGGTTGTAAGTTCCCAGTTTTTTTAGCAGGGCAGCAGTGTATTCTCTGAGTAGCGTCGGAATGCCAGTCTCCCAGGCCTCAGTCTCTGTAGGGCTGTGTGTGCGTTTAATTAACCATCGTGTGTTCCTGTGGGTCTTAGCATGGTCGAGGAACATGATCGAGTGTTCCAGGGGGGAGGTAGAGAATGCCTGGGCGGGTCGGACTATCCATAAAGCTGAGCTCAGTCAGTCAGTGTGCTCGCCCCCGAGTCCCCAACCCCCAGAGACGTAACAGGCGAGAATGCGAAGTCTTCAACGGGGCATTCGCTGCAAAACGATGGCCGATGGCGACAGAAAAAGTGAAGATCACGCAATCTTTCTCCATAGGTGGGTGGGTGGCTGCAGATTGTGCAAGAGTGGGATAGGCGTGCGCGAATGCATGTCAGTAAATAGTTCTAGTTTCTAGCATTGCAGTGTGCCATTGTTCTTTGTTTGAATTTTCTTGTTAGCTGTTGACCACCGCCGTCTTAATAGTTGTTAAGGGCCAGAGCGTATTTTTAATACCTAACAGGGTTGATTAAGAAAGTGTGGAGTCTGCCAGGTGAAGTTCGTGTCAATCAAGTTATTTGCAATATTCGCTGCATCTTTTGCTTGTTTGACTGGCTGTACGAGATGCAGTGTCAGGTGAGAGTGGGAGATACAGTTTCAGGTGAGAGGGGGAGATGCAGTGTCAGGTGAGAGGGGGAGATGGGAGATCCAGTGTCAGGTGAGAGGGGGAGATCCAGTGTCAGGTGAGAGGGGGAGATCCAGTGTCAGGTGAGAGGGGGAGATATACAGTGTCAGGTGAGAGGGAGAGATACAGTTTCAGGTGAGAGGGGGAGATGCAGTGTCAGGTGAGAGGGAGAGATACAGTTTCAGGTGAGAGGGGGAGATGCAGTGTCAGGTGAGAGGGGGAGATACAGTGTCAGGTAAGAAGGAGAGATACAGTGTCAGGTGAGAGGGGGAGATGCAGTGTCAGGTGAGAGGGGGAGATGCAGTGTCAGGTGAGAGGGAGAGATGCAGTGTCAGGTGAGAGGGGGAGATGCAGTGTCAGGTGAGAGGGGGAGATGCAGTGTCAGGTGAGAGGGAGAGATGCAGTGTCAGGTGAGAGGGGGAGATGCAGTGTCAGGTGAGAGGGGGAGATACAGTGTCAGGTGAGAGTGGAAGATAGGAGATCCAGTGTCAGGTGAGAGGGGGGGATACGAAAGTAAAGGAAGCAATGTCACAGGGCTCCCATTCATTTGACCTCAGTGCCTTGAACGCGGCCTGGCACGGGGATTGTGAGCCCGTGTTTTCGTTGCGCCGCTCCAGGGGTTCCGGGGAATTTATGTAACCCACGATTCCGCTGCCAATCTGAAACTAAACCACGAACAGCAGATGTCGTTCGGTAATTTCCCGTCTCATCTTTGTTCGCAGACTCCCCCCCCCCGTCTCCCATCCCCAGTCTCCTTCAATATTCGTCATCAAATTCGTGTCTTTTATTTCCTGTGTTTATATTTTCCCAGTTTCTTCTTGATTTGCGAGGCCCACCGACCCAAATAAGCGACTTCGCAGCGTCACTTTTTGCGGATTAGCGCGAGGCGGGATAAGATTATAATAATTCATTCGGATTCAGGCAAGCCTCGCGATTGAAGTATCAATTTCCTGTAGCGGTGAAAAAACGATTGATCCCAGGCTTTGGTGGCTGAGGGACCCCCCCCCTTTGCGCGCGACTTTCCGAAACGATACCCTCTCTTTAGTGGCCGTATTGGGAGACAGCAGAGAGTGGGTGAGGAATCTGCCACCCGAGGCAATTAATAATGCCGGCTAATTCTTTCTTCTTGCGACTTTCTATCGTCATTTTGATTTTTGAATGCGGAACAGATTTTGCGGCGTTTTTTTGGCGGAAATATCTGGTCGCAATGAAAATCTTTACTAGCGCAGCGAAACGCTGTCGCGCCTTGATTTTGGAATTCAACTTGCTAAATTTATTACGGCACTGATGATAGGCAATGGTCAATTGATTTTAGTCTGGCTCAGAGGCCTCTGAGTAGAACCATAGGCTGCAATAATGACTCAGAAAAATCGTATCACAATAACCATAATTCCATAAATAGCAATAAAAAATGGGATTATGATGTTGCTCTGAACTAACGTTCGGCCAGTGCACTCTTTATGGACAAAAGGTCGTCCGGATTCCCTCCATCCCGCAAAACGTGAACTGTCTTGTCGATCAAAACCAAGCCGAACTGCTCGTCCGCCTCATTCATCATTCGTGTGAAGAAAAGTGGCTACGGACGGAGTTGAGCAATTATCCCCAGGAGAGACTCGCTCTCACGGTAGACTGGTTGGGCCTGCCACCTAGCCTGCAGAGATTTCAGAGACTGGCCCGTTTTCATTCTTCACAGGCGACTGCGCCTCGTCGCTCTGCTCCCTGCTCCATCATCGTCAAAAATCATCATCAGGAATTGGTGAAGCTGACACTTGCTGGGAGTAGATGAGATGAGCCATATATACTGTGGACCATTCCCTTAGGCGCCTCCTCATCGCCCGGTCGCCCCCATGATACAGATGGAAGGGACTAGCTGACTAGAGAACAGGCAAGTCCCGCCTGCACCCGCATGCGCAAAGTTTTTTATTTTCATTATTATTAACTGGCACAGTGGGTGGAGAAAACCTTTTAGTAATTGATTTTTTTCATATTATTATTTGCCGCAGTAGTTCTGAACTCCTGTTGCACGCCCGCACTGCTTGACTATACATTATTAAATTCATAGTCTGTCTAGTTTTACTAAAATATAATACAGAGGCGGTTCCCGGATGCCGGTGTCTGTATAGTCTGTCCCGCTAAGCAGCAGCTCATCTTACCTCATCTCTACCAGTGCCATGAAGCGATTCCTCCAGATAGAGAATCCCTCACTGTCTGTTCCTGTCTGCTTTTTGTCAAAACCCCGGCAAAGCATGGCGACACAAATATTTGGGGGGGGGGGAATCCGCCCCCCCTTCTCCGCTCAAAATTAGTTGACACAGTCGAGGGCGGGACCAGTGCCACAAAAGCAGAGTCAGCGAGAGAGTTTGAAATAGGGGAACGCAAGCGTTTGGGAAGTGTCCAGTTCCGTTTTTATTTCCCTCTACCCCCCCCCCCAGCATTCACTAAATCCCATTGTTTCTACCTAGGCCGTAGGGTGACGCATTTTGAGAGTGTCTAGTTAAAAACAATGCCGGCTGTGTCACTCAACTCTCTGGCTCTTCAAATTTAAACAAGTTCCAGCAAAAAGCCGGCCGGTCCAGTTTTATCTTTGGCGATTTCGGTCATATTTTGGATAGCAAGTGCGAGCTATCTTGGGACCAAGAGAGGCAGCGGCTTCACTCGTATAACAACACGAAACTCTATACTCGATCCCGTTGACCCAGCTGCTGCTGCTGCTGCTGCAACTGAGCACACACGCACAGCAGCTAACTTTTGCTAGTTTTTTGTTTAACTGAGACTTAACAGAGCCCTACTGATCTGAGCGACCAGTTTGAGCTCGATTGCAGTTGGACATAAGGTAGCGAGCTACTCCAGGTCTTCCAGTTAGATTATAGGCGCAAGGATCTCTTCAGAACTGCGTTGATTCTTTTGAGATTCCATTCTGCTTATCTAAACAAATATCTTTGGATTCCGTTCGAAGCAAAAGATAATTTGGTTTGAACGCTTATCGAATCCACTGCCGCTATGAACACCTGGTGGACATATATCTCTTGCCAGTTTCGGAATGAAGGAAAAAGTTAGTTCAAATTTTCTTCTGGAAGATAGATTATTGCGAAGTGGATTTCCGATAAAAGTTGCTTTGGTGCTTCAGTTTTGTTCATTTATTTCACTCCGCTCTGCAAAGCCTCGGCTTTGCCTAATGAATTGAAAGAATCTGATATAAACTGAAAAGAGGGGAGACAGACAGAGATAAATTGCACATGGACTAGCCTTTTTTCAATTTTTTGTTGGCTCCTTTCTTAGCCACGTCTTTCGCATGCGGTGAAGTGGATGCAGCCTCACCGCCATCTGGTCTGTTTCGCTATTCGCAGCCTCCCTCTCTCAGCGCCCTCCAGCTTCCACTTCCCATTGACGTGACTCCACTAAATCGAGAGGCGATGTCGAAATGTCTAAAATAGCGTCGGAATTTCGGAAAGGAGGCAGGCGGGGAGGCGGAGCAGCAGCTAAATGTTGTTAATGAGGCGGGGGGTCGCCGGGGTCGAGTCTTAGTCCCTGACTAAGTGAATAAGAAAAAAGGCTTCCAGCGACAGATCGGTTCGAGTGACGAGCTGACTTTTGTGTTTGCTAAAGCAACATTGCACCGGGCGCTAGGTTGTTTCAAACTGGCAGTCCCAGGCCTTCAGCCCATTGGCATGACCGGCCCCCGCCTATCTGAACTTTGACCTTCCACATCCTTGGCGCACTCGGTCTCGGCATCATTCAGATCGGCCCACCGCGCCAAGTCCATTTGGTTATTGCCGATTCTTACATAGCATAACTGCATGCACCCCATGAAAATACGTGTCGCTCTCTCTCTCTCTTTCACTCGGCCAGACAGTCTGCATATTTATATGCCGTTTGCAGTTGCCAGGCTCGCTTCCAGTTATAATAACTTGAACAGCTTGTTGACTCATGCTGCCGTTGCCTGCTGCTTTCGATAAATAGTGAGCGGAAATGCGAGGAGCGTCAGAGGCCGCGTGCCAGGAGGTATCGGTCGCTTAGCCTGGCAGGGGGTGGACGGGCAGTCGGCGGCACCCTTTCAATCGTCAAATAAAAGGCGACAGGAGCGCGGCCCATACCACCAAAGAAAGTATTTCGGTTGCCATGTGAGACAGTAGACGGAGAGAAGCAGAGGAACAGTCGCGCTGCCAGGAATGCTTATTAGCAATGGCGCTCACTATTCTACTAATACATACGCTGGTCATCGCTGCATCCGTTGCGCCGTGCGTCAGTATCAACAATGCTATGCATTCCTGAGACAGGCTGTCTAAAAGACCCCATAGCTGTGCCAGAAATGTGCCAGCTCGGTTGGAAGCCTCGGCGGGGAGCTTAGCGACTAAAGCATTTAGAATGCAACAAAACGAGAGTTTTGTCACCTTTCTGTTCTGTCGCCAACCAATTGACCAATTGCTCAGTACCGTATTAGAGCACTGGCCATTAATAAGCGCGGCTTTGCCTGCAGGCGAAAATCAATTTGTTAGCATCGTAGTAGAAATGAATTATAATGGCCGTACATTGCCCCCCACCATGTGAAGATTGCATTCTCCTGGCCTAACTGACAGCTGGCGGCTCTTGAGCTCCGCCCTGCATATCTTTCTATCTATCTGGCTGGCTGCAACTCCTGCTGAAGCCTCTCTCATTGCGGCTTGTCACGCAGGGGGTTTTGGACGGTCGAGTCCCTTATAGTGTTATTATTGTTTTCTACTTAGCAGCTTTTCAGCGCTTTGTTATATTCTGCGCTGGCTGAGTGTCGGCCCCAGCAGATGCGGAGCGGGGGGATTTTTAGATGAGGAGCTTCGTCGGTGATCGCTTGTTAAACTCTGCTAGAGTCGTGTCATGCAATTGTCATGCTATTCTACAACATGTATGCTGCTGTTTGCTCTGCTCTGCCATCGTCATCAGCATTCTCAAGTAGAAATCGTGAGTGCGTACGCACGCACACACCTTTTTATCGGACTGGGCTGACTTGATGGAGGAGATCGGCTAGATGAGAATGGGAAGAGTAAGATAGCAAAGTCTTTTGCTTAAAATATTCCTCTCGCCGATCGGCATGCATAATTCGATCCACTGAGCCGCCACTCTGGCTGGAGTTCCGGGTAGCTAGCGGCGGCCTTTCTCCTCCGCTCTTATCTGGCTGCCGTGTTTGTTCCGCCTTGGCGGCCTGGAATGCACGTGTGTAGAGAAAGCGGATCCGAGGAATTCTCAGCGGCTTTGCGGCCTCCACCCCAGATTGTGCAACAAGCAAGTTTCGCCCCAACCCGCCAGCTGCCTCACTCTCCCTCTTTTCCTCTCGCCATCCCTTTGCTTGTGATTGACGCTGGGAAGCCAACTGACGATTCTGGCCCCGCTTCGGCAATCGATGCCTCTATATCGATGATCTTTATAACGAATCTCTTCTAAGCTCCGAATTGGCTGTAGGGAAACGGTGGTTGAGAGAGATTTGAGAGATTGACAGCTGTCACCCGGCTGATTAGAACTCGAACCGAGGCCTATTAGAGGCGCGAATTCGTAGGCCGATTAAGAAAGGAAACATCGAGCTAACATAGCAAAGATGAAGCTTAATAATTAATGAGTGAGTGAGTCGGTGATTGAGCAGACTACGTTGCAAGCTTCAGTTCAAGCCAAACAATTTGTAGTACTCGTACACAAAAATATGGACTACAGAGACAAATATAGAGTACACAGACTAACGCTTGGTACATAGACTTGTGCAGAGTACATAGAAATATGCAGATTACACATACAGATGCAGAGTACATAGACATGCAGAGTACACATACAGACGTAGAGTACATAGACATAAGCAGAGTACACATTCAGATGCAGAGTACATAGACATGCAGAGTACACAGCCCCACCGCATAGTACAAAAATTCCCCCTCAGGGTACACATCGACATAAATGTCTGTTGCGCTTACTCCATAAATTTTGAATGGCTATCGCTTACAAGAGGAGCCAAAAATCTAAAAATGAACTAAAATTAAAAAACCCGACAGTCACCGCCTCGGAGCCGTCCATCGTGCAGAGCCCAACCCAGTTGACCTCCGGCAACCTCGCCACATTCACCTGCAACAGCGGGTCGGGCTGGAACCCGCCGCCTCGCCTTACCTGGCTAAGAAACTCCATAGATAAGCCGGCTGGTGACGACCTGACGGCATTGGCCTTGTATTCTCCGCCCGCTGCAAAATTCGGCCCGGCCAGCAGCGTCCTCCGCTTGACGGTTGGCGCCGATGATCACGAGGCCGTGCTGATCTGTACAGCAGCACAGGCTGAGCTCAGCAATGCCAGCGTGTCCGCTGCCCAGCTGAAACTGCTGGTCAAACGTGAGCGGCTGTTCTTATCAAATGATCTCTTATCGAATATTTTCAATTTCATGTCTTTTTAACCTTGCCTATCAATTTATCGAGCAGATAAGCCATCGATTGGCAGCATCGCAGACCTGACCGCGATCGAGGGCTCCTCAGTGCCCGTGGCCTGTTCAGCTGGCGGCTACCCGGCACCCAGGCTGCAGCTTATTGGAGCGAATGGCTCCGTTATGCAGGGTGAGAGATGAGACGGAAAACACAAAGTAATAGCCGAAGTTGATAGTGATGCTAAGAGTGACTTCGGGAGTGACATCCAGAGTATGTCGAGAGTGACATTCAGAGTGATGTCGAGAGTGACATTCAGAGTGATGTCGAGAGTGACATTCAGAGTGATGTCGAGAGTGACATTCAGAGTGATGTCGAGAATGACATTCAGAGTGATGTCAAGAGTGACATTCAGAGTGATGTCAAGAGTGACATTCAGAGTGATGTCGAGAGTGACATTGGTTAAGGGTGGTGATATTGAGAGTGACATTGAGTGATTTTCGATTTGTGGCTAAGAGTGACACAGAGAGTGATATCAAACTTTGAGGAGTGAAAAGACATCGGCAAATGACAGCACAGCACTGAGCCGAACTCACCCAGTCTCTCATCCCCATCTGCACCCCAGAGTCGGCCAGCGGCATGTTCACTCTGTACCCAGTGGACCGGTCCCAGGCCGGCGCCCTGGCCTGCCGGGCCGTCAACCCGCTGGGCACCGCCACCGCCGCCTTCCGCCTGTCCGTGCTGTACCAGCCCACCGTCCGGACGCCAGCCTCGGCCGTTGTTGACGCCGGCGGCTCCGTCACCCTGCCGTGCTCCGTTGACGGCAATCCGCCGCCAGCCGAGCTCGTCTGGCGCCACGACGCCACCGGCGCCGCTCTGCCGCCTTCGTCGGACGGCGCCCTCCGATTAGATGGCGCCGATCCGCGGCGCCACGCCGGCGTCTGGCACTGCGAAGCGCGCTCGATTCTGACAGCCAGCAGCGGGCCGCCGACCGAGTACACGGCCTCCTCTGCTGTCGTCCTGACCGTCCGCTACCGGCCCGGCCTGCCGCAGGCCTCGCAGCCCCGCTCACCTCTTCTAGCCGGCGAGTCCGTCAACCTCACCTGCCAGCCCAGCCAGGTGTCCCCTGGCGAGCCCGCGCCCAGCCTGGCCTGGGTTCAAATCCAATCCTCGCCCGTCCATCTGCCGGCCGGCCCGTCTGTCCGGTTCTCACCCGTCGGTCTGTCGGACAGCGGCTCCTACGCTTGCCGGGCCGTCAACGACTTGGGCACCAGCGAATCGGCGCCAGTCAGCCTGCTGGTGCACCAGGCGCCAAGTCTGACTGTAGAATCAGCGCCTACTGGCGCCAATGCGGCGCGCGTCGGCTCCACTAATTTTCGATTGGTCTGCCGCGTCCGCGCCAATCCGGCGCCGAGGCTGCGCTGGCTGCTGAACGGCGCCCGGATGCCGCCGGAGCTGTTCACCGAGTTGGCCGGCCTGGGCGACCAGTCGTAAGTCGTAGCTTTACTCTTTTGCCTATCACTCCTGTCACTCCTACTTCGGTCACTCTCCATTCTTTCACTCCTACTTCTGTCACTCCATTCCGTCACTCTCCATTCCGTCACTCTCCATTCTGTCACTCCTACTTCTTTCACTCTCCATTCTGTCACTCCTACTTCCGTCACTCTCCATTGTGTCACTCCTACTTCCGTCACTCCATTCTGTCACTCTTACTCCCGTCACTCTCCATTCTTTCACTCCTACTTCCGTCACTCTCCATTCTGTCACTCCTACTTCCGTCACTCTCCATTCTGTCACTCCTACTTCCGTCACTCCATTCTGTCACTCTTACTCCCGTCACTCTCCATTCTTTCACTCCTACTTCCGTCACTCTCCATTCTGTCACTCCTACTTCCGTCACTCTCCATTCTGTCACTCCTACTTCCGTCACTTCATTCTGTCACTCCTACTTCCGTCACTCCATTCTGTCACTCTTACTCCCGTCACTCCATTCTTTTACTCCTACTTCCGTCACTCTCCATTCTGTCACTTCTACTTCCGTTTCTCTTCCTTATGTTTCGCTCTTTCTGTCACCTTACTTCTGTCACTTTCTCCTCGGTCACTCTGTCACTCTCCCATTTGTCACTGTTCCTTCTGTCACTTCATTTTGTCACTCTCTCCTGTCACTCCCTCTGTGACTCTTCCTTATGCTATTCTTCCTTCCCCTGATGTCACTTTCACTCGTTCACTATTCCGTGACCCCCTTATTTGAAATTTCACCCTGTCACCCTCACTCTCCGATCTGACTCACTGCTCCCTGGATTCCTTCTTTTCCATGAAAATATTTATTTGCGCTACATATCGGCAGTCTAGTCAACTCTAACGAAAAACAGGCTTATTGTGCTTGATTTTTCTTCTCTCACTAGAGCCACTTTGTCTTGACCAATCCCACAGATTCGAGTACCAGCTCACTCTGCACTTTCGTGGATTTCAACGCTCTGTACTGAGACTGAACGATACTGGAGTGTACCAGTGCTTTGCGGACAATGAACTGGGGAACTCCACCGCTGAGCACCGGCTTGAGGTCTTGAGTAAGTGGTTATTGACTGTGGTTTGAATATTGGTCATTGACTGGTTTGAATATTGGTCATTGACTGGTTTGAATATTGGTCATTGACTGTGCTTTGAATATTGGTCATTGACTGGTTTGAATATTGGTCATTGACTGGTTTGAATATTGGTCATTGACTGGTTTGAATATTGGTCATTGACTGGTTTGAATATTGGTCATTGACTGGTTTGAATATTGGTCATTGACTGGTTTGAATATTGGTCATTGACTGTGCTTTGAATATTGGTCATTGACTGGTTTGAATATTGGTCATTGACTGTGCTTTGAATATTGGTCATTGACTGGTTTGAATATTGGTCATTGACTGGTTTGAATATTGGTCATTGACTGGTTTGAATATTGGTCATTGACTGGTTTGAATATTGGTCATTGACTGGTTTGAATATTGGTCATTGACTGTTCTTTGAATATTGGTCATTGACTGTGCTTTGAATATTGGTCATTGACTGGTTTGAATAATGGTCATTGACTGTGCTTTGAATATTGGTCATTGACTGTGCTTTAAATACTGGTCATTGAATGTGGTTTGAATATTGGTCATTGAATGTGCTTTGAATACTGGTCATTGAATGTGGTTTGAATATTGGTCATTGACTGTGCTTTGAATATTGGTCATTGACTGTGCTTTGAATATTGGTCATTGACTGTGCTTTGAATACTGGTCATTGAATGTGCTTTGAATACTGGTCATTGAATGTGGTTTGAATATTGGTCATTGACTGTTCTTTGAATATTGGTCATTGACTGTGCTTTGAATATTGGTCATTGAATGTGCTTTGAATACTGGTCATTGAATGTGCTTTGAATACTGGTCATTGATTGGTTTGAATATTGGTCATTGGGTGTGGTTTGAATATTGGTCATTGACTGTGCTTTGAATATTGGTCATTGACTGTGCTTTGAATACTGGTCATTGAATGTGGTTTGAATATTGGTCATTGACTGTGCTTTGAATATTGGTCATTGACTGTGCTTTGAATATTGGTCATTGACTGTGCTTTGAATACTGGTCATTGAATGTGGTTTGAATATTGGTCATTGAATGTGCTTTGAATATTGGTCATTAATGTGCTTTGAATATTGGTCATTGAATGTGGTTTGAATATTGGTCATTGACTGTGCTTTGAATATTGGTCATTGACTGTGCTTTGAATACTGGTCATTGAATGTGGTTTGAATATTGGTCATTGAATGTGGTTTGAATATTGGTCATCGAATGTGCTTTGAATATTGGTCATTGAATGTGCTTTGAATACTGGTCATTGAATGTGCTTTGAATACTGGTCATTGAATGTGCTTTGAATACTGGTCATTGATTGGTTTGAATATTGATTATTGGGTGTGGTTTGAATATTGGTCATAGACTCTCATTTGAATACACCCTGGTCATACACCCTGATTTGAATACTGGACATGGACTCATCTGAATACTCGTACGGGTCATAGACCCAGATTTTTTAATACTGGTCATGGACTCTGATTTGAATACTGGTCATGGACTCTGATTTGAATACTGGTCATGGACTCTGATTTGAATACTGGTCATGGACTCTGATTTGAATACTGGTCATGGACTCTGATTTGAATACTGGTCATGGACTCTGATTTGAATACTGGTCATGGACTCTGATTTGAATACTGGTCATGGACTCTGATTTGAATACTGGTCATGGACTCTGATTTGAATACTGGTCATGGACTCTGATTTGAATACTGGTCATGGACTCTGATTTGAATACTGGTCATGGATCCTGATCTATGATTAAGTTGATTACTATTCTTATGCAATTACCCTCTTGGATCTCAGTCATGCATAGTTAATCCAAATCTATTATGACAACCATCTAACCACCCAACCACCCAACCCCAAGCAGCCCAGCCTTCCATCGTGAACGCATTCGACAAAGCAGCTTTCGTGCCCGGCAGGCGGCCCGCTCTGGCCTGCCAGTTCATCTCGCACTCGGGTTTCAGCGTCACCTGGCGAACACCCGATGGTCGCACTTTGACTACGGGCAGCGCTCAACCCGTTGAAGAGGCCAACGGCCAACCCTGGTGGATGACGTCACCCGCTCCGCTGACAGATGGGGGTAGCCAGCCCGCTATCGGCAACTACACCTGTCAGGTATTCGATGCACTTGATTAACGACATTTATGCGTGCAACCACCTTGACTCGAGTCCTCATTAAGCCTCCGCTATCCACTTCCGGTCCTTTGAATAAGCCTCCGCTATCCACTTTTCTGGGTCCTTTGGATAAGCCTCCGCTATCCACTTCCAGTTCTTTGAATAAGCCTCCGATATCCACTTCCGGTCCTTTGAATAAGCCTCCGCTATCCACTTCCGGTCCTTTAGATAAGCCTCCGCTATCCACTTCCGGGTCCTTTGGATAAGCCTCCGATATCCACTTCCGGTATTTTGGATAAGCCTCTGATATTCACTTCCGGTCCTTTGAATAAGCCTCCGCTATCCACTTCCGGTCCTTTGGATAAGCCTCCGATATCCACTTCTGGGTCCGTTGAATAAGCCTCCGATATCCACTTCCGGTCCTTTGGATAAGCCTCCGATATCCACTTCCGGGTCCGTTGAATGAGCCTCCTTTATCCACTCCCGGTCCTTTGTATAAGCCTCCGCTATCCACTTCCGGTCCACTTTAGATAAGATACTTCGGTTCTAAATATTCAGCAATAAAGTGAGCACAAGATGAGGATTTTTACTAACCCCCCAAATCCCCAGGTAAACAACTCGCTCGGCACTGTGCAGCGCCGCTTGCAGCTGGTTGCCGTCTCCGCCCCGGACCCGCCCGAGCGCTTGTCGGCCGCGCCGCTAGCCTGGGACTCGGTACGCCTTTTCTGGAAGCCTGGCTTCGACGGCGGCCACCCCGCAAAGCTGCGGCTCCGCCTGGTCGGCTGGAACGCCAGCGTCGGTGCGCGGATGCCGACGTCGCCGCCGCTGCTGGTCGACGCCGAAGTTGGCGAGGCGACAATCGGCGGCCTCTACCCCGACACCGCCTACGATGTTGTTTGCGTTGCGGAGAATCGTCTTGGCGAGTCGCCCGCCTTCGGAGCCGCTGATAACAACGCAGCCGTTGTTGTCACCACCGGGCACCTTCGGCTGCCGCAGGTCCGCGACGCCAGCTGGGACCCGGCCACCGGCCGGCTGGTCTTCCGCGGCCAGCCCGGCTACTGCGCCCGCGTCGAGGCTTCCAGCGACGCCGGGGCCACCTGGCGGGCGCCGCCCAACGCCGACGCTGTCGGCTGCCTGGCCTTCCAAGCCGACGGCCTCAGCGTTGCCACCGCTCCGGCCTCGGTGCCAGCCGACGCGTCGCCGTCGGAATCTGCTTCATCGTCGACCGGATCTCTGACTTCGACCTCGTCGGAGGCTCGGCGCACCGAGATTCTTTATCGGGTGTCGCTGTGCCTGGCCAACCGGACCGACGTGTGCGGCTCCCCGTTCACCACCTATCCGCGTGAGTGCTCGATACAATCCTACCCCTCATGACACCCACCCCACTCCGCGAGTTCTCTATCCATTCCTACCCCCCCTCATGACACCCAACCCACTCCGCGAGTTCTCTATCCATTCCTACCCCCCTCATGATACCCACCCCACTCCGCGAGTTCTCTCTATCCATTCCTCCCCCCTCATGACACCCACCCCACTCCGCGTGTTCTCTCTATCCATTCCTACCCCCCTCATGACACCCACCCCACTCCGCGAGTTCTCTCTATCCATTCCTCCCCCCTCATGACACCCACCCCACTCCGCGAGTTCTCTCTATCCATTCCTCCCCCCTCATGACACCCACCCCACTCCGCGTGTTCTCTCTATCCATTCCTCCCCCCTCATGACACCCACCCCACTCCGCGTGTTCATACCTCTTATTAAACATATGCAACCTTTTACGGTTAAATTTGACTGTCTGCTTCTATTCATCCTCGCTGCATTGTCGGCGTATTAAATATGCATGGATGGTCACGTCAAGTGACGGCAAAGCTAGCCATTCTTTTGTGTGCTCCCGCAAACTGGACACACAAGCTAATTATAGCTTCTTCCGTGTGCCCAGTTTTTTACCATGCTTACCATGGGTTTCTGGGTTGGGACTCTTTATTAACGCTTAGACACCTACGCTCTCTATCTCAATCACGGGCTGGGGTGCCAGTGACTGTATCTCAGCAACTGCCGCGGCCGCCTCCCCGCCCACCCCCTCTCCCCACCAAGCAGCCTGAAGCAGCAAAGTGTTTTTCCGTGTCGTCAGTTCCTTTCTTCTCTTGAGAATTGTCCACTTAATTTTGCGGTTAGTTGTTAATATGATGATTCTCTCCCCGCGGCAGTCGAGTTCACGCCAGGTCAGCGCTGATCGATTGAGAAAGAAAGAAGTATCCTGAATCCACTGTTTAGTTTTTAAAAAAACAATGCAATGATTGATGCTTTGAATTTTTTCAGCCAAGGCGATCCTGGGTCTATGATTTAGATTGATAGATCCTCTGTAAAGAAAATTTAATAAACTTATGCTAAGCCAAAAGCGGGGACAATGACCACTGGTACATGATAAGGGGCTGGGACAGTGGAACAAGAAGAGTCTTGAAGTGATCGAAATATTTCAGCGCCACAGGCAAGACTTTTGGGGAGCTTGACCACCCCTTTTCACTAGAGGGGGCAGCTGTCCCCTTGACCTCCCTGGATGGCTCCCTCGCCTCCCTGGCAGCTGAAACCCCCCCCTCCCTGGAGTCTTGCCTGCCCTGGATGGCTCCCTAGCAACTGACCTCCAGGGAGCCATTCATTTGTAGTAGTAGTATTAGTAGTAGCAGCAGCAGCAATAGTAATAGTAGTATTAGTAGTAGTAGTAGTAGTAGTAGCAATAGTAGTAGTATTAGTAGTAGCAGCAGCAGCAATAGTAATAGTAGTATTAGTAGTACGAGCGTAGTAGTAGCAATAGTAGTAGTATTAGTAGTAGCAGTAGTAGTAGCAGTAGTAGCAGTAGTAGTAGCAGTAGTAGTAGTAGCAGTAGCAGCAGCTGTAGTAGTATTAATACTAGTATTAAGGTTCTCATTTTAAGCCTTGGTAATTAACTAATTAATTCAAAATGATCCAGTATGAACAATTAAATTTCCGTCTTGAAATTCCCACGGGGAACTGGCGTATTTTGTTTGACTAAATAACGGGCACGCCTGCGAAATAGAGAGAGAGAGAGAGAGAGAGAGAGAGAGAAAGAGAGGGAGAGAGAGAGAGAGAGAGAGAGAGAGAGAGAGAGAGAGAGAGAGAGAGAGAGAGAGATGTTTTAGCTCGTAGACGCTGCCGCTAAGCATCCCGCGCAGTACTTGAGCGCAAAATCGAGCCGTTGAAATGTACCGGCAGCCGCGTCCCTTACATGCATGCTGTTTGCTGACAAACACACGACAGTACGATATAGTCGGGCCCACTCGAGATTAATCGTTCCCACTGGTGTACCCGAGTGCCAGCCAGGTAAATGAATAGTATTCTCCGCAATAGGCGCGGTGGGTCGCGCGTATATTAAAGAATCCACACCCCAGACAGCTCATTGCAGCTCATTGCAGCGGCTATCAAATGTATCTGAAGTAAAGTAGGTGGGGGAGAGACTTCATTCCGAGTTTTATTTTCTCGCTCATCTTTCGCAGGCTTTAGGTTAAGGTTTAAAGTCTCTGTCTCTCCCTCATACACAACTAGATAGACTGGACAAGAGACACTGAGAGAGAGAGAGTAAGATCGCTTGATTAGTTTCTCACTGAGTTTTGGTAGGCCATCGGTCTTCCAGGCTTCGCCCTGCCCTGTTGAATGCAAACTGGAGTTGGGGGTGTAGGTAGGGTGGCTTGCTACAACACACTGGTATTTATGGATGCTTCAAGTAAGCAGATAGGAGCTTGTTAGTTTGGACAACTCACACCATAAAACAGCTGGGCAATATCTGCTATCAACGATTGCTTACATTCACTATTCGAAAGAGTAAGACAATGTTTTACCTTACGCATATATACTTAATATATTTAATCAATTATTGCCGTACGAGTAATTGAACTCTCTCATTGCAGTGGCAGTACCGAACACAGTATCGCTAAGCACCATCATCATTGTGGCCTGCGTATGCGGAGCTGTCATCTTAGCCTTGGCCATTGTGCTGATCTGGTTGTGCACCAGGCGCTGCGGTCAGGCCAGGGCCAAGGCGGCCAAGTCGCAGCAACAGCAGCAGCAGCAGCAGGAACAGCTGGAGCTGGAACTGCAAGCTGGGTGAGTGCTGGGTTCTAAACGCTGCGATTTCTGCTATTGTGATAGGATGGAATCATAAAAGTGGATTGCTAGTCAATAGTCAATATAAATTATGGAATCGTATTTCCTGCTAATCTACCCACTGGATTGCTAATCTATACCCAATTGATTGCTAATCTATACCCACTAGGTTGCTAATCTATACCCAATTGATTTCTAATCTATACCCAATTGATTGCTACCCACTGGGTTGCTAATCTATACCCAATGGGTTGCTAAGCTATACCCAATTGATTGCTAATCTATACCCACTGGGTTGCTAATCTATACCCACTGGGTTGCTAATCTATACCCAATGGATTGCTAATCTACACCCAATGGGTTGCTAATCTATACCCAATGGATTGCTATAATCTACACCCAATGGATTGCTAATCTACACCCAATGGATTGCTAATCTACCCACTGGGTTGCTAATCTACACCCAATGGGTTGCTAAGCTATACCCAATTGATTTCTAATCTACACCCAATGGGTTGCTAAGCTATACCCAATTGATTTCTAATCTACACCCAATGGGTTGCTAATCTATGCCTAACGTCTTCCTTTCAGCAAGAAGTCTTCCTACTCCAGCGACTTCAGGCAGGGCCACAAGCCGCAGAGACAGCAGAGCCAAGAGAACAACGGCGGCCTGCACCACCACCCGGCAGTGGCCTTCGTGTCGCCAACCTCAGCGACCGGCGGCAACGGGGACCTGTCCAATCCGCGGCACCTCAGCGCTGATGGCTCGCCTCAGCCTGGAGGCACGGTGCACCTGTTCCCCAACAGTGAGTAGCGCAGCTCTGCTTCATCTCATTTGGTTCTGATTCCTGTCTACCCTTGTCTACTGCATCTATCTCTTGTCTTCCTCACCTGTCTCTTGTCTACATCTATCTCTTGTCTACCTCACCTATCTCTTGTCTACTTCTATCTCTTGTCTACCTCACCTGTCTCTTGTCTACATCTATCTCTTGTCTACTTCTATCTCTTGTCTACCTCACCTATCTCTTGTCTACTGCATCTATCTCTTGTCTACTTTATCTATCTCTTGTCTACTGCATCTATCTCTTGTCTACTTCTATCTCTTGTCTACTTTATTTATCTCTTGTCTACTGCATCTATCTCTTGTCTACTTCTATCTCTTGTCTACTGCATCTATCTCTTGTCTACTGCATCTATCTCTTGTCTACTTTATCTATCTCTTGTCTACTTTATCTATCTCTTGTCTACTGCATCTATCTCTTGTCTACTTTATCTATCTCTTGTCTACTGCATCTATCTCTTGTCTACTTTATCTATCTCTTGTCTACTGCATCTATCTCTTGTCTACTGCATCTATCTCTTGTCTACTTTATCTATCTCTTGTCTACTTTATCTATCTCTTGTCTACTTCATCTATCTCTTGTCTACTTTATCTATCTCTTGTCTACTGCATCTATCTCTTGTCTACTTTATCTATCTCTTGTCTACTACATCTATCTCTTGTCTACTTTATCTATCTCTTGTCTACTGCTCTATCTCTTGTCTACTTCATCTATCTCTTGTCTACTTTATCTATCTCTTGTCTACTGCATCTATCTCTTGTCTACTTCTATCTATTGTCTACTGCATCTATCTCTTGTCTACTTCATCTATCTCTTGTCTACTGCTTCTATCTCTTGTCTACTGCTTCTATCTCTTGTCTACTTCATCTATCTCTTGTCTACTTTATCTATCTCTTGTCTACTGCATCTATCTCTTGTCTACTTTATCTATCTCTTGTCTACTGCATCTATCTCTTGTCTACTTTATCTATCTCTTGTCTACTTCCATGTCTACTCTACTGTCGACTTCAGTATCTACTCTCCTTTCTGCTATCTGCTCTCCCGCCTATTTTTTTATCTACTCCTTCTGTCCACTTCAGTAGCTACTCTCCCTCTCATTCATTCTTACTCGCATGTCCACTTCCCTATTTACCATGCGAACCCCCACAACTGTTGCAGCCTTCTACGAGTCGGACGCCACAGACCACAGCGGCTCCCCGCCAACGCTGGTCAAAAGTCATCGCAAAGTCATCTACGAAGTGGTCGTCTGAGCCTCTCAACCTGAGAACTGTCCGGACCCGCGAAACCCCCCCCGACTTGTCTAGACGGACCCACACAACCTGACCCATGTCTGACCCACACGACCTGACCCATGTCTGACCCAAGCGACCTGACCCATGTCTGACCCACGCGACCTGAGCCACGCGACCTGACCCATGTCATACCCACGCAACCTGACCCATGTCTTCTGACCCACGCGACCTGGCCCATATCTTACTCACACAACCTGACCCATGTCTGACCCAAGCGACCTGACCCATGTCTTACTCACACAACCTGACCCATGTCTGACCCACGCGACCTGACCCACGTGACCTGACCCATGTCAGACGCACGCAACCTGACCCATGTCTTCTGACCCAAGCGACATGACCCAAGTCTTACACAACCTGACCCATGTCGGACCCACGCAACCTGACCCATGTCTTCTGACCCACGCGACCTGACCCATGTCTTACTCACACAACCTGACCCATGTCGGACCCACGCAACCTGACCCATGCCTTCTGACCCACGCAACCTGACCCATGTCTTCTGACCCACGCGAGCTGACCCATGTCGGACCCACGCAACCTGACCCATTCTGACCCACGCAACCTGACCCATTCTGACCCACGCGATCTGACCCATGTCTTCTGACCCACGCGACCTGACCCATGTCTTCTGACCCAAGCGACCTGACCCACATCTTGACCCACGCGACCTGACCCATGTCTGATATACGCGACCTGACCCATATCAGACCCACGCAAACTGACCCACGCGACCTGACCCATGTCTTCTGACCCAAGCGACCTGACCCACATCTTGACCCACGCGACCTGACCCATGCCTGACCCACGCGACCGGACCCATGCCTGACTCGTAAACAGTACGAGTAAGATACAACAATGCTGCATTTCTTAGCGCCCAGTAAAGCCTTGTAAAAATGTAAACTTTATTTGTCCAGCAGAGTTGAGCAGCACTCTTCTGCCGCGAGAGTCTAACTAAGATACTTCCCGAACATATCTGCCTGGCCTATCTGGCCCGCTCTGGTTTTTTCTCTGTCCATTTTCTATCTATCCACACTGACTCAGCGCATTCAACAGTCTTGTGCAATATTACTGGTAGTAGCGTGTGCGATACCAGACCTCTATATTTTACATTTAGTATAAAAACGGATTAGTGTATTATCATTAATCCATGTTTGAACCTCTTCCACAGATTAGCAAATGGCAACAAGATTTAATTGACCTTGCACTCGACCTGCGTAATTAATGTTTTGAATTTTCATTGTTTTTCATTCTCGTTAATAATTACTATAAGTAGCTAATACTATCTTATGGATGTATTAATAGACTTTTTTTATTGTAGTTTTCTAATAAAACTGAGCTCACACACTGCTCTGACCATGGGTTTTTTATAAAACAGAAATATAAAAGTCATTGAACCTTTTTCTCGCGAATTTATTTTGTGGTGAATATCCCACAAATTTGACTTAAAAATAGAAACAAAAAATCATGATTGACTTTCCTATTGATTCGTTTATTTTTTAAAGGATTGATAGTTCTGTCGAACTACACTACTTATAGTCTTGCGTAGTGAATTTTATTGAGTTTAGTAGTATACACAGAAAATTTAACTTATAAAATAGCTCTCGCTTCCTGACAATGACTTGTCACTTCCTTATAGAATGACTGTCACTTCCTGACAGTGGGGTTCGGCCATAGACAAATCCATCCCGAAAAACACTGCAGAGACAGGAGCAGCTGGAATTTCGCCGGAACTTTGCTTGAGGCCTTGGGTGGCCGCGAACAAGGGGCGGCTCCATGATTTACAGCTATAGGGATCGGCTTCGAAGAAGCCGCACTCTTTTTTAACGGCATTGCTGGCTGTAAAATTTTATGCAATGAAATTGGAAACTTTGCGGAGCTTTGAATGAAATCCTTGCCTGCTTGTTGTCTGTGAAAACAGCAATATGACCAAGCTGGGGCTGCAGTTCAGGGCTTGCGTACTTGTGACTCTTGTCTGATCCGTTATCTATCTATCTATCTATCTATCTATCTATCTATCTATCTATCTATCTATCTATCTATCTATCTATCTATCTATCTATCTATCTATCTATCTATCTATCTATCTATCTATCTATCTATCTATCTATCTATCTATCTATCTATCTATCCATCTATCTATCTATCTATCTATCTATCTATCTATCTATCTATCTATCTATCTATCTATCTTTCTATCTATCTATCTATCTATCTATCTAACTAACTAACCAACTAACCAACTAACCAACTAACCAACTGACCAACTAACCAACTAACCAACTAACCAACTAACCAACTAACCAACTAACCAACTAATTAACTAACTAACTAACCAACTAACCAACTAACTAACTAACTAACTAACCAACTAACCAACTAACTAACTAACTAACTAACCAACTAACCAACTAACTAACTAACTAACTAACCAACTAACCAACTAACCAACTAACTAACTAACCAACTAACCAACTAACTAACTAACTAACTAACCAACTAACCAACTAACTAACTAACTAACCAACTAACCAACTAACCAACTAACCAACTAACCAACTAACCAACTAATTAACTAACTAACTAACCAACTAACCAACTAACCAACTAACTAACTAACTAACTAACCAACTAACCAACTAACTAACTAACTAACTAACCAACTAACTAACTAACTAACTAACTAACTAACCAACTAACCAACTAACCAACTAACTAACTAACCAACTAACCAACTAACTAACTAACTAACTAACTAACCAACTAACCAACTAACCAACTAACCAACTAACCAACTAACCAACTAACCAACTAACCAACTAACCAACTAACCAACTAACCAACTAACCAACTAACCAACTAATTAACTAACTAACTAACCAACTAACCAACTAACTAACTAACTAACCAACTAACCAACTAACTAACTAACTAACTAACCAACTAACCAACTAACTAACTAACTAACTAACTAACTAACCAACTAACCAACTAACTAACTAACTAACTAACTAACTAACCAACTAACTAACTAACTAACTAACTAACTAACTAACTAACTAACTAACTAACTAACTAACTAACTAACTAACTAACTAACTAACTAACTAACTAACTAACTAACTAACTAACTAACTAACTAACTAACTAACTAACTAACTAACTAACTAACTAACTAACTAACTAACCAACTAACTAACTAACTAACTAACTAACTAACTAACCAACTAACTAACTAACCAACTAACTAACTAACTAACCAACTAACCAACTAACCAACTAATTAACTAACTAACTAACCAACTAACCAACTTACTAACTAACTAACTAACTAACTAACTAACTAACTAACTAACTAACTAACTAACTAACTAACTAACTAACTAACTAACTAACTAACTAACTAACTAAAAGCTAGTATGCAATTTCAGGCAAGTTGCCTCAGTCTATCAGCCTCATGACACCCTGAGCCAATCCACAGCCAGCCAGCTCATCATCCAATCCCAGGCCGGCAATTTCTTTCCCAAATTTGCTTTTTGGCCTTGAAAGGCGGCGCAGAACAGTTGCAGCTGTAGAGTGGGAATCCCGGGCTTCATTTACCAGAGAAGTTTGGCTTGAGACAGAGAAAGCGAGATCCTGGTCAAGGTGATTGAGAAGTTCTCAACTCGCAGAAAGCGCAGGAAAGCCATCACAGTAGCAATTCACTTCAATTTATCAACTTCCTCATTTCACATTCAACATCCAATTGCCAACAGCCAACTGCGAGCCGGGCTACTCCGCTATCAACGCTGCTCCCGCGCACTCGCCGAGACCGCGGCAATCAATCAGGCGGGCTGATCCAAGCTTTACCTACAGGCCGCCAAGTCAAACTAACTGCCTGCCTGTCTGTGTGCACCAGCAACTCGCTGGCCGGCTCTCGCTGATGACTCAACCGGAGCTCCTCTGGGAATCGATCGGCTAATCGAAATTAGCAGAAAATAATTCTATCTATAGAGAGAGAGAGAGAGATAAGGCTACAGTCCGGTCTACCCCAGAGCTCAGGTGAGTTCCAAATCGCTTTGTTAATTAACACAGAAATTCAAATCGAAAAGTCGTGTTCATTGCGGGGAAGCGGCCCAATTTGACAGTTCAATGGCTGTCAGTTGCCAGTTGTCAGTGTTAGCAATTGGAGAGCTCTCAAATTCTATTGATTAAATATGGGGAACAATTTAACACCTAAGAGGAGAAGATGGCTTAAAAAATTACCACTGAAGATCAAAATGGAGAGAGAGAACTGAAAATGGGTTTTTGCCAGAATTTTTTAGAGTGACGCACCGGCGAAAGAGGGTGAAGAGAAGGAAACACAGGCTTAGTTTGCCGGAGAGTGCGGTGTGAATCAGTGGCGCCGGAATGGCGAGATTCAGAGACAGGGTTGGAAGCGGTGAGATAAGAGTAGGAGAGAGGATGAGACAGGTTGAGATAGAGTGAGATAGGCTGGGAGAGGGTGAGACAAGATGACACTACACAGGGTGAGACAGGGTGAGACGGGGTGAGATTCGGTGAGACAGGGTGAGATTCGGTGAGACAGGGTGAGATAGGGTGAGGCAGGGTGAGACAGGGTGAGACAGGGTGAGATTAGGCGAGACAGGATGAGGCAGGGTGAGACAGGGTGAGACAGGGTGAGATTAGGCGAGACAGGATGAGGTAGGGTGAGACAGGGTGAGGCAGGGTGAGGCAGGATGAGACAGGGTGAGATAGGGTGAGATAGGGTGAGGCAGGGTGAGATAGGGTGAGGTAGGGTGAGACAGGGTGAGATTAGGTGAGACAGGGTGAGACAGGATGAGACAGGATGAGATTAGGTGAGATTAGGTGAGATTAGATGAGACAGGGTGAGACAGGGTGAGATTAGGCGAGACAGGATGAGGCAGGGTGAGACAGGGTGAGACAGGGTGAGATTAGGCGAGACAGGATGAGGCAGGGTGAGACAGGGTGAGACAGGGTGAGATTAGGCGAGACAGGATGAGGTAGGGTGAGACAGGGTGAGGCAGGGTGAGGCAGGATGAGACAGGATGAGATTAGGTGAGATTAGGTGAGAAAGGGTGAGACAGGGTGAGACATAGGGAGAGATGTTGTGAGAGGTTGCAAGGTCGGGTGTGTCAGGATGGCACGCGCGAATGCCAACTACACTACAAGCATAGAAGGAGTGGAGCCGAGAGCGCTCGCACAGCTCGGGGTTGCGTCACCCGCTCGCCGACATTCAGGGCCAGCTTTATGCAGAAAAAAGTTTATAGTGCGCAACTGGGATTGAATTTGGCCCAACAACCCACCGGAGCCTCGCAATTAACTCGATTTCCGTGAGACTTCGGATTTTTCTCCTCTCTCTGTCTCTCTCTGCGTCTCCGCCTGACTGTTTCTACGGATGCTTCGCTGCTCTGGAGGCTCTGGCAGCTCTGGGGCATCGAAGACTAAGAAGGGAGAGATGACTTTCTTGTCCAATTAAGGCCGGCATCGCCGCGGTTGGGGGGTTGGGGCCGATGCAATTAGAGAATGGAATATTCTCTCGGATGCAATTATTTTGCAACAGCTCGAGCCCGGCTACCCAGTCTATTTAGTAGTTCACGCGAACTTAGGCCGGACAGAAACACACACAGGCTTTGGGTTTTCGTGATTGCTATAGAAGAATTGTTTTTTAAAAATTTCTTTCGTTTTGATTGTGTTGACATTTTAATTTTATGCTTGTTTTGTTGTTTGAATATAGCTACGCTCGGACAGTCCAGAGTTTTATTGTAGAGAGATTTCATTGCGTCTAGTCTCACTGTTCCTCACCATGTCACACCCTGTCTCACCCAGTCTCACCTGAACTCACCCTGTCTCACCTGAACTCACCCTGTCTCACCTGATTTCCCCCTGCCTCACCTGTCTCACCTATCTCACCCTGTCTCACCCTGTCTCACCTATCTCACCCTGTCTCACCTGATTTCCCCCTGCCTCACCTGTCTCACCTATCTCACCCTGTCTCACCCTGTCTCACCTATCTCACCCTGTCTCACCTATCTCACCCTGTCTCACCTGATCTCCCCCTGTCTCACCTATCTCACCCTGTCTCACCCTGTCTCACCCTGTCTCACCTAATCTCACCCTGTCTCACCCTGTCTCACCCTGTCTCACCCTATCTCCCATAATCTCCCCCTGCCTCACCTATCTCACCCTGTCTCACCCTGTCTCACCTAATCTCACCCTGTCTCACCCTGTCTCACCCTGTCTCACCCTATCTCACCCTGTCTCACCCTGCCTCACCCTATCTCACCCTGTCTCACCCTGTCTCACCCTGTCTCACCCTGTCTCACCCTATCTCACCCTATCTCACCCTATCTCACCCTGTCTCACCCTATCTCACCCTGTATCACCCTATCTCACCCTATCTCACCCTGTATCACCCTATCTCACCCTATCTCACCCTATCTCACCCTGTCTCACCCTATCTCACCCTGCCTCACCCTATCTCACCCTGTCTCACTCTCTCCCGCCCCATCTCTCACCCTCTCCCTACCGTGTCCCCACCATCAAGATTTCATTCCGCAAAACTTCCAATATCTATAAGCGATTTTCACTGCCTTCTTCCAACAGGGCCTTCCGGTTCTTAACGAACTTCATTCTTGTCGAGTTTCTGAGTTCTGCCAGTTGACCTAGCAGTGCTCAAATGCTGGGGTACACAGCTCTGCATTGATTTTTTCCGGCTGTTTATCGATAGAACAGCTAGAGAGATTCGTTTCACAGCTTCTCTGATTGCGGGGGGGTCTGCTTGATGAGATGGATATGCCATTGCTGCACTTTTATAAGTTTTTCTTCGATTTCGAATTTGTGCCAACCTGCGAGTTTTGAGTTCTTGATGGGGATATTCACAACATTGTCTGGCTCCAAATACCGGATAAGCCAGTCATGATCTAGTCAAAATCTTATCAAAATCTAATTACAATCTAGTCTATTCGAGATCTAATTATAATATAGTGAAAATACAGTCAAAATCTACGAGCGTATTAAAGATCTAATCACGATCTCATCAAAGTCTATTTAAGATCTAATCACGATCTCATCAAAGTCTATTTAAGATCTAATCATTATCTAGTCAAAGTCTATTCAAGATCTAATCATGATCTAGTCAAAGTCTATTCAAGATCTAATCATGATCTAGTCAAAGTCTATTCAAAATCTAATCATGATCTAGTCAAAGTTTATTCAAGATCTAGTTATGATCAAATCAAAGTCTATTCAAGATCTACCCAAACTCAAATCATAATCTATTTATGATCTAGCTAATATCTAATCGCGATCTAGTCAAGCAAAAGTAAGATCTAGTCCAGTTTAATCTGCTCCAAACAGACCCATTAATTAAATCCAAATCACCATGGCAGCCATACTCCAATCGAGCTCCATCTGACCTACAGCACTAAAATTTGCTTAGCAGATCTCGGCCCCCCAGGGTGCTACGGTAAAATCAATGCATTGATGCCCGAGCTGGGAACTCAAAATTCTCTCAATACAAACTTCCCATAATCAGTTTCACTGCTTGGGAAATCTCCAGACTCTCCAGACTCCAAGGTGTGAATCTGGTATCGATTCTGCTAGCGCGGAATGAGGACTCAGCCTGTTCTCCAGTTGTAACTGGGGGGTCACACCGGGGTCCCGCAACGGCCTCAATTCCCAGGACAGACTTTCCCTTAATTGCGTGTATTTGTTTGTGCATGTAAATTTATAACCGAGCCGGGCTCCCAGGGGGCCGAGCACAACTCACAGTTGGAGCTGGGCTCTATGAATAATAGGCTGCTTAGGACACCTCCGCATTCATTTATTTGACTGACTAACTGTGCCGGTCCAATTCTCCCAGGGATAAAAGATGCTGTTGGTAAGAGAACCTGGCCTAAGCCTCTGCAAAGACGAAGCCCCCACATTCAAAAGCAAAGCCCCTCAGGGCCAGAGCAGACTGACCACCCCCGAGGCTGGTCTGGGGCGCGCGAAGACGCCAAGCGAGGCAGATGGCTCTCAACTACCCCGGGTCTACGTCAGCAGAGCAGCAGTCGCTGGGAGCTGAAAACCCTGCCTGCTGCTCTGGATTCTGATAGGAAGGACTAAAACTAGAAACTGGAGTAGCAGTGCTTCCCCAAGATGCGGGAGGGAAGGACAGGGAGATGCGGGAGAGGGGGACAGCGAGATGCGGGAGGGAGGGACTGAGATGCGGGAGGGACAGGGAGATGCGGGAGGGACAGGGAGATGCGGGAGAGAAGGACAGGGAGATGCGGGAGGGAGGGACTGAGATGCGGGAGGGACAGGGAGATGCGGGAGGGACAGGGAGATGCGGGAGAGGGGGACAGCGAGATGCGGGAGGGACAGGGAGATGCGGGAGGGACAGGGAGATGCGGGAGAGGGGGACGGCGAGATGCGGGAGGGACAGGGAGATGCGGGAGGGACAGGGAGATGCGGGAGGGACAGGGAGATGCGGGAGGGACAGGGAGATGCGGGAGGGACAGGGAGATGCGGGAGGGACAGGGAGACGCGGGAAGGAGGGACAGGGAGATGCGGGAAGGAGGGACAGGGAGATGCGGGAGGGACAGAGAGATGCGGGAGGGACAGGGAGATGCGAGAGGGACAGGGAGATGCGGGAGGGACAGGGAGATGCGGGAGGGACAGGGAGATGCGGGAGAGGGGGACGGCGAGATGCGGGAGGGACAGGGAGATGCGGGAGAGAGGGATAGCGAGATGCGGGAGAGAGGGACAGCGAGATGCGTGAGAGAAAAACAGCGAGATGCGGGAGAGAGGGACAGGGAGACGCGGGAAGGAGGGACAGGGAGATGCGGGAGGGACAGGGAGATGCGGGAGGGACAGGGAGATGCGGGAGGGACAGGGAGATGCGGGAAGGAGGGACAGGGAGATGCGGGAGGGACAGGGAGACGCGGGAAGGAGGGACAGGGAGATGCGGGAGGGACAGGGAGATGCGGGAAGGAGGGACAGGGAGATGCGGAAGGGACAGGGAGACACGGGAAGGAGGGACAGGGAGATGCGGGAGGGACAGGGAGATGCGGGAGGGACAGGGAGATGCGGGAGAGGGGGACAGCGAGATGCGGGAGGGAGGGACTGAGATGCGGGAGGGACAGGGAGATGCGGGAGAGACAGGGAGATGCGAGAGGGACAGGGAGATGCGGGAAGGAGGGACAGGGAGATGCGGGAGGGACAGGGAGATGCGAGAGGGACAGGGAGATGCGAGAGGGACAGGGAGATGCGGGAAGGAGGGACAGGGAGACGCGGGAGGGACAGGGAGATGCGAGAGGGACAGGGAGATGCGGGAAGGAGGGACAGGGAGATGCGGGAGGGACAGGGAGATGCGAGAGGGACAGGGAGATGCGGGAAGGAGCGACAGAAAGAGGTGTCAGTCCAGGTTTCTGCTTCTGGGTCTCCTTGGCTCCGCCTCGATGCCAGACACAGGAAGAGCTGGAAGAGACAAGTGGGAGGAGGGCAAGTGAGATGGGGAGCTGAGTTATAGCTGGGAGAATTTCTCTGTACCTATTCAGAATGAGAAATGAGCAGATCTGTAGAACTTGGGCAAGTAGGAAGTTGAAAGAGGAAAATAGTATGCAAAAAGTTGCTTTCAGAACTGGGGGAAATGGGGAGCCTTGAATGTTGGCAGGGTTCATCGGAACCGCATTAATGACTCCCCCTGCTTATCTCTGCTAGCGATTTTCGAACCAAGCAGCAAGCCGCTACCAGCACAAGCGGCAATTAAAATGCTTTCAACATTGCTCTGGTTCTTTTTTGAAGTTCAGAAAAAGCTCTTGCAGATCTGCAGATGGAATTGGTAGATTCCATTTTTTTCAGAGCAGCTTCTGCAATGTTTGAAAAGAAACAAAAGCGGCACTTTTAGTGACAGCTCGGCTACACACTTCATGATCCCCTAAGAGGACTCTACTCCAGCCAGCATTGGCTCCACTTGAGGAGTGCCTGTCACAGTCCGCGGGCCCTGCAGCTTGAGCACACCAGCTGCCTATAGGCATACGGCATTCAAGTGTGTTTGCAGCACTGCTGGGCCTCGAGTGGTCTCTCGCACACTTCTCAGGAGAACTGCCCCCACTGTCTATCTCCATCCCGATTGCTGGGTGGCTCAATTACTTACCCTTGAATGCTCGCCCAGCTAACTGTTGAATTGGCTCGCGCGAAGAATTTGCTATTATTGCTCAAGAATGTTTTGAAAATATTTGCCCAACTGGCATGCAGGCATAGCTGTGGATATTGCTGAGGCATCTGTGCCATTGTGGAGTTAAAATCGTGTACATATGCTACAGTAGTTTCTGTACACAATATCTTTATTAAATTCATCTGAATTGTATCCCTGCATCTCTCCCTTCTCTTGCGATTTCTCTATCTGATTCTCTTCCTACTGTTCTCCCTACTTCTCTCTCAACTTCCCTCCCTAGTTCTCTCCCTAATTCTCTCCCTAATTCTCTCCCTACTTCCCTCCCTAATTCTCTCCCTAATTGTCTCCCTACTTCTCTCCCTACTTCTCTCCCTAATTCTCACCCTACTTCTTTCAATCCCCACTCTACCACAAGTCTACCTGTCTTTAGCTTCTCTCATTATGCTCTTAGTATTTTTTCAAAAAACTTTCACTTTAAATTTTAGCGCTAAAAACCGACTTTAAAAAATTCAGCGGGAAATTCCATGCTAAAAAATGAACAGACCACAACTGCAGCTTTTAGCAAATAATCTCTTTCACACGCTTCGCATTTTTTCCACTTCCAGCAGCCAATTGCAATTTTCCCCGGCAACCGGGGTCAAGTCGGACCGGTCGCGGGACAAACAACAAGGTCGAGGACAAGGGGATTTCGGTGGCCTGTCTTTTCTTTGTCATACACAGGAGACAGCCATAACTGATATGGCCGAACGGTTCGCGCTGGCCCTGGCCTTGATTATCCTTGGTAAGTGAAGTGCTTGTCATCTCTCCCCTCCTCTGCTTCTTCTTCATCACTAAAACTGATTACTGACAGGAAGGATGGAGAAGAGAAGCAGGCCCTAAGCCTAGGAGATCAGCTGCGGTCTTTACCTTCGTCTTGCTTGCTGGGATAATTGGATAATCTCATGTACCATTGATTAGAATTTAGATATGGAGTTTACCCCTAAGAACTTCTAGGTCATTTATGAGGCTCTTCATAGCTATCTCTCAGAATTTTTGGTAATAAATGAGACTATCTTTTCGAATCATATGGGAGACTCTCTAGTCATGTATGAGACTATCCAGTCATCTATGAGACTCTCTAGTCATCTTTGAGACTATCCAGTCATCTATGAGACTCTCTAGTGATCTAGAATACTCTCTAGTCATCTTTGAGACTCTCTAGTCATTTATGAGGCTCTCTAATCATCTAGAAGACTCTCTAGTCATCTTTGAGACTCTCTAGTCATTTATGAGACTCTCTAATCATCTAGAAGTCTCTCTAGTCATCTTTGAGACTCTCTAGTCATCTTTGAGACTCTCTAATCATCTAGAAGACTCTCTAGTCATCTTTGAGACTCTCTAGTCATCTTTGAGACTCTCTAGTCATCTTTGAGACTCTCTAGTCATGTATGAGACTCTCTAGTCATTTATGAGGCTCTCTAGTCATTTATGAGACTCTCTAATCATCTAGAAGACTCTCTAGTCAACTTTGAGACTCTCTAGTCATCTTTGAGACTCTCTAGTCATCTTTGAGACTCTCTAGTCATCTAGAATACTCTCTAGTCATCTTTGAGACTCTCTAATCATCTAGAAGACTCTCTAGTCATCTTTGAGACTCTCTAGTCATCTTTGAGACTCTCTAGTCATCGATAAGACTCTCTTTTCGAATCATATGGGAGACTCTCTAGTCATTTATGAGACAATCCAGTCATCTATGAGACTCTCTAGTCATCTATGAGACCCTCTAGTCATCTAGAATACTCTCTAGTCATCTATGAGACAATCCAGTCATCTATGAGACTCTCTAGTCATCTATGAGACTCTCTAGTCATCTAGAATACTCTCTAGTCATCTATGAGACAATCCAGTCATCTATGAGACTCTCTAGTCATTTATGATACTATCCAGTCATCTTTGAGACTCTCTAGTCATCTAGAATACTCTCTAGTCATCTTTGAGACTCTCTAGTCATTTATGATACTATCCAGTCATCTTTGAGACTCTCTAGTCATCTTTGAAACTCTCTTTTCGAATCATATGGGAGACTCTCTAGTCATTTATGAGACTATCCAGTCATTTATGAGACTATCTAGTCATTTATGAGACTCTCTAGTCATCTATGAGACTCTCTAGTCATCTATGAGACTCTCTAGTCATCTATGAGACTCCCTAGTCATCTTTGAGACTCTCTAGTCATCTTTGAGACTCTCTAGTCATCTTTGAGACTCTCTAGTCATGTATGAGACTCTCTAGTCATTTATGAGGCTCTCTAGTCATTTATGAGACTCTCTAATCATCTAGAAGACTCTCTAGTCAACTTTGAGACTCTCTAGTCATCTTTGAGACTCTCTAGTCATCTTTGAGACTCTCTAGTCATCTAGAATACTCTCTAGTCATCTTTGAGACTCTCTAATCATCTAGAAGACTCTCTAGTCATCTTTGAGACTCTCTAGTCATCTTTGAGACTCTCTAGTCATCGATAAGACTCTCTTTTCGAATCATATGGGAGACTCTCTAGTCATTTATGAGACAATCCAGTCATCTATGAGACTCTCTAGTCATCTATGAGACCCTCTAGTCATCTAGAATACTCTCTAGTCATCTATGAGACAATCCAGTCATCTATGAGACTCTCTAGTCATCTATGAGACTCTCTAGTCATCTAGAATACTCTCTAGTCATCTATGAGACAATCCAGTCATCTATGAGACTCTCTAGTCATTTATGATACTATCCAGTCATCTTTGAGACTCTCTAGTCATCTAGAATACTCTCTAGTCATCTTTGAGACTCTCTAGTCATTTATGATACTATCCAGTCATCTTTGAGACTCTCTAGTCATCTTTGAAACTCTCTTTTCGAATCATATGGGAGACTCTCTAGTCATTTATGAGACTATCCAGTCATTTATGAGACTATCTAGTCATTTATGAGACTCTCTAGTCATCTATGAGACTCTCTAGTCATCTATGAGACTCTCTAGTCATCTATGAGACTCCCTAGTCATCTTTGAGACTCTCTAATCATCTAGAAGACTCTCTAGTCATCTGTTTGAGAGTCTCCAGCCATCGATGTGTCTCTATGCATCTAATAAAAGACCCTCATAGAGAGTCTAGCCTCTCTGTGAGCAATCTCATTCTGCTAAATCAGCAATCGGTTTCCAATCCATCATTTATTTGGACCGACGGTCCACCAACCCACACACGGGTCAGCGTCAAGTTGTCATAAAAACTCTAAAAACTCAAACAAACAATGAATTACATAACTATTTGGTATGGTCCCAGTGGTCAGTCGCCTTACAGTTATTTTCACGGCTTAGATAATTTTGATTTTGTTGGCAGAAAAATAATGACGACCAGATGCCCGTAGCCATGCGGGTCTGACGCTGGACAATTGGGGAGATTTATCCCTCACCTGATGCTGGGAAAAAAACTATTTTTTGGAGCTGATGGGGTGACTCATCATGCAACTCAATGGCAGCCTGTCAATAGGCCTTTCAAATCTGCTTTATGAGCAGTCAGTGGAATCTTTTGCAAAGGATAAAATTGATAGAAATGAGATTCAGTTTTTGTGATAGGATGACGTCACTGTCATTGAGTTGGGTTCAAACAAAGAGTATTGGGCTCAAAGATTCAAAGTTTCTTTAACTTCGTTTTTCAATATCTGTGACCCTGCAGTTTCAAGCCATTTCAGGGCTTCTCTCTTGCAAGGTTATCTTCCACTCTTCTTAATTCTCTCTCTACTTCTCTCCCTACTTCTCTCCCTACTTCTCTCCCTACTTCTCTCCCTAGTTCTCTCCCTACTTCTCTCCCTACTTCTCTCCCTACTTCTCTCCCTACTTCTCTCCCTACTTCTCTCCCTGCTTCTCTCCCTACTTATCTCCCTACTTCTCTCCCTACTTCTCTCCCTACTTCTCTCCCTACTTATCTCCCTACTTCCCTCGCTACTTCCCTCCTTACTTCTCTCCCTACTTTCTTCCCGAATCCTCTCCCTACTTTCTTCCCGAATCCTCTCCCTACTTTCTTCCCGAATCCTCTCCCTACTTTCTTCTCGAATCCTCTCCCTACTTTCTTCCCGAATCCTCTCCCTACTTTCTTCCCGAATCCTCTCCCTACTTTCTTCTCGAATCCTATCCCTACTTTCTTCCCGAATCCTCTCCCTACTTTCTTCCCGAATCCTCTCCCTACTTTCTTCTCGAATCCTATCCCTACTTTCTTCCCGAATCCTCTCCCTACTTTCTTCTCGAATCCTCTCCCTACTTTCTTCCCGAATCCTCTCCCTACTTTCTTCCCGAATCCTCTCCCTACGTCCCGCTCTACTTCTCTCCCTACTAGAGAAGGATACTATAGTCAGTTTAGCAATCACCTGCTCCGAACTTCTCTCTCCCATCTCTGCCCAAAAATCAGAATCCTCAGACCAGCCGCTAACACGCAGACTTCGCCGCATTGCGTGTTGACAAGGGATTTAAAAAAAGATAGATGGAATTTTTATTGTGCTCAAATAATGCGTCAGAACAATGAATGCATGGTCTTCAAACTTCCGCTGAAACACGCGCACACATGCGGTAATGGCTGGAGTAAGACTGAGCACACGAGGCAGCTGGATGGTTAATTTAGCCAGCAGAGTCAATACGAAGGCTTTTGGCAGCTCTTTTTTCGTTTTTTATTGTGAGCTGCCTGCCGCTTGTCGAATGCGATGAATGCGGGTGGGCTGAATGAAGTCTGATGGTGCCTGGCGATGGCTGTTGATGACGGGAAATGGCTGCGGGAATTGTTCTGCCTGTGTGTTCCCACTCACTCTTTTCCCCATTGCTGCTGGCTTTTCAATAAGTGGAATTTGTGAGGAATTTTACTGGAAGACAATGGCGGTTTTTTGTTTAGAAAGAGTACAATAGATGAGGAAAATGTAAGGGTGAAAATCTGATACAGATTATTAGAAGGGAATCTAGACAGAGAATCAGGGGAGAGAGTCAGGGGAGAGAATCAGGGGAGAGAATCAGGGGAGAGAATCAGGGGAAAGAATCAGGGGGAGAGAGTCAGGGGAGAGAATCAGGGGAGAGAATCAGGGGAGAGAATCAGGGGAGAGAGAATCAGGGGAGAGAATCAGGGGAGAGAGAATCAGGGGAGAGAATCAGGGGAGAGAGTCAGGGGAGAGAATCAGGGGAGAGAGAATCCCCTGAAAAGAGATAAAAATGATGAAATGTTTATGCTAAACTCGGAGAAGTCAAGCTAGCTACATGTGTATGGATGTTGTTACAGTCTGTGTTGAATAAAGTTCTGTGGCATACTCAGGGAACAAAGACATCATTAGGCGCCGGGACATCTTGCGCAAAAACAAAGATATGAAGCTTTCGGCACACAAGAAACAAAAGAATGACTTTCTAAGAATAAAAAACACTTTTCCCAATGGACAACGGACCCCTTGGACCTGGTTGCTATGGGGTTTTTCTGTTTTGCATTGTCACAGAAGAAAACTGCCAAACCACCCCTCCGGAACCCCGGAACAAGGCAAGAAGAAGACCAATTTCCACATCGAATATTCCTGTTTGGGATCGCAGACAGCAGCCTCGCCCATCTACTCTCCCCCCCCCCATTTCTCCCTTGCCCCGCCTGCTCCCATTGTCCCGGGCGGCGGAAGAAGCCTTCGCAGCCTTGTGTTGGCTTTTTGTTGAGTCAGCGTCGTTTTGTTTAGCGGGGCTTCGCCTCTAGAAGAAGCAGAAGATCCAGAAGAAGAAGAAGACGGCTCCCTCTCTGTCAGATTGAGGCATCAGCTCAATCAAGATAAAGGATATAAATGAACCGTTTGACAAATTTATGGCTTTCTGCTTTGGGAGAGGCTGGGAGACGCATTGCGACACCGCTGCTCAGGAGTGGAGATTTATGATGCGGCTGGCAGTTTAATTGATCAAAGTTATTTGATGATTGATTTGACAGCTGAGAGGCTGTGAAATCATTGGCACAGGCTGGCAGGGACTTCGCCTGTTCCCCGTCTGTCCGCTTCTCGATGCTGTTTACTTTTCCTTAAGCCGTAAGCAAGAGCTTACTAAGACCAAAATCACACTACTAGCTCGTAGGCGTGACTGTCAGGCTCGAATCCTGGGCCTCGCATCTTCTAAGAATCCGGAACCACTCTCTTTATTCTTGAATCTGAGCAATTCCGGTCTCATCCTTCCTACTCTCCATGGTATTTCCGGTCTCACCCTGCCTACTCTCCATGGTATTTCCGGTCTCACCCTGTCTACTCTCTATTTCCAGTCTCACCCTGTCTACTCTCTATTTCCGGTCTCACTCTGCCTACTCTCCATGGCATTTCCGGTCTCACCCTGTCTACTCTCTATTTCCAGTCTCACCCTGTCTACTCTCTATTTCCGGTGTCACCCTGTCTACTCTCTATTTCCGGTCTCACCCTGTCTACTCTCCGTGGCATTTCCGGTCTCACCCTGTCTACTCTCTATTTCCAGTCTCACCCTGTCTACTCTCTATTTCCGGTCTCACCCTGTCTACTCTCTATTTCCGGTGTCACCCTGTCTACTCTCTATTTCCAGTCCCACCCTGTCTACTCTCCCTGGCATTTCCTGTCTCACCCTGTCTACTCTCCCTGGCATTTCCGGTCTCACCCTGTCTACTCTCCCTGGCATTTCCGGTCCCACCCTGTCTACTCTCCCCTGACATTTCCTGTCTCACCCTGTCTACTCTCCCTGGCATTTCCTGTCTCACCCTGTCTACTCTCCCTGACATTTCCTGTCTCACCCTGTCTACTCTCCCTGACATTTCCTGTCTCACCCTGTCTACTCTCCCTGACATTTCCGGTCTCACCCTGTCTACTCTGTCCATAACTTCCGCTCAGTAATAATAGATTCCACATTCCACCCCGACCCACCAAATCGACCTTGATCCCTTGCTACTCAAGTCTGCTCACGCTACTCACCCTCTCAATGTCAGATCCCAAAATTCTTTGTGAATCCCAAACGCCAGTGCAGTCACGCTAACACAGAAGACTCGAGAGTCAGTGAAGCAGGCATGGCATAGAGCTTAGAAACAGATTTACTTTTTTAAAGAGCACTTCGATCTGTACTCTCCATTCTTAGTTACTCAAAGAAAATGGATCACACCGATTACTATTGAGAGTTCAATGGTTGAGATCGATGTCTTTTTAGCAGTGCGCAGGGGGAGGCAATCAGAGAGAAAATCAGGGAGAGTATCAGGAGTGAGAATCAGGGAAGAATCAGGGGAGAGAATCAGGGGAGAATCAGGGGAGAATCAGGGGATAATCAGGGAAGAATCAGGGAGAATCAGGGGAGAATCAGGGGAGAATCAGGGGAGAGAATCAGGGGAGAGAATCAGGGGAGAGAATCAGGGGAGAGAATCAGGGGAGAATCAGGAGAGAGAATCAGGGGATAATCAGGGGAGAATCAGGGGAGAATCAGGGGAGAATCAGGGGAGAACCAGGGGAGAATCAGGGGAGAATCAGGGGAGAATCAGGGGAGAATCAGGGGAGAATCAGGGGAGAATCAGGGGAGAATCAGAAGGGGGGCCGTAGCCCAGCGGTAGCGCAGCTGCTCTGGTGTGCCGCGACCCAGGCTCGATTCCAAGTGCAGCCACATTAATTTGAGGCTGAATTGGAATTTCGGCTTGGCTCGCTTGTGCAATTAACGGCCTTGAGAGCCAACCCCCCAAGGCGCAGTGAAGTGTACATGCCTAACAATTGATAAAGTTAGGGCCGCTGTACACTCCTGTGTGAGTGTGTGCCTGCGTACGTATCCGCGCGCTTGTATGCCTGCTCAGGGGAGTCGGCGGAATGGGCAGTAATGCCTCTCGCCGGTTGTGTGCCTATGTCGCTTAAAGTGCGCCAGGGTGCACACAACCCCCCTGCCTCTAATAAAAAAAATAAAAAAGGGGAGAATCAGGGGAGAATCAGGGGAGAATCAGGGGAGAGAATCGGGGGAGAATTAGGGAGTGAATCATGTAAGAGAGAATGAGCCTTCATCACCCTGGACTCATCCTTGCAGTGGACCTGGCGGCCGGCGACCCGCTACGGCTCAAGCAGTCCCTGAGCGACACCGCGGTGGCTCTCGGCAGTAACCTGACGCTCAGCTGCCGCTTCAGCCCGCAGCCATCCTACATCATCTGGACGTTCACCGCGCCATCCTCGGCGGCCAAGACTCTGCTTCGGTGCCAGCCGGCCTTGGGCAGCTGCGGAGTGATTGACAGTGTGCCAGGATTCGGGGACATCAGCGACCTGGCCGATGCCAACGGCAGTCTGACTGTCTTGCGAGTCAACGCCAGTCAGAACGGGGTGTTCCAGTGCGGAGCCCTGCTGCGGATTGAGGCGGTCAACTCGCAGGCTGCTGTCACCGTGATGGGTGAGTGGGGAGGGGGAGAGGGAGAGGGGGAGAGGGAGAGGGGGGAGTGGGAGAGGAAGGGAGAGTGGGAGGGGGAGAGGGAGAGAGGTAGAGGGAAAGTGGGAGAGTGGGAGAGGGAGAGAGGGAGAGGGGGAGAGGGAGAGGGGGAGGGGGAGAGGGAGAGAGGTAGAGGGAAAGTGGGAGAGTGGAAGAGGGAGAGAGGGAGAGGGAGAGAGGGAGAGGGGGAGAGGGAGAGGGGGAGAGGGAGAGGGAGAGTGGGAGAGGGAGAGAGGGAGAGGGAGAGTGGAAGAGGGAGAGTTGGGCAGGAATGGCTGAGCCCACTGCTCCCCTAAAAGTCAGCAGACAAAATGGTTACAGAAAAGATTAAAGTCTCGCCAAACATAAAGCCGATTGGCTTTGGTAATATTCAACATAGAAAAAACAACCTCTGCATAGCCCAATTGTTTGATTCCATTTGATTCAAGGCCTCATTAGCCCATGCATATTTAATGATCTGCTTCAGCCTAATACCCCTGGCCAAGAGGGTTATGCAGGTCGGAAAGAATTAGCAAAGAGCCATTTGACCCTTGAGAGACGGCAGTTGCTGGTGACAGGCGGGGGGGGGCATTGCCACACGTGTAGGTCACGCTGGAGTATCGATATGTTGGTGACTTTTTCTGCTTTTGAGCTGAAGCGGGAGGTGCAAGGCTTGTGTAGAGATCCAGCGGGAATTGAAATGGTTAGTCAGCTTGTAATTCACGCGCAGATGCCTTGTGAATGATTTTTTAAATGCAATTAGTATGAAGAAGATGAAAACTTGGGAAACGTTTGACGCATAGAAAAAAATGGGGATTCAAAAAGTGAGAAAAGGCTGGTTGGCCATTCGGCATAGCGGGAGGAGGGAGAACGGGGTAAGGAGTTCTAAAGGAGAGGGTAGATGAGAGAGTAGAAGAGGCGGTAGAAGAGAGGGTAGAAGTAGAAGAGAGGGTAGAAGAGAGGGTAGAAGTAGAAGAGAGGGTAGAATAGAGGGTAGAAGAGAGGGTAGAAGAGAGGGTAGAATAGAGGGGGTAGAATAGAGGGGGTAGAATAGAGGGGGTAGAAGAGAGGGTAGAATAGAGGGGGTAGAAGAGAGGGTAGAAGAGAGGGGGTAGAATAGAGGGGGTAGAATAGAGGGTAGAAGAGAGGGTAGAAGCGAGGGTAGAATAGAGGGGGTAGAATAGAGGGGGTAGAATAGAGGGGGTAGAAGAGAGGGTAGAATAGAGGGGGTAGAATAGAGGGGGTAGAAGAGAGGGTAGAATAGAGAGAGGGAATAGAGGGTTAGATGAGAGGTAGAAGAGAGGGTAGAAGAGAGGGTAGAAGAGAGGGTAGAAGAGAGGGGGTAGAATAGAGGGGGTAGAAGAGAGGGTAGAAGAGAGGGTAGAATAGAGGGTAGAAGAGAGGGTAGAATAGAGGGGGTAGAATAGAGGGGGTAGAAGAGGTAGAAGAGAGGGTAGAATAGAGAGAGGGTAGAAGAGAGGGGGTAGAATAGAGGGGGTAGAAGAGAGGGTAGAAGAGAGGGGGTAGAATAGAGGGGGTAGAAGAGAGGGTAGAAGAGAGGGTAGAAGAGAGGGTAGAAGAGAGGGTAGAAGAGAGGGTAGAAGAGAGGGTAGATGAGAGGGTAGAAGAGAGGGGGTAGAATAGAGGGGGTAGAAGAGAGGGTAGAAGAGAGGGTAGAAGAGAGGGTAGAAGAGGGGGTAGAAGAGAGGGTAGAAGAGAGGGGGTAGAATAGAGGGGGTAGAAGAGAGGGTAGAAGAGAGGGTAGAAGAGAGGGTAGAAGAGAGGGTAGAAGAGAGGGTAGAAGAGAGGGTAGAAGAGAGGGTAGAAGAGAGGGTAGAATAGAGAGGGTAGATGAGAGGGTAGAAGAGGGCAGAGAAGAGAAATGGCAGCAGTAAGTTAGCGCTAACAAAAGCAAGTTTCACTCTTGGCGGACTGAGTCACGGCCTGTGAGGCCAGCCAGCACAACTCACTCCAGCAGCCTGGGTTGCTTGGAGACCGGAAAGCAGCTCAGAACCCCGCCATTATCCCAGCTTGCTGCATCGCTGCATGGTCCGACCCTGCGGCATCTCTGGGCACTTGTCAGTCGAAATTTATATTCCTGCCCAGTTGCTGATAAAACCACTCGCTAAGTCTACACTTACAGGTCTGGCTTATAAATATTTCTAATTTGTCTGACAAAATGTTTAATTTCATTGTTGCCATGACTCGTTCAAAACGTTGATGGCTACAGCAGCAGCGACAACAAGTGGGTCGCCCAGCCCAGCGCTTGGACTGTCCCTCAACCGCCTCTCTCGTCCTTACTGGCTTTGTCGATTAAAGAAAAAGCAAAAAAGAAGAATCTCCGGAAGAGAGGCTGGGGGGGAGAAAGGGAGGAGAGAGAGGAGAAGAGCGGAACTCACACCTGAGGGTCTAGCAGTGCTGGCACGATGAGGGACCAGTGGCAGGGCCCGTCACCAGCAGCATCCCCTCACTGCATCGCGCAAGTCCACTTTGGCTTTTTTCTATCAGGGCCTATCGCTAGCCTAGGATTTATTAAATTATTAATTATGAAATACCTAGCAAGCCGAACCAACCCCACCCGGCGTAAAGGGGTGTCCGTCAGTCTCCTTCATATCCCGTCTGGGTGGCGGCCACTGGTCTGCGCTTGAAGCTTTGAGGAATTCTAAGAATTTTGGAATTCGGATTTTTAATTCTAAGAAAGAATTCTCAAATAGGTGAGGCAGTTATTTGGCCTGCTGAATGGCATGCCTGGACAGACAGACAGACAGACAGACAGACAGACAGACAGACAGACAGACAGACAGACAGACAGACAGACAGACAGACAGACAGACAGACAGACAGCAGACAGACAGACAGACAGACAGACAGACAGACAGACAGACAGACAGACAGACAGACAGACAGACAGACAGACAGACAGACAGACAGACAGACAGACAGACAGACAGGCAGACAGACAGACAGATAGACAGACAGACAGGCAGACAGACAGACAGACAGACAGGCAGGCAGGCAGGCAGACAGACAGCACCCAGCTAAAACAGAATCAGGAAGGAGACGCCCAGATGCAGAGGGGGGCTGGAATTCAAATTTTTGCAGTTCAGTCAGAGATTTTCTCCAGCGGCAGGGAGACAGAGGACTCTCATTCAGTCAGAGCACTGTTTTAATAAATAATAGTTACAGGCCGCTAGTGAAAGTGCCACAGACCGTCCAGAAACTAAAAGCATTAAAAGAACTGGGCAGTTTTGTCTTCACAAGTTTGCGTGTTAGAGTGGCGGAACCAAACTCAGCTGAGCACAGCCGCGGCAACTCAGCCACTGCTCAGACGCACCAGCAAAGCCGAGAACACTCCAGGTAGGGAGCACGGCAGTTGGGGAATTCTCAAGGGCACTTCTGCTTCTGTCTTGCTTTTAGAATTTTTCCTATTGGAGGTGTGTTGTTATAAAAACAATGATTCACTGCTGGGAATTTGATAATGGGATTTTACACAACTGTGACAGCTGCTAATGAGCTTAAGCCAGTTTCGAGATCCACCAAACCACAAAATCCATATTTTCTATCTTTCCCAGAGTTCCAAAATCTTCCCTTGATTTCTCAAATCCCCCAATAAATATTTCCAAAATCTTCCATTGAGATCCCAAATCATCCATAAAGATTTCCCAAATCTTCTATAAAGATTTCCCACATCTTCCCTAAAGATTTCCTAAATCTTCCCTAAAGATTTCCCTAATCTTCTCTTGACTTCCCAAAATTTCCCCAGATTTACACGGGGATTAGACGCTGATCTTCCTCAGTTTTCCCAATCTTCCCCTTTGACCGCCTAATCTCTTCCCCTTGGATTCAAAATATTTCTCTTGGGTTTCATAATCTTGCTCAATTTTTTTCAATCCTCAGGATTGCTTTACTATTCTCGTTTACACGTGCAGCGCTCAGCACAGCGAACTCTTTTCCCCAGAAACTCGCCCTCCCTCCCTTTGTTCCACGTGACCTCCGCTGCCCCTAGCAGGAATTGCCGGTCTTTGCAGTGTCTGCAAACACACAGCCCCGCTGCACCTCCTGCAGGTCCCGAAACTCTCGCTCTCTACAGGCCATGCCGCGGTGCAAATATTTATCTTCAGACGCACCGCTTTGAGGGATTTTTTTGCAAGAGCTTTTCGAGGAAAGCCAGTTTGAGTCGAAAAATAAATATATGTAATGCATGCAGCCCTCCTGTCAGTTGAGATTGGCCGGGAGTGAACGAGGATTTGGAGTCCTGTTGAAATCTCCTCAGAATGAGATTCTTATGGTGGACTGCATGCTTCATTTGAAATCAGCAAGTCCAGGTTTTGTGGCTCCTGGCTCCGCGATGAGGCTGCATGGCTGCCTGATTGACAGACGGTGACATATGCTTAATTATAGCCAATTTTCTCACAATTCAATTCAACTGTCACTGTCCTTATTGTTGAGTTGTTGGAGTTGAAAAAATGGCAATTTTTTCTGTCTTCAATTGTTTTTTGTTCCTTCTGTCTTTGCCTTTGCGTGCCGGCTTGTTTTGGGGTGTAGGAAGTAGAGGGAGGACCAAGGAGTCCTTAGACAGAGAATCTGGACTGGAAACTGAGATCTTCCCTCATACACGAACAAAAGATTTTCTACATATTTTACAATGCGCTTGACACAGTCCAGCTATCTATCTTTAGGCGTCCTTGAAGAGCAGTTTTTCTCAACTCACCTGAGCAACATTTTAATTAATCCCCCCCCGAGCCTTAACAGACAGAACTGCGATGATGGAGCTCTTTGTCCAAAAAAAATATTGCTGAAGTAAGTGGCTGACAAGAATCTTCTTCTAGTCAAACAGGTGGCTGCCGCCTCTCCATAGCGTGCGGGACTGCCGCTGAGACCGGTCGCTGTTTGGGGAATTCAATTTAATACAATTGAGGCTTTTTAATTGCATCCAACTGCAGACAAACCCTCAGGCTTGAAAACTTTTATCAAGTTTTTTTACATCTGTTGCTTTTCAACTAATCTAATCTCTACATATTTGTCACTGATCTAATCTCTATATATATCTCTCTCATTGATCTAAGCACTATATAGATATTACTGATCTAATCTCTATATCTCTCTCACTTATCTAATCTCTATATACATCTCTCTCTGATCTAATCTCAATCTCCCACCCTACCAATTGAACTCAATGTCGCATTAATCCAATACAGCACCCAAAGGCAGTTCTCAGCCATCAACAAGTCGCCACTGATCCACTGAATCCCAACCCCCCACCCCCTAAAAAACGACGGTTAAAAACCCGCAGCTCAAAAGCCGGAGCAGAATTGATTCCTCCTACTCTAATTGACTGGCATAATTTGAGTCGCCCTCACCACTCGAGCTCCGCAAGCATAGTCAGAGCTCAGTTTACAATGAGTAGATGCGGCTTTGGGCTTAAAGCTGCTGCTAGATATTACGCAATCAAGTTCTGCTTCGGACTCTTTGAAAGATAAGGGGGTCGACATTTAATGTCGCTGGTTGTGGCAAATTTCTTATTTTTTTCTTTTAAAAAAAGAGAGAACCCCCCATCTGCTGTTGAGCAGCTAATCAGATTTCTGCTCGGATCGATCGCAATGCTAATGAAATTGAGATCAGGCCGCATTGGAATCTACTTAAGAAATCTACAAGGTTTAAAAGGTTTGGAACTAGGGGGGGGGGGTAATATGTCAGTCTAAATCCACTTGTAAGTCTAGTAAGCTGATAAAGGTTTGCCTGCTTGGCACAAAGGAGAGACAAGAGATTAATTTCCTACTCTAAATTTAGCATGGCTGGGTTAGTAATCTTCTTCTAGGGGCAGAAGTCTGTATCACGCAAAATTAAATATTTTGCCTTCAATAATTCCAATTTGTTGGCCTCGGATTAGTGGGGCATTGTCTGAGTCAGTCTGCTAAACGAGAAATTAATCAGCTTTCAGGTGGTGGCCGAGCTGACGGTTGATATAGGTCAGAAATTGTGTGGACATTTGGTTTGAGTCCAAATATTGTTGAAGTTGTAGCCTAGTGGTTAGAGTGTCGGATTCACAACTTGAAGGTCGGGGGTTCGATTCCCGATCCCACTGGAACAATTCGTGTCCTTGAGCAAGACACTTAACTCTGCATTGCTTCAGTTCACCCAGCTGTAAAATGGGTGCCAGCATTAGCTGGGATAATTGAGGATGTGTGTGGCGATCCCCCAGTGTCTTTGGACTGAACAGCCGTACGCAGCCTTCAATACGCGCAATAGCTGCGGTTGAGCTGTCGGTTGCACATCTGCCCCATTAGGACAGATGGAAATTATAGTTTCCATTCCAGATGCTTAGGCTGCAAAGTCCATGAATCGAGATCTTGAAAAAAATCTACAGGTCAAACAGTCCAAATTCCGGTGACCTAGGCCTGGAACTCCGTGCACCGGAGATTTCCGTTCCATTCGGCAGGCAGTTTAAAAACTGAGAAATGGATAGAGTCGCTAAAATGCTTATTTCTTCTCAGAAGCAGTGAGAGTTGAAAATGTGACTCAAATTTTACAGTTGAATCAGCTGCTTCCAGCTTGTGCATTGCGGAAATGAAAGATACTCTTCACTATAGCAGTCCGCCTCTTCTGCTAGCTGCTGTTTAATGTCCCTTTTGCCGTTCTTGACCCAGCTTTTCTTAGAATTGAACTTCAAAGAAGTGCGAATTTGTTTTATAGTTCTCTTTCTCACTGTCTTTGCTGACGAGAGGCAGTTCATCCATTTTCTGTCCTTTGTGGTGTCTGTCCTATGTCTCAGTGTCTGTCCGATGTGTGTCTGTCCTATGTCTCAGTGTCTGTCCGATGTGTGTCTGTCCTATGTCTCAGTGTCTGTCCGATGTGTGTCTGTCCTATGTCTCAGTGTCTGTCCGATGTGTGTCTGTCCTATGTCTCAGTGTCTGTCCGATGTGTGTCTGTCCTATGTCTCAGTGTCTGTCCGATGTGTGTCTGTCCTATGTCTCAGTGTCTGTCCGATGTGTGTCTGTCCTATGTCTCAGTGTCTGTCCGATGTGTGTCTGTCCTATGTCTCAGTGTCTGTCCGATGTGTGTCTGTCCTATGTCTCAGTGTCTGTCCGATGTCTCAGTGTCTGTCCGATGTCTCAGTGTGTCTGTCCTATGTTAAGTGTCTGTCCTATGTCTAGTGTGTCTGTCCTATGTCTCAGTGTGTCTGTCCTATGTCTCAGTGTGTCTGTCCTATGTCTCAGTGTGTCTGTCCTATGTCTCAGTGTGTCTGTCCAATGTCTCAGTGTGTCTGTCCTATGTCTCAGTGTCTGTCCTATGTCTCAGTGTCTGTCCTATGTCTCAGTGTGTCTGTCCTATGTCTTAGTGTCTGTCCTATGTCTCAGTGTGTCTGTCCTATGTCTCAGTGTGTCTGTCCTATGTCTCAGTGTGTCTGTCCTATGTCTTAGTGTCTGTCCTATGTCTCAGTGTGTCTGTCCTATGTCTCAGTGTGTCGTCCTATGTCTCAGTGTGTCTGTCCTATGTCTCAGTGTGTCTGTCCTATGTCTCAGTGTGTCTGTCCTATGTCTCAGTGTGTCTGTCCAATGTCTCAGTGTGTCTGTCCTATGTCTCAGTGTCTGTCCTATGTCTCAGTGTCTGTCCTATGTCTCAGGTGTCTGTCCTATGTTCAGTGTGTCTGTCCTATGTCTCAGTGTGTCTGTCCTATGTCTCAGTGTGTCTGTCCTATGTCTCAGTGTGTCTGTCCTATGTCTAGTGTCTGTCCTATGTCTCAGTGTGTCTGTCCTATGTCTCAGTGTGTCTGTCCTATGTCTCAGTGTCTGTCCTATGTCTCATGTGTCTGTCCGATGTCTCAGTGTCTGTCCTATGTCTCAGTGTGTCTGTCCTATGTCTCAGTGGTCTGTCCGATGTCTCAGTGTCTGTCCTATGTCTCAGTGTGTCTGTCCGATGTCTCAGTGTGTCTGTCCTATGTCTCAGTGTGTCTGTCCTATGTCTCAGTGTCTGTCCTATGTCTTAGTGTCTGTCCTATGTCTCAGTGTGTCTGTCCTATGTCTCAGTGTGTCTGTCCTATGTCTCAGTGTGTCTGTCCTATGTCTCAGTGTCTGTCCTATGTCTCAGTGTGTCTGTCCTATGTCTCAGTGTCTGTCCTATGTCTCAGTGTGTCTGTCCGATGTCTCAGTGTCTGTCCTATGTCTCAGTGTGTCTGTCCTATGTCTCAGTGTCTGTCCGATGTCTCAGTGTCTGTCCTATGTCTCAGTGTGTCTGTCCGATGTCTCAGTGTGTCTGTCCTATGTCTCAGTGTCTGTCGATGTCTAGTGTCTGTCCTATGTCTCAGTGTCTGTCCGATGTCTCAGTGTCTGTCCTATGTCTCAGTGTGTCTGTCCTATGTCTCAGTGTCTGTCCTATGTCTCAGTGTGTCTGTCCTATGTCTCAGTGTGTCTGTCTATGTCTCAGTGTGTCTGTCCTATGTCTCAGTGTCTGTCCTATGTCTCAAGTGTCTGTCGATGTCTCAGTGTTCTGTCCTATGTCTCAGTGTGTCTGTCCTATGTCTCAGTGTGTCTGTCCTATGTCTCAGTGTCTGTCCTATGTCTCAGTGTGTCCTGTCCTATGTCTCAGTGTGTCTGTCCGATGTCTCAGTGTGTCTGTCCTATGTTCTCAGTTCTGTCCGATGTCTCAGTGTCTGTCCCATGTCTCAGTGTCTGT